>JACFYI010003573.1:72931-107039 GCA_014898755.1 Handroanthus guayacan | reverse complement strand
AATAAGTTAATAAATAATATAACACAATTGAAAAAAAAAAAGAGTAAATAATTTTCCCATATGATAGACATTATGGAATCTTCTTCTTAGGTTATGTTCATGCAAACAAGTTAGTAGTGGCAGTTCATGTCCACACTCATAATAGATGGAAGGAATTTGCTCCTTGTAGTGCCAATGTGTTTGGCTCCTGCTAGAGAATGGATCTTGTCTAGTCATTTCCATACAACATTGGGAGAGAACAATAAGATATTTAATTTTGAATATGTGTTTCTAAAACATTTTCTAATGAGCAAAAATTAACAGTAGAGATGTAGAATAAACAATTATTTTACATCCAATCAAAAAATTTAATGCAACAACTTTACAATATCAAGCAAGTCAGCGAGAATCGGGTCCATGGGTCCAAAACTCACAACAATTAATCATTTCCATTGTCCACATATTTTATTTAAAAGATAAAATTACATAAAAAAAAATTATTTTCTCACTTGCATAGAATATCATTTTTAATTTAAAAAAACAAAAACAAAAAATAAGATTCGAATAGATTAAGCAATTGCGTTAGCACATAGAAACAAATTTATTAATACATAATATACTAATACATAGTTTCGAAAGTTTCAGAAACAAAATTTTAATAAATAGGGTTAATTACTTTTTTATATTTAAATAGAATTTATGACTAAATGCATCTAAATAAGGAAAAACCGTTTCTATAAATATAAACATTGGATAAGATAAATATGTCAAATAAAAGTGGAAATATAAAAAGAGAAAGAATTTTTAGCAATTGTGTATTAATATATTTTCTAAAGTTTAAATTAATATTTAAACAACAACCATTTATTAGTAACATGGTTGGCAAGAGGAAATGGTTGCCGAATCACACCACCCATGCCCTTAATATTGTTCAAGGAAAATGATGATTTATTGTTGGGTCTTCACTCTCTCATGGACCAAATACAATCTTGATTCAACAAATATAACCAAATATTAGATAAGCCCATATTAAATACTAAATCCAACCCAATAAAGAAAGCAATTGAGCCCTTAGAGTTGTTGAATTTCAAATTAAGCAAAGAGACTTTATGCAGTAATTAATTTATTTTGATTATTTTTCTTTAATGATATGTTATCTATCTATGAGGTTGTCGTAACTTTCAGTATTCACTTATCTATATATCATTTTAATCTATTAAGGGTGGTATAAGATATTGATTTGCATGTCATACTATATTATTACATGACTAAGGAAAGTGCTTTGGCTCATCTCACAGCATAAACAACAAATTAATTATATGCAATAGAAATAGAAATAGCAACCTAAAAAAATTATTTGTATGGAACTAGCAAATTTTTTTATTACAAAATCCCCCATAAAAAACCAAAGCAATAAAAATAATACAATATTAATCGGTCCAATGTGTATCATTCTCCTTTGGTTCATTGTACTCAAACCAAAGGCGCAACTTTTTCCAATACTTCTCTCATTCTCTTCGATAAATCATGGCATCCAAATACAACTATCATCATATATATATACACACACTAAAACATATTAAATAAAAACATACATTTTAAGTTGGCCATTTCAGAAACTAAGTAACTTTAGCTAATCAAAATAACACCTACGGATAAGTATTCCAAAATGAACTAGGAGCAATTATAATGTTTGCTGTTATGTCCCAATTAACGCTCAGCTGGGAGAAGAGTGCAAAAACCATAATAATGAGAATGAATCTCATCAAACTTTCTTTCAATTTTTCAATGGAAAATTTCAAAGTGTGCCAGTTCTAGGCAGGAAAATTTTTATTTTCACCCTATAACTTGGCCCAATTTCACTTTTGGTCCTGTGTTTTAACACTTATAAAACTGAGTCTTATATCTATTTTAAGTTTTTCACTTTATGCCCATTTTTCGCAGGAAAACTGACATGTCCAGTCAAGGATGTCTCAAATTAGGCGCATTGCCTATGTTGCAAATTAAAGAGGTGACTCATTTTAGCCAAGTTGGATTTGGAGCCATAAAATAATGTAAAATTAAAAATAAAAAATAGAACATTTAAAAAAGAATATAGTAAATATTAAAAATATTAAGTAATCTAAATTAAAAATGTTTAGAATTAAAAAATAAATATAACAAAACAAACATTCATCTTCTCGACAGCAAGCCACCCATCCCCAACCCCACCCATCCAACCGTTCATCTTGTCCCACCCTAAACACATCCTCCAGCCCGCCAACTCCCCCTCTCCCGATTGTAACAATCCAAAAATTTTCTTAATTAAATTTTCAAATCCTCATATTTCAAATAATGAACCTTTTATCGATTATTTGAAATTTATCTTACAACCAAAATATTTGATCATAAGTGTAAAATTTTTCTTGCATGCAAAATTTATTATATGTATCATTTTAGTCCCAAAAAAATATTTTAGCCCAATCCAAAATTTCAATATATGTATATACACACACACATATATATATAAACTTGGCCAAGAGCCCTTAAACTAAGGAACATTTTGCACTTTTTATTTCCAAATTTTTGCCAACCAAGTAATGTTAAATATGAAAGAAAAATTCCTCACTCTATAAAACCTTGACACCTTTACATGCCCTCAAACTTTTATAATTGCACCCCACTCCCCCTCTGTAATACCCCGAGATTTTCCTAATTAAAATTATGAATCATCAATTTCGTAAATTAAACCGAATTCAATAAAACGAAAAACGTTTTATTTCCAAAATACGTTTCACACATCCGAAAAATATTTTTTCTCGTTTAAACTCCGATATCTCGTGATATGATGGCACAATTACAATTCTTTAAGCCCAAAAATTGGCCCAAATAAAGCCCTATTTCAACCCACATTTTGACCCATTCTTTAAACATTTCAAAAAAAAAAAAAAAAGAAGGAGAAAATCATATTTAAATCTGCAAGGTAAGGCATCCAGATTTTTGTTTTCAGAAAAGCATGGTGTTTGGTAGGATTTGTTAGCTTATTTTAGTGAGAAAATTCCTCCACCAAGTGTTGATAATCATTCCAAATTATAAGATATGGTTGAAGGCATTGTTGTGGGCACTTGCTTTTCAATTCTTGTAGAAAATTCAGCTCTTTCTTTCCTTTTCCTTTTTCCATTCGACAGCTGCATTTCACAGCACACACACACTGAAATTTTTCCTCAATAAAAGAAAGATTGAAGGGGGAATCAAGGGTGTTCTCTCAACCATTTAGTAAGTAAATCTTAGCTTATGACTAGATGTTATGATAAGTAAGATTTGAGTTTGATTAAAAGCTTGTTATTTGTGTCTAGACGATTGATCAACTCGGAGAGCTCGGAATGTTTATGAACTAAGTTTGAACAAGTAAGATTTATGGCATTTCAAACCTCCGTATGAGCATATAACTCGTTCCATGTCTTGTTATTGTTTCTATGCTGAGTTGTATGCATTGTGAGCATATTAGTTTCATTATTTGATGCGAACTTATTATTGTTCATCTATGCTCGTTTTACCGTTTATACATGCTCAAACTTTTGAATGATTATCCCGAAGCTTTCCTCGTTCATACGATATCTCATTTTATGCTTCGGAGTGTTAATGAATCATAGACATTGAACTAATGGAGAGTTTTGACATCGAAAACAAAAAAATAAAACGAACGAAAATGCCTTCGGAAGGCAGACTGCCGCGTCTGTTGGAAATCTGGATATTTCTGCCTTACTTCAACTTTCCAACATTGAAAACTCAACTTTCCCTCATCCAAATGGCTCATATAATATACTGTTGGAAACCTATTTGAGTGTATATACTTTTAAAATCAAGACATAAAAAAAAAAAAAGAAAAATGAGCGAAAATGCTCTCGAAAGGCAGACTGCCTCTTCTGCCTAAAATCGGTGGGATTTCCGTCTTTCTTCCAACTTTCCGATCTTGAAAACTTGACTTTCTCTTGTTCAAATTGCTCATATGATATACAGTTGAAAATTTCTTTAAGTGTAGATAACATTATAATTTAGATTCACTCAAAATCATGGAAACATATGGCAAAAAACATCCTTAAAACACAACTTGCCAGGTTTTCAAGAAACTGGATTGAACTCTGCCTCGACTTCTACTTTTCAAATTTTAAAAATTGAACTTTTCCTTATCAAATTAACACGAAAAATATACCATTAGAAAGATTATCGAGTCTAGTTATTTATGGAGTTAAAAATACAAATTTTAACTCATTGAGATGAATTTTTAAAGCAATCGAAAAGTGGACTGCCGCTACAAAGATATTGATTTTGAGCTATTTTGATATTTTTCCTTTAAATGTAATATATTTAAATTGAAACTTCATATCTTTTAACAAAATCATTTTTTATGATCTAAATGAGGTCTTATATCCAAAGTCGAATTAAATGAATTTCGATATTTATATTTGTTACCAAATGATTTCTTTCGTATTTCACCTCTTTTAACAAGATGAATATTTCAAAATAAAAAATCCTCTAGTCCATAGTCCAATTCCGATTAATTTGTCCTCTATAGTCTATGATCTCAATTCTGATCCATTTGTTCTCTATAGTCTATGATTTCAAATTTCAATTTGTTTGATTGATATGATTGACTGTGTTTCCGAATTATTCATTTTAAATATTAATTGATCAATCAAATATGTGCCGAATAGTTTCATGATTATAAGAAAAAGTTTGAATGTCCTGTTTATTGCTAGTCTCATGAAAGTAAGCAAATTGGGCCATGAGAGTTTGCAAGAGTATTGGATTAGGTAACGTCGGGTTGACTGTTTGAGCTCTTGTAAATCCCTGTAAGTGGGGTAGTTCAAATGACCCTGGAGGTAGGGTTCTAAGAGGCTATCCTAAAACACGTACGTCGGCTGCGCTTTACTGTTTATAAGTTGCTCCTTCGGGAGTTTGGAGGATAAGAAAATTTATATGATATATGTTGGAGTTATAAGGGTGACAGACCTATCAAAATATTTGTTTTGGCCATACGACTTGAATGTGATATATGTCTATTGTTATTTATTTGTTTCGTTCGTTCTTATTGATTCTAAATCATTTATTAAAATCGCATTCTCATCTTGAAATCGATATGCCTATTATTTGGAACTCCTTCATTTCTATCCTTATGCCATAAGTTTTATTAGGTCAGTAGACTCATGATTTCATAATATTATGTAGGTTCATAAGCCATAATGTTTGACTAATAGCTCAAGCGTGATTGTGATTAGATCCTTTTGACTTGTATTAAGCTTGTAATCTTAGCCAGCTTGGACGTTTGGATTTATAAGTTGTATCGTTAAATAGCCAATGGCAAGGACAATGTGAACCCAAGTTCCAAGCACGAATGAAATTCTCTAAGTCTTTTGACTTGGAAATATGTTAATGTGTCCATTTTGATTCATGATCTTGATAATTGCCTAAGTAACCCTGAATTGTCACTAAACCTGACCCTATGACTTCTAGATCAAAATGTTGACTAGTGTCAATGCAAACCTAATTGAGCCTACAAGAAAACGTGGACGACTTAGATAGATACTATTCACAGAAACTGTGGCGCCTGACACACCCAAAAATAATGAAAACCCCATGCCCCACCAAGAACTACGTGAACCAGAACCACGACCTCGTGATAGACCTCATGGAGAACCCCTCCACAAAATGAACCGTCAACTGAACAGTTTCTTAATTTACTCCGACAAGCATTGAATCGAGACGAGCCACAACCGAAACAGCGATAAGAGGAAGAATCGGAGGATAGGATGTTAATGAGATTTTTAAGATTTAATCCTCTAAGTTTTGATGGTGAGCCCGACGACCGCAAGGCTGAAGCTTAGTTGTTTGCGGTTGAGAAGATTTTTCATATTTTAAACTACACGGATGCACAAAAGGTTAAGTTTGTTATCTACTTGTTCGAGGGGCTTGCTTGTCATTGGTGGGCCATTATTGAGAGAAAATGGGATAGGAACGGAGTTGAGAACTCTTGGAAGCAATTTCGAAAAGAGTCTTTGAAGAAATTCATTCCGCAGGTAGTCAGGGACCTGCGGGAGAAAGAGTTTATGAGGTTGATCTAGGGATCCTTAACAGTAGCGAAATATGAAGTCGAGTTCAATCGGTTGATTCAGTACGCTCCGCATGTGTTGGTGGATAAAGAAAGGAGGAGGAAGAAGTTTATTGAGGGTTTAAGACTGGATTTGAGAAGTGGCTATTAATAGACCCCAAGATTATGATAGTGCGTTGAGACGGCAATGGAATTAGAAGCAGAGTTTCAGGAGCTCCACAAGCTAAGTGACAAGCGAAAGGGCAACTAGACTAGCAAGTCGGATAATGAGAAAGGAAAGAAGGGTAATTTCAGAAAGAAATCCTAGTCGGGGAACACATCCGCACCAATGGATAAAAGAAATGCCTCAGCTACACAGGGAAAAAAGAAATGTGGATATTGTGGGGGCACTACTCATATAGAGAAGCAGTGCTGGAAGAAGCAGAGTAGATGCTTAGTGTGCGGCAGTAACCAGCATACGATCAAAGATTGCCCCAAGATCTGCAAGAGTAAAAATGATGGGACGCAAGGTCAGTAGCCGAGCATAGCTGGGCATCCGTAGATTAAGGCTAGGGCCTACGCCTTGATGGAAAAGGAAGGCACGGACCCGACTCAAGTTGTGGAAGGTAATGTTATTATTAAGAATTTTATTTGTAAAGTTTTGTTCGATCCTGGTGCATCGCATTCTTTCATTTTGCATGACTGTGCTAAAAGATTAGACTTGCCTTCGGAAATCATGAAAATAATTTATGAAGTCCACATACCAGTAGGAGGATATCAAGAAACAAACATTAGATACCCTCAATGCCCTGTAGTCATAGAGAATCAGGACTTTAGAGCTGATCTAATTGAATGACCAATCCAAGATTACGATCTTATTCTAGGAATGGATTGATTGTTTCAGCATTATGCCATTGTCGACTGTTATACTAAGATAGTCAAGTTGGGTACAGGAGTTGAAGTTAGTACTAGGAACAAAAATAAAAATGATGGTACACCCATCGTTTCAACAGTACAAGCCAGAAGGATAATCAGGAAAAGGGGACAAGAATTCCTGGCTTATTTGATAAATAAGCCTCAAGATAAGATGGAGTTGAAGGATGTGAAGATGGTAAATGAGTTTCCTGAGGTGTTTTCAGAAGAACTGAATTCACTATCCCCGGATAGGGAGATTGAATTTATAATAGAAACGATTCCTGGGGTAGCGCCATTCTCAAAAACCCTCTATAGAATAGCACCAACAAAACTAAAGGAGCTTAAAGAAAAGTTACAAGAACTGCTAGAGAAAAATTTTATAAGACCAAGCTCTTTGTCTTGGGGAGCTCCCGTCTTATTCGTGAAAAAGAAGAATAGGTCACTTAGGATGTGTATCTATTATAGAGAATTAAATAAAGTGATCATTAAGAATAAGTATCCCTTACCCCATATAGACGAGATATTTGATTATCTTCAAGGATCAACTGTCTATTCAAAGTTGGCTTTAAGACAGGGGTACTATCAGTTGAAGATACGGGAAGCATATATTTTCAAAACTGCATTTAATTCCCGTTATGGGCATTTTGAGTTTGTAGTCATGCCCTTTGAATTGACTAATGCTCCTGCGGCATTTATGGACCTAATGTATTAAGTGTTTCATTCATACCTCGATAGTTTCGTCATAATTTTCATAGATGATATTTTGGTTTATTCCAGAACTGAAGAAGAGCATGAAGAACATTTAAGAATTGTTCTTCAAACTTTAAAGGAACACAAGTTGTACGCCAAATTCAGCAAGTGTGAATTTTGGCTCAAGAAGGTGACTTTTCTAGGACATATCATATCAGAGAATGGACTTAAAGTGGACCTAGAAAAATTTGAAGCGGTCCTGAAATAGAAAAGACCTGGAACGATCACTGAAGTGAGGAGTTTTCTAGGACTGACTGGATATTGTTGAAAATTTATCCAGAATTTTTTTAAGTTGGCCGAACCACTCACCAGACTGACCCAAAATGATCGGAAATTCATTTGGGACAAACAGTGCAAGGAGAGTTTTTCAGAATTGAAGAAGAGATTAACAATAGCCCTACTGCTCGCACTACCTGATGGGTTAGAGGAGTTTACCGTTTATACTGATGCATCGAAGAAAGGTTTGGGCTATGTTCTGATGCAGAAGGGTAAAGTGATCGCCTACGTGTCACGAAAATTGAAAAATCATGAGGTGAATTATCCTACTCATGATTTACAGCTAGCGGCAGTTGTCTTCGCTTTGGCTAAATGGCGTCATTATTTATATGGTGCAAAGATAGAAGTGTTCACGGATCACAAGAGCTTAAAGTACATTTTCAGTCAAAAGGATCCAAATCTGAGGCAACGACGATGGATAAAATTCCTGAAAGACTATGATTTCACCATCAGCTATCACCCAGGAAAAGCGAATGTCGTTGCTGATGCTTTAAGTTGAAAAGGAAAGTTATCCAACTTAAACATCTACCCTAAGATGTTTAGTGAGATCCTAAAGGCACAAGATGGAGATGAAATGGTTCAGAAACTTAAGGGTGAGATGAAATCCGACTTTAGGATCGACATTGATGGACTATTATGGTTTAGGAACCAAGTTGTTGTTCCTGCACAGATAAAGGGTAGAGTATTATCTGAAGCACATCAGGCAAAGTATTCTGTCTATCATAGAGGAACCAAGATATACAAGGACTTAAAACAGAAGTTCTAGTGGGAAGGGATGAAGAAGGATGTAGCTGAATATATCCAAAAATGCCTAACTTGCCAACTTGTGAAAGCGGAGCATCAAAGACTATCTGGGAAGTTACAACCACTCCCAATTTCGAGTTGGAAGTGAGAACAGATCACCATGGACTTCGTGACAGGTCTACCCGTGGTACGAGGTAGATGTGATAGTATTTGGATATTGGTTGACAGGCTTACCAAATCGGCATATTTTCTACTTGTCAAAACCCAGTATAATGTGGAGAAGCTCGCAGAGGTCTACATAAAGGAGATAATACGATTACACAGGAATCTTCAGAGTATTGTCTTCGACAGGGACCCGAAGTTTACTGCAAGGTTATGGAGAAGTTTGCAAGAATATCTAGGGACGGAATTGCTATTTAGTACTGCTGCTCATCCCCAAACAGATGGACAGTCAGAGAGGGTAATTCAAACACTGGAAGATATGCTGAGAGCATGTGTTTTGAATTTTTCTGGCAATTGGGATAAGTACCTACCATTGGTAGAATTCGCCTATAATAATAGCTACTAAGCCTCAATTCAGATGGCTCCATATGAGGCATTGTACGGTAGGAAGTGCAGATCGCCCCTTCATTGGGACATTGATGAGACAAAGAGCACTTCAAATTTAGATAGAGATGCACTGCGACCTGAGATGATTCAAGAAGCCATAGATAAAGTCCAAATCATCAAGAAGAACATTAAAACAGCTTAGAATCGTCAGAAGAGCTACGCTGATAAATGAAGAAAGGATTTGGAGTTTAGTATTGGGGATCAGGTATTTATGAAGATAGCACCACATAAAGGAATTTGGAGAATGGGTAAAGCCGAAAAATTGAGCCTTAGATATACAAGACCATTCAAAATCGTGGAAAGAATCGGTCCTGTTGCATATAGACTTGATCTACCTCCCAACTTAACCGGGATTCTTAATGTATTTCACGTATCTCAGTTACAAAAATATCATCCTGACCCTTCGCACGTTGTAGAACATCTTGATGTTCCCCTCCAGAGTGACCTGACCTATATAGAACAGCTGATCCGTATCCTAGATTCTCAGGTTCGTGAGCTTAGGAATCGTAGGATACCACAAGTTAAGGTGTTTTGGAAAAATCAGAAAATAGAAGAGGCAACTTGAGAACATGAAGATGAAATACGGAACAAATATCTTCATCTGTTTGAATAAGGTAAGAATCTGGGAACTAGATTCTTTTGAGAGGGAGAGAGTGTAATACCCCAAGATTTCCTTAATTAAAATTACGAATCATTAATTTCGTAAATTAAACCGAATTCAATAAAACGAAAAATATTTTATTCCCAAAATACATTTCACACATCCAAAAAATATTTTTTCTCGTTTAAACTCTGATACCTTGTGATATGATGGCCCAAATACAATTCTTTAAGCCCAAAAATTGGCCCAAATAAAGCCCTATTTCAGCCCATATTTTGACCTATTCTTTAAACATCTCAAAAAAAAGAAGGAGAAAATCATATTTAAATTGCAAGGTAAGGCAGCCGGATTTTTGTTTTCAGAAAAGCATGGTGTTTGGTAGGATTTGTTAGTTTATTTTAGTGAGAAAATTCCTCCACCAAGTGTTGATAATCACTCCAAATTATAAGACATGGTTGAGGGCATTGTTGTGCATACTTGCTTCCCAATTCTTGCAAAAAATTCAGCTCTTTTTTCCCTTTTCCTTCTTCCATTCGGCAGCTGCATTTCACAGCAAACACACGCAGAAATTGTTCCTTAACAAAAGAAAGATTGAAGGGGAAATTAAGGGTGTTCTCTCAACCATTTGGTAAGTAAATCTTAGTTTATGACTAGATATTATGATAAGTAAGATTGAGTTTGATTAAGAGCTTGTTATTTGTGTCTAGATGATTGATCAACTCGGAAAGCTCGGAGTGTTTACGAACTAAGCTTGAACAAGTAAGATTTATAGCATTTCAAACCTCCGTATGAGCATATAACTCGTTCCATATCTCGGTATTGTTCCTATGCTGAGTTGTATGTATTGTGAGCATGCTGGTTTCGTTATTTGATGCGAACTTATTATTGTTCATCTATGCTCGTTTTACCGTTTATACATGCTCAAACTTTTGAATGATTGTCCCGAAACTTTTCTCATTCATATGATATCTTATTTTATGCTTCAGGGTGTTAATGAATCATAGACATTGGACTAATGGGGAGTTTTGACATCGAAAATAAAGAAATAAAATGAACGAAAATGCCTTCGGAAGGCAGACTGCCGCGTCTGCCGAAAATTTGGACATTTCTGCCTTACTTCAACTTTCTAACCTTGAAAACTCGATTTTCTCTCATCCAAATAGCTCATATAATATACCGTTAGAAATCTCTTTTAGTGTAGATGCCTTTAGGATCAATAATTATGAAAAACAAAGAAGAAAAATGAGCAAAAATGGCCTTGAAAGGTAGACTGCCTCTTCTGCCAGAAATTGGTGGAGTTTCTATCTTTCTTCCAATTTCTCGGCCTTGAAAACTTGACTTTCTATTATTCAAAATTGCTCATAGATATACCATTGAAAACCTCTTTAAGTGTAAATAACATTAGAATTTAGATTCACTCAAAACCATGGAAAAACATGGTCAAAAACATCCTTAGAACACAACCCGCCAGATTTTCGAGAAACTGGATTGAACTCTGCCCCGACTTCTACTTTTCAAATTTTAAAAATTAAACTTTTTCTTATCAAATTAACTAAAAAAATATACCATTAGAAAGATTATCGAGTATAGTTATTTATGGAGTTAAAATACGAATTTGAACTCATTGAGATGAATTTTTAAAACAATTGAAAAGCGGACTGCCGCTACAAAGACGTTGATTTTGAGCTATTTTGATATTTTTCCTTTAAATGTAATATATTTAAATTGAAAGTCCATATCTTTTAACAAAATCATCTTTGATGATCTAAATAAGGTCTTATATCCAAAGTTGAATTAAATAAATTTCGATATTTACATTTGTTACCAAATGATTTATTTCATATTTCACCCCTTTTAACAAGATGAATATTTCAAAATGAAAAATCGTCTAGTCCATAGTCCAATTCCGATTTATTTATCCTCTACAGTCTATGATCTCAATTCCGATCCATTTGTTCTCTAAAGTCTATGATTTCAAATTCTGATTTGTTTGATTAATATGATTGACCATGTTTTTGAATTGTTCATTTTAAATGTTAATTGGTCAATCAAATATGTGCCGAATGGTTTCATAATTATACAAAAAGTTTGAATCTCCTGTTTATTGCTAGCCTCATGAAAGTAAGCAAGTTGGGCCCTGGGGGTTTGCAAGAGTATCGGATTATGCAACGTCGGGTTGACTGTCTGAGCTCTTGTAAATCCCTGCAAGTGGAGTAGTTCGGATGACCCTGGAGGTAGGGTTCTGAGGGGCTATCCTAAAGCACGTACGTCGGCTATGCTTTACTATTTATAAGTTACTCCTTCGGGAGTTTGGAAGGATAAGAAAATTTATATGATATATGTTGGAGTTATAAGGGTGACAGACCTACCAAAATATTTGTTTCGGCTATACGACTTGAATGTGATATATGTCTATTGTTATTTGTTTGTTTCGTTCGTTCTTATTGATTCTGAATCATTTATTAAAATCATATTCTCGTCTTGAAATCGATATGCCTATTATTTAGAACAACTTCGTTTTTGTCCTCATGCCATAAGTTTTACTGGGTCAGTGGACTCATGATTTCACAATATTATGTAGGTTCATAAGCCATGATATTTGACTGATAGCTCAAGCATGATCGTGATTAGTTCCTTTTGACTTGTATTAAGCTTGTAATCTTAGCCAGCTTGGACGATTGGATTTATAAGTTGTATCGTTAAATCGGCTTGTAATTGTTAATTAGTTGCTTATGTATCTTGGACAACTTCATTGACTTGAAATGATATTTTGGGATTTTAGTTCGAATTGCTCTTGTTAGTTCCTGTGCTTTTGGTTCTAGAATGTTTTTTGTTTGCAAGTAATGTCTCGGATCATGGGGCGAAATGCTACCGTGACTCGGGGCGTTCCACCCTCTTCATTATAGATATGAATGTTGGGCAATGCAAAACCACTCTTGCCTTTACATTTAGCGAACAAAGTCTCCTATCTATTTTACTTCTTCTCCTTCTATATAAAGTTCTCTCTCTCTCTCTCTATATATATATATAGATATATATGTATATATTCATTATCTTCTTTATCTTCCTTTAAAATCTTCATCAACTTACGAAAGAAAACTTTGAAGATATAAAGATATTAAAGTTCAAAAAAAGAGGGAAGCTTGGGAAAAACATTATCAATAGGACTTAATCTCGGTAAGGCTAAAGTTTAAACTAAGATTTAAAGTTACAATGCTGAATATGACACAAAATCTAAAGAATTTGATTTTAAACTTATAGCTACACTGACTTGGAGTATCTAGAAATTTTGGGGACTTTGAAATTTAAGCTTAAGACAAGGTAAGGATCATGGCTAAACTCCTTTGGCTCATTCCAATAAATCCTTTGGTTATGATGCTTCCCTACCAATACTTTGGATGATGATGAGATGGACTTGAATATGATCTTCTTATGACTCATGAATTTTATTCCTTATCAGTGATTATGAGCCTTTTTATTGCTGTGATCCTCATCTTTACCTACACACGATCATTTTATACCATGTGGATTTCAACCTTTGGACATTAAGAAAATGTGTATGGATATATGAAAAATGTGAGAATGTGACAAAGAGATAAAATACATGGACTTTTTTGTTGGTATTTTTCATTTTAATATGCTTCTAATCATGTGCTAAAATCATAAAATTTTTCCCTAACCATTTCTGCTGTTTTTCTTTAGAAAAAAAAAAAAAGTAAAGATATTTTTTGGGCGCTGGTGCTTTAGTGCCCATTTCAGTGGCCAAATCTACTATTTAGGCACTGGGGCTCCCATTCCAGTAGCCATTTCGGCTACTGGGCATTGAGGTGCCTTTTCCAGTAGCCAAATTTTTCTATTTTGACCTTATTTTGCTACTTTAAGTCTATGATTCACTTTTTTAAAATGTTTTAAAACTCCAAAATAATTTTCTTAAGTCTAAGTTTCAATCCGAATTGAATGTTAGAATTGATATTCATTTGTATCTATATATCAATTGAATCAAATATCTTGAATGTGTCTATTCTTCTTAAACCTATATGCATGCATGTTGGGTCCTGGGAAACTTCAAGAGGAATGGCTGGGTGTTGTCGGATCATTAGTCATATCTTTTGGTAAGTTTTCCATTTGTTGGATAGTTCCATGAAAATCTAAAGGTAGAAATTTCCAAATGCTAGTCCGTGACATACGGTTGGTCGATTGTGTCATTTTGTATATTTATTTTGGTTGCCCCCCTCTAAATGACCACTTAATGGAGGGACTTGTGGAGGGACAAGGAGTTACATGTGTTATTGAGAGTGATAAAAGTCACAAACCTACCAAATATTTGTTCTGCCTTTTTTTCATTCATTTGTATGTACGAATTGAGCTCTCATCGTCAATTGTTAATTTAGCTTTGGTTGTTAAACTTCTGTTAATGTATTGCAATTTATACCTTGTTTGACAAATTTCATAAGCTCTCTACTTGACTCATTGATTCTATTTGAACATGTGCCTTACCTAATTCTAGCCATAATTCTCACAAGTTAGTGGACTTATATTTATATTTTATCATGTGTAGGTGAATGAGCTTTAGAAGTGCTATGGCTTGAGAACTTGAGTTTTGGTTTCTGATTAAAGCTTGTAATGTTGATGTAATGTAATGAATTTGAATAATAGTTTACAAAAACTTGCTGTCTTGATTTAGAAGGACTTGAACTACGGTTTGTAATACATGCTTGTTGTACTAGAAGTATGACTTTAATTTTTATAAGGTTGTTTGGTTATTTCTGTGTATTTATTGGTTTTCAATCTAGCTTCTCCTGCCCACAAGTAACGTCTTCAGTCTGGCTATGGATGTTCTAGGTCTGGATCGTTACAGGTGGTATTAGAGCATAGGTTAAGAAGTCTTAGAAATTTAGAAAGTTCATTATTACATTTTATAGTTTCTTTTTATAATTACTAACCTTTTTTATCCTTGATGGTGATGCGGGTAGGATGGACAAAGGGAAAAACAAGGTAAATGAGTGAATGGACTCAAACCATAGTTCGAGCATGAGCAATATTGGACCATTGAAAAAGCAAAACATAATCAGTTATAAAGAAGTGATGGCAAAAAAGGACAAAGAGATTGCATATTGGAAAGACAGGTCAAGGGGCTAAAGGATCTTGGTTTGAGTGATGATGATAGCGACGATGATGGTGGAAACGGATAGTGATGGTAGAGACAGAGGTGATGGTGATGGCGAAAATGGCAACAATTGAGGTAATGGCCAAGGTGGCGATGAAGAAGACAAAGAGCCTGGGAGGATCCAAACTATATTATGTTGACTAGATGCTTGGGGTGATGGGTTGGAAAGTTAGTATATATGTATAAGGATATATGCACATATAGGTAGTTGTATGGAATATTTAGAAAACAAGCCTTGGCGATGCCAACTTTACAAGTTTGATAGTATTTAGTTAGAAAGTGAAAATAGAAAACTTGTCATGATAACAATAGTGATTCTTTTTGCCAACTTTTGTAGATGGTTTTATAACCATGTATTTTGCTCTAAGTACAATGAAACTTTTTGAATTAATGAAGCTTTCTGACAAATGAGTAAATTATTGGAATGATACTAAGAAAAACTTCTTGAACGATTTAAGATAATTATGGCAACAAGGGGAAGTACCTTGAGCAACAAACCCCCTAGAAAATGCAGTAGACTGAGGCCAGTATAGTCGAGAGAGACCACGTGAGCAAACACCCCCCCACAAGAAATAAAACGGCCGCAGATTAACTTTTTACCTTATTGGAGTAGTTTGTAAATCAATATCGACAATCGGATAATCAGAGGCACGAGAATGAGGAGAATTTAGAGGACAAGTTACTAGCCCGATTTCCAAGGTTTGATTTACCATGGTTTAAAGGTGAACCTGATGATAGGAAAGTAGAATCAGGGATAAGAAAGATTGAGAAAATCTTCCAATTACTCAATTACTCGAGAGAGCAAGAACTAAGGTATACTACCTTCCTTTTGGAAGAGATAAGGCATAATTGGTGGCTTGTGGTGGAACAAAGATGGGATCAAAATAGGATTGAGTTGACTTAGGAGGAATTCAAGGCTGAATTCATGAAAAAATACTTCCCTCAAGTAGTTAAGGATATGAGGAAAAAGGAGTTTATGAACTTGATCCAAGGAATCCTATCGGTGATAGAATATAAAGTAGAATACAATAAGCTAATTCAGTACGCTCTGTATGCCTTAGCAGATGAGAAAAGAAGGACGAAGAAATTTATTGAGGGATTGAAGCTTGAACTATGGGGTGCATTGGCCATATGCAATTTCTCCAATTATGACAAAGCTGTAGAGAGGGCGATAAAGTTGGAAATGAAGTTTTAAAAACTCTGGAAAATCGACGAAAAGAGGAAAGGGAAATGGTCAGGCAAACCTAACCAAGACAGAGCTAAAAAAAGTTTCTATGAATAGAAACCAAAGATAACAATAGAGTATTCATCAATTGCAAAGGGTAAAGCTCCAGCAAAAGCTGAGAAGAGAAACTACAATTACTGTGGAGGCACTTCCCACACTAAGGATAGATGTTGGTAGAAATAAGAAAGGTGTGTAGTTTGTGGAAGTCTCTAGCACTTTGCAAAAGATTGTTCAATGAACCGCAATGACACTAGTTCTGGAACACCGAACCAGCTACAGCAGAACACATCATGACGCCCATAAATTAAAGCAAGGGCATATGCTATGGCGCCTGAAGAAGGAATGGACCCTAGGCAAGTGGTGCAAGATAACATCCTAATCTAAAATTTTCAATGCAAAGTTTTGTTTGACCTTGGTGGCACACACTCATTTATATCAATTACGTGTGCAAAGCGAATAGGGTTAACCTTAGAACACATGAACACTCCTTATAATATACATACCCTTATAGGAGGATATTATGAAACTTGTGTTAGGTACCCTAACTGCCCTATAAACATAGAAAACTAAGAATTTGTGGCTCATCTCATTGAACTACCAATTTAAGATTACGATCCTATTTTAGGAATGGACTGGTTGTACCAGCATTAAGCTATAGTAGACTGTTTTGCTAAAACAATTAAGTTGGGTATAGGAGTCAGAGTTGGTACTAACAGTGACTCAAAGAACAGTAAGATAACCACTATTGCAGCTGTGAGGGCCAGAAGGATCATAAAAAATAGAAGATAATGATTTTTGGCCTATTTAATTAATAAGCCACAGGAGAAGACCAAGTTGGAGGATACGAGGGTGGTCAGAGAATTTCCAAAAGTGTTCCCTAAGGAATTGAATTCGCTACCCATGGATAGAGAAATTGAGTTTCCAATTGAAACCCAACTTAGGGTAGCACCATTCTAAAAAACCCTTATTAAGTGGCTCCAGTAGAGGTAAAAGAATTAAAAGAGCAACTGCAAGAACTACTGGATAAAGATTTCATATGATCGAGTTCATCCCCTTGGGGAGCTCCAATTTTGCTTGTGACAAAAAAGAATGGTTCATAAGAATGTGTATTGACTACAGGGAGATAATCCAAGTGATCATAAAAAATAAGTATCCTCTAACCCACATCGATGAACTATTTGATCATCTTCACAAATTCGTGGTATCTTCAAAATTGGACTTATGCAAAGGATATTACCAATTGAAAATACGGGCAACAGACATTCCCAAAACTTCATTCAAATCATGATATGGACACTTTAAGTTTGTAGTGATGCCATTTGAATTGATGAATGCTCTACAACATTCATGGATTTAATGCATCGAGTCTTCTGTCCATATCTTGACTGCTTTGTGGTAATTTTCATAGATGGCATCTTAGTGTACTCTAAATCAGAGGAAGAGCATGAAGAACACATACGGATTGTTCTTCTAACTCTTAAGAAATATCATTTGTATAAGTGCAAATTTTGGCTAACAAGGGTGACTTTCTTGGGGCACATAATTTCCCAAAATGGTCTTGAAGTCAATCCCAATAAGGTAGAGGTAGTTTGTAATTGGAAAGACCATAGATGGTTACCGAGGTAAAAAGTTTCTTGGGATTGGCAGGATATTATCGAAAGTTTATTCAGAACTTCTTCAAGATAACTGGTCTTGCCACCAAGTTGACCCATATGGGTCAACAATTTGAATAGAACCAAATGTGCAAAGAGAGCTTCTTGAAATTAAAGAAAAGGTTATCCACGACTCCAATACTCTCATTGTCTGATGGGTTAGAAGAGTTTATAGTGTATACTAATGCCTCTAAGGAAGGACTAGGTTGTATGCTAATGCAGAAGGGTCGAGTAATTGCGTAAACCTCAAGAAAGCTAAAAAATAATGAGCAAAACTATCCCACTCATGACTTAGAATTGGCAACGATAATTTTTTCTTTGGCTAAGTGGCGCCATTACCTGTATGGAGCCAAAAAGAGGTTTATACAGATCACAAGAGCTTTAAAGATATTTTTAGCCAGAAAAGTTTGAACTTGAGATAGTGATGGTAGATGGAATTTTTGGAAGACTATAATTTCGCCATTACTTGTCATCTCGGCAAAGCGAATCTTATCGCTGATGCTTTAAGTTGAAAAGGGAGCTTGGCAAATATGAGTATGTATCCTGAATTGTACAGCGAGTGTAACAACTTGAAAATTTCCCTTTGAATCTTTAGACCATTGATTTTTATCAGTAAACGTTTTTACAACGTTTTTGAGAATATTTTTCACTGTTTTGAGATTCTTTTCACAATCAAAAATATTTTATCAAAAATATTTTATTACTTTTGAAAAAAAATTTAGCACCCGAAAATTTTTAAATACATTATTTTGGCCCAAAAGAAGATTTTAGCCCAATTTGTGGCCCAAAAACTTGAGCCCAATCTAAAAGGCCCAACACAATACCAACTATACATTATTATATGAGCTAAATATATATACATATACGTACATATATGCACACGGCCAAACACCCTTTCTTAGGCAAGATATTTTAAATTTTATACATCTAAATTAATCCTCCTCCAAGCTTTTATCATCATTATGCTAATGCTAATTTGCTACAAACCATAGTCTTTTGACACCTTGCAATAACAATTAGAAGAATGCCAATTAGATCCCAAACTTTTCTTTTTATGTTTGAGGATTTTTTGCAAGACAAAACACTTTTCATCTTGTCCTCTATTTCCAACACAAGAAAATTTCTATCAATTCCTATCACTTCTTTCAAGTATTAATTCTAAGTATTTCAAAGGCTTGTAAAGCATAAAATGTAAAGGGGAAGGAAGTAGAGTTAAAAGACTTGTTAATTTTTCAATTCATGATTAGAGTTTCATGATTTGGGTTTTGGAGAATATAATACAACTTCTTATGATCTTGATTGTTATAGGTTGTGCTTGAGACTTGGACATTTATTATCAACCTTTGGATTAGCTAGTACGGTGAGGATTATAGCTATCTTTTCTCCTTAATTTCCATGATAATATTTGATGCTCCTGAGTGTTGAAACCAGTGAACTATTGTTAATCTTGCTTTGAGATGAAATCTTGAAATCAACTCGAATTTGTATGGACACTCTTGGACCGTTAAACTTAAATATGATAAAGTGTCTAAGTGATTTTTTATATTAATAGGTGATTAACCTAAAGAATATTTTTGATTGAAAGCATATTTTGGGGACTTGAGTTAAGGATTGAAATCTAAACACAAAAACACTTATATATTCTCTCGGGTATACCCATTGCCCCTGCTTTACCTTCAATTTTCAAAGCTTATAAATCCGTATTTATCTTATCAAATCAGCCCATATAATATATCATTGAAAACCTTATCGAGTGTAGATAATCTCAAAACTATGGAAAAAAATGGCCAAAAATGTTGAGGAAAAATAACATGTCAGGTTTGCCGAGAATAGGGATAGTAATAAGGAATGAACTTTCAATGGGTATAGATAAAGATCCAACTGTTGGATCGTCAATTAGAAGCCACCTTTAGAAATATCATCGAGTTAAGATCATTGTAGAAGCAAACTTCACCATTAAAGTATTAGAAACTTTGAGATAAAATAATTGGAATAAAAGTTGTCGTTCTTGGAAATGTGATTAACAAAGAGATTTTGATATTGAATGATAAGGTGGTTTGCTTGGAGCATATTTGAGAATTTAGAAGCACATTGTAGGTTATTATCAAAGGATTGAGGTAAAAATTATAACTATTCCTTGTGCTCATTAATAATGGAATCCTTTGCATTATGATTTCATTCCTTACTTTAATTGTAATAGGCATAAGCTTAACTTGTAATTGTTATTCTTTTCTTTAGCCATCATGGATTTCTTTACCTTATTTGCTAATGGCTATGGACATTTGGATTTCATTGTGGTCATTTCCTTTGATTAATAAAGGTTTTGATAACTTTTTGCTTGAAATATTTGTTAAACTTAGACTTGAATGTGCATGTGATCCTCTTGGTGAAACTTTGAACTTCCAAGACTTGATTAATCATGACAATAGAACCATTGGATATAAGAAATCTAAAGTGATATCTAAAACTTTTAGTTTGTCAACTTGATACTTTTATAGACGAGATTTTGGACCAAAACTTGCAAAAATCTTAGTTTGAAGCTATAAGTGATGGTATTAACTTAATTGGAGTATTTTTACAACTTATTGTGTTTTGAAATCATAAATTTCAAAGTCAATAATTCTGCCATGCTTTCGAATTTAAAAAAAAAAAAAAAAAAGATGGGTGCGTCCGCACCCATTAATTGGCGCACTTGTACCTTAGGCAGTAGCCTTTGGTTATTTGAGCGCATCCGTGCCCGGCTTAAGTATTTTTAACCTCTTTTTATGAATTTGACTCCATTTTGTCTCGTTAGGTTCATGGATCACTCTTTTGAAATATTTTCAAAATATTGTTCGTAGTTTTTACCCTTCAAAAGTGTTTTCAAAGTATTGTTTATATTTCCATTTCCTTTAAAATGTTTCCAAGCTATTTTATGAATTTCACTCCTCTAAAATATTTTCAAAATATTGTTGAAAGAATTACATTCCTTAAAATGTTTTTAAAATATTGTTCATGATTTTCACAATTCTGAAACATCTTCAAAATATTGATTGTGGTTTTCATTCTTTTAAAATGATTTCAAAAGATGATTCAATATGTCTCATACCTTTGAAATGGTTTTGAAATATCGATTGATATGTCCATGGTATACACTTTCGAATTATTTTCAAAATACCATTCGAAATAACCGCAGATAACACTTTTGAAATATTATCAAAATATTGTCTAATATGTCCATAGATCGTTCCTTCAAAATGTCCGAGCTCAAAATATCATTTGATATGTTCTAAATTTGAATTAAATTGAATGATTGCGTCCGATATTCGTTGAAAGCTCATATTAATTTAATCGGACCAATTGTGATTGATTGATATATATATATCATATACCATCCTATCGATAGGTTTGTTTGTGTCTGATATTGATCAAGATCTGTGAATTATTTGAATCGGACAATTTGTGTTTGTAAACCCATATGCTTGTAAACCCTCCTTTGCCCTCTATATCGGATATGTTGTTTCAACTTGTTTGAATAAGTTCTTATCTATCGGACTTCTAAATTTGCTATGTGGCTCATCTCTCATTTATTGGACTTTTGAGCTTAGTGTTCATTGTGTACTCGATTGTTGAATTATCTGAACTTTCTGAGTGATCTAACTCTCAATTATTGGACTTTGAAAATTTCTTTTCAAATCAATTCTTGATCCATGTGTTCACCCATCTTACTACTCTATTCCTAGCCATAACTCTTTACTAAGTTATTTGAATTTGTTTTATAAATTTTAACATGTGTAGGTGAATAATTTCAAAAATTTTGCCGGACTTGGAGATTTGAGACTTTTATTTTCATTGAATGAGCTTTTATATGTGCAAAATGGACGTAGTTTTGTAATTGAAAGGAAGAACCGTTAGGAATTATAAAGGAATATTGTGAGTGCATGCAGTTGTTGATGTTCTATACTCTGAAGTTTAAATTAGAAAATTTATGAAGTTTGGAAACAACTGGACAAGAAATTAAAAATTGTAATAGTTAGTAGTATCCTTATTATTCATGAACTTATGATGTATCAGAACATTATTATTGTAAAGTTCGATATCTTGAGGAGATATTAGAATTTTAAGGCTTGTAAGGAGCATGTATTTGATCATGGATTGAATAATAATTCCGCTGCATCCTAATTTGAAAATTATTTTAGAATCCCCTCCCCATGTGGTAGAGATTCTGATTTAGGGATGGAGATTCTAGATCCGGGTCGTTATAGCAAGATTTCAAAATTTTAAAAGAAAGATAAATGGGTGTAGAAGCTTAAATTCTTGATGAGCATGCCAAAGAAATCTAATTTTAGGATAAATCCAAATGGATTACTACGCCAGGGTATGTGTTCTTACAAGAATGTGTAAAAAGGTGTTGATGGTATCCCATCAAACCAAATACTCAGTATATCCTGGAGAGACGAAAATATATAGAGATCTGAAACAGAAATTCTGATGGGACAACATGAAAAGGGACATGATTGAATATATTCAAAGATGCCTAACTTGCCAGCTTGCGAAAGCAGAACACCAAAGGCCTGCTGGAAAATTATAATTACTCCCGATTCCGAGTTGGAATTGGGATCAGATCACCATGGGTTTCGTGGTTGGTCTGCCCGTTAGTAAGGGAAGGCTGTGATGGTATTTCGTTTGTGGTTGATAAACTGATGAACTCTGCACATTTCTTGCCTGTCAAAACTCAATATAATATTGAGAAACTCACCAAAATCTATAATAAGGAGATAATTCGATTACATTGAATTCCTCAGAGTATTGTCTTTGATAGAGACCCAAAGTTCATGGCAAGATTGTGGAAAAGCTTATAGGAGCATTTGGAGACAAAACTGTTGTTCAGTACGATAGCTCATTCTCCAACTGATGGTCAATCAAAAAAGGTGATTCAAACATTAGATAGCGTGCTATGAGCTTATGTTTTGAATTTGCTGGAAAACTGGGATAGGCATCTATCTTTGGTAGAATTTGCCTATATAACAATTATCAAACTTCGATCCAGATGCCAACCTTTGAAGCTTTATATGATAGAAAATGTAGATCGCCTCTACATTGGTATTTATATGAGAAGATAAGCACCTCAAGAGAATGAAGAGACGAACTACGGCTTGAAATCATACAGGAGGCAATTGATAAGATCCAAATCATTAAGTAGAATATGAAGATGGCCTAGGATCGTCAGAAGAGTTACACAGATAAGTGACAGAAGGACTTGGAGTTTAACGTTGGGGATCAAGTATTTCTAAAAATTTGCTCCATAGAAGGAATTCGGAGGATGAGAAAGATTGAAAAGTTAACCCCGAGATAAGCAGGACTTTTTGAAATCATCGAGCATATCAGTCTAGTGGCATGTAGGCTAGATCTTCATATGTAATAGAGCAAGTTGACGTGCCTCTCCAAAGTGACATCACATATATAGAGCAACCTATTCATATCCTAGATTACCAAGTCCAAAAGTTTAGGAATCACAAGATAGCCCAAGTTAAAGTCCTCTGGAGAAATCAAAAGGTCGAAGAGGCCACTTGGGACCGTGAGAACAAAAATGAGTGAGAGATACCCTCATCTATTTGAGTAAAGATACGCGTCTGGGGACCAATTTTTTTAAGGAGAGAGAGTGTAACATCTCAAAAATTTTCTTAATTAAATTTTCAAATTCTCGTTTTTCAAATAATTAACTTTTTCTCGACTATTTGAAATTTTTCTTTCAACCAAAATGTTTTATCACAATTGTAAATTTTTTCTTACACACAAAATTTATCATATGCATCATTTTAGTCCAAAGAATTGTCTTAGCGCAACCTTTGGCCCAAAACATTTCAAGCCCACTTCAAAATTTCTAAAATATATATATACACACACATATAAACTTGGCCAATAGCCTTAAAGTAAGGGATAGTTTGCACTTTTTAATTCCAAAGTTTTGCCAACCAAATAATATTAAAACCTTGACACCTCTACTTGCCCTCAAACTTTTATAATTGCAAAATAACCCCCCTTTTCATTATAAATATGAATGTTGGGCAATGCAAGACCACTCTTACCTTTACATTTTGCCAACAAAGTCTCCTATCTATTTTTCTTCATGTCCTTCTATATAAAACTCTCTCTCGCTCTCTCTCTCTCTCTCTCTCTCTCTATATATATATATATGTATATATATACACATCTATCTTCTTCCTCTATCTCCTTTATCTTTCTTTAACATCTTCATCTATTTACAAAAGAAAACTTTGAAGATATAAAGATGTTAAAGTTTAAAAGAGGGAAGCTTGGGAAAAACACTCGTAGTAGGACTTAATCTTGGTAAGGCTTAAGTTTAAGCTAAGATTTAAAGTTACAATGTTGAATGTGATACGAAATTTAAAGAATTTTATCTTAAACTTATAAGTACATTGGCTTGGAAAATCTAGGAATTTTGGGGACTTTTCTTTAGAATTTAAGCTCAAGACAAGGTAAGGATTATCCTAAACTCCTTTGGCTCATTCCAATAAATCCTTTGGTTACGATTCTTCCCGACCAATACTTTGGATGATGATGATGAGATGGACTTGAATATGATCTTCCTATGACTCATGAATTTATTCCTTGTTACTGATTATGAGCCTTGATATTGTTGTGATTCTCATTTTTACCTACATGTGATCATTTTATACCACATGGATTTGAACCTTTGGACATTAAGAAAAGGTGTATGGATATATGGAAAATTTGATAATGTGACGAAGAGATAAAATACATGGACTTCTTTGTTGGTATTTTTCATTTTATTATGCTCCTAATCATGTGCTAAAATCATAAAATTTTTCTCTAACTATTTTTGTCGTTTTTATTAAAAAAAAAATTTAAGCTCTTAAGCGCCCATTCTAGTCGCCAAATCCCCAGCGCCAATTCCAATAGCCATTTTGGCTACTGGGCGTTGAGGCGCCCAAATGGACGTTGAAGCGCCCATTTCAGTAACCAAATTTTTCTATTTTGACCCTATTTTGTTACTTTAAGTCCATGATTCACTTCTTTAAGATGTTTTAAAGCTCCAAAACAATTTTCTTAAGTTCAAGGTTCAATCCGAATTGAATGTTGGAATTGATATTCATTTTTATCTACATATCAATTAAATCAAATATCTTGAATGTATCTATTCTTCTTAGACCTAAATGCATAAACATTGGGCCCTAGGAAGCTTCAAGAGAAATGGCTGGGCAATGTCGGATTTCCAGTGGGATCCGTTGGTAAGTTTCCCATTTATTGGGTAGTTCCATGGAAACCTGGAGATATGAATTTCCTAGGACTAATCCTTGACACATGGTTGGTCGACTGTGTCATTTTGTATGTTTATTTTGGTTGCACCATTTCTGAGTGGCCACTCGATGGAGAGATTTGTGCAGGGATAATGAGTTATATGTGTTATTGGGAATGAGAAGGGTGACAGACCTACCAAATATTCGTTTTACTTTATTCATTGGTATGTATGAATTGAGCTCTCATCGTTAATCGTTGATTTAGCTTTGGTTGTTGAACTATTGTTATTGTATTGCAACTTATATCTTGTTTGACAAATTCCGTAATCTCTCTACTTGACTCGTTGATTCTACTTGAATCTATGTCGTACCTAATTCTAGCAGTAATTCTTACTAAGTCAATAGACTTATATTTATATTCTACCATGTATAGATGAATAAGCTTTAGAAGTGCTATAGCCTGAGAACTTGAGTTTTGGTTTATGATTAAGCTTAATTTTTATAAGGCTATTTGGTTATTTCTTTGTATTTATGTGTTTTTTATTTACCTTCGTCTGCCTACAAGTAACGTCTCCGGCCTAGGGATGAATGTTTTAGATCCAAATCGTTACAACGACACTTCATCTTCTTCAATAGCCTTTTGTTGCCTTCTTGGCCGCATAGCCCCGCCCCACAATCCCTTATTTAACCCCACTTCTACCTCAATCCCCATACCCAATCTTCTTCAACCCCCCGCCTCCGTCGCCCACCGTCACTAGCTGGCCCTCTCTGTCGCACGGCAACAGGTTCTCCTATTTTCTTTAGTTGACCCAGATTATATATATGTGTTTGTGTATATATATATTTGTATAATTTATAAATAATTTTATATATTTAAGTAATTTATAAGATATTTGAGTAATTGTATTTAAGCATATATAATTATATATATATATTTATATAATAAGTGTAATTTTTCTTTTTTAATTTAAATTATTTAATATAGTTTTTTATAGTACAATTTTTTTAATTTAAATATTCAGTAACTTAAATATTAGATATTTGGGTAAATATATTTAAGTATAAATAAGTATATATAGTTATATATAATAAGTGTATTTTTTTAAAAGTTTATAGCATAATTTTTAAATTAAATATATAGTATACTTTTTTCTTTATTATGCTTTTTTTAATTTAAATTATTTAGTAATAGAAATATTAGATATTTGAGTTATTACATTTAAGTATAAATAACTATATATATTTATATATAATAGGTGTAATTTTTCTTATTTTCTTAAAAAATTTATAGTATAACTTTTTTAAATTTAAATTCTTTAGTAATATTTAACACATTCCTTTTTTACTTTTTTTTTGTTTTTAATTTTACATTATTTTAGTGACCGTAAATCCAACTTGGCATAAATGAGTCAGTGATTTGAATTGCTACATTGACAAAATGCCCAGTTTGGCAGATGCCCAGCCGGACACATCAACCTTTCGGCCATATTTTTAGGTTTCCGGGCAAAAAAATGAACATAAAGTTAGAAATTTAAAATAGATTTAGGACTGACTTTTACAAGTGTCAAAATATAGTATCAAAAGTGAAATCCGGCAAAATTATAGGACTACAGTGCCACTTTTCCCATTCATAGCCCTACTTACGTTATCCTAAATTAACCATACATGGTCTTCAAAAACTTCCATTTTCCAAGGATTAGTTATGAAATTTGTCCTCTATATGCATCTGGGATGCCTTGCTAAAAACTTTAAATCATCTTCTTCTATCCAGTCAGTTTGCTCCATTTTATTTCAAAGGTTTTTGTTACTGAACATAAAGAAAATTAATTCACAAACAGATTTTACAAGATTTCCTCTATTGTGTCTCTCCACTCTTGTTGTTTCTTCATTTCATAGCCTTTTTGGTAAATATATTCCCTTGAGAAATTAATAATAACTAGCCCTTATTAAAATGACTCTTAGAAGTAAAACAAGTCATTTCATAGCTAAATATATTCCCTTGAGAAATTAATAATAACTAGCCCTTATTAAAATGACTCTTGGAAGTAAAACAAGTCATTAATTACGACTCCTAGTAGTCGTTGTAAAACAAATTATTAATTACGACTCTAAGCATTTGAATGAATTATTAATTACTTCACTTAGCAGTTCAAATAATTATTAATTTTCACTAAAGTTTGTATTTCAGTAAATTCAAGTCTACTAAAGAAGAATATTACCAATTATGATAATATAGATTGTAAAATGTAAATTAAATGAAAAAGCATGTAAAATAAAGCATTTCAAATAATATTTTTAGCTAAATTTAGAACAACACATATCTTGTAGGGCCGATGTTTTTATAGAAATTCGTGTGATGTCAGATCATTGATGAGGCCATGAAGGTTCTTAACGTAATTACACTACAATATCTCTCAAAACCCCTTGTACCCAACCTATAGCACAACCCCATGTTTGTGGTTACGGAATTAAGTGAGAACTAACCCGTGTGAAAAGGATAACATTTCCAACAATGTCTCACAAAGAACATCTTATTCCCACATTAATGGATAAAATACTTACTCCCTAAGCAAGGCCTTGCAATGATTCCTACCTTTTCTCCACTGCAGGACTTAGTCATTAACAGCTTTAAGCCTTGTCTACTTCTCGCAGTAATTATGGAAAATTTGAAAGACTATTTCGTCCAAAATTTATTGCTCATATTTTTTTTGGGATAATTACCTCAACACCCCCACAGGTCTTCCATAATCATAAAAAAAACTCCTGATATTTGGATAATTATTATTACATCTCCAGAGGTTTGGATAATTACCAGTACAGCCCTGTAAAATCTTAAACATTACAAATGCATCTCTTAAATAAAAGAATGTAATAATTGTGATATTACGTATCAGCCTAGAGAGTCTAGCTGTAATATGTATATGTTCAGGGGATATAATTATAATTATAATTATATATTAGCTACACTATACAATAAAGAATGTAATGTTAATTATCCAAACATCAAGGGATGATTTGTTAATTATAATAAACCTCAGGGAGTGTAAAGATAATTATCCCTATTTCTTTTTGGAACCTCTCAAACGAAAATTCATTTTCTAAGCACAGGCCTATATTTCACAAGTATATGACGAGCAAAGCCCCAATGGCACTAAGGCCAAGTTAAGTGCCACAGTGGGGTAATACTGCAATATAGAATATAGCATGAATGCTTTAATTAAATGGGGACTTTATATTTGTACGGAGGATCCAAATGTGTTCTCAACTAACAAAATGTAAAGAATGATTAGGCTACGTCAGAATATCTGCGTCGTCACTATTTCTAAAATCTTAGGCATGAAGTCATGTGCACCACTATTTAAGTTCCATCTACTTTACAATAATGACATGTGACTAGGAAGGAAACTCTTACTGTTAAGAGTGAGAGCCATTCATGATTAATCATATCTGCTTCTTTACTTAGATACTAAAACTCCCTTCATTCGGCTGGCAGGATACCAATAAAATGGCAATTTTTGCATAGTGTCATCCGGTGTTTGGGGCGTATAACAGGCGAGGAGGATCGTGAAAGGCCTCACAATCCACTCTGCCCGCAAGCCAATCGTTCAAGTTCTTCACCGAGTTCATGCCATTATTTTATTTAAATACCCGTGAGAATTTAGATCTGTACGCTCCTCGGACAAATAATATTATTGCGTCCAATCGTCAGTGGCAAAACGGAAAGAGGGCAGTTTCAGGAGAGAAGGGGGAAAACCAAAAAAAAAAAAAAGTAAAAGAGAGGGTAACGTTTAACTCTATTGTGGCGATCACGCCGCCACTGCAGGAAAGATGAATTAAGCATTACAATAGGAGATGGAGATTTTGTGGTAATTTGCCATTAAACTTGTTGGAGTTTTGGCCTAATTACATGAATTGAAAAGGTGTTTATCATTGGATGGATATCAAATTTTGGTTGGAATCCATAGATAAATGTGTGTGTGTAATTGTAGCGAGAAAGGTAAAAAGATAAGTGTGTGTGGCTTGTCCCACATTGGATTAGAGATAATGTAGTTTGCACTTGAGTGTAGTATAAAAGCCTTGTGGTGAAGTTGAAGAGTGGAAAACTTTATACTTGTCCCATATTGCTTTTATAACAAAGTGTAGACTTGAATATATGCAATCCAAGTACGGATGCTTGTTAAAAGTATCTACTATGGGATGCATAAAAAGTGGACCACATGCACGCTGCCGCTGCCCGCTGCGCTTGGTCCGGCTCCGACCGTGGGCGCAGGCATTAGAGCGTATTGTCTCTGTCTCTGTCTTATCTTTTTTGCTGCAGATTTATTTAAAATTTGAATTTCAAAAGTTTGAATTTTAAATAAAACCTTAATGCTACAGATTAATGATTTTGTAACCGTAAAACTTTTTAAAATCAGAATTAATCTACTGAATCAGTTTTTTATTTTAAAAGATAAAAAACGTGTGTCATTAAGGTGCCAACTTTTTGGATTTGTATTATTGCATGAATCTGGACTACTGCTAGATGAATTTGGGCTTGTTTTTGCCATGAATCTGGACAAATTTGCACCAATTGTATGGATATTGACTGAAACATTTGTGCTTAATAGCAAAACGTTTCTAACATTTAAGTCCAGATTAATGGCATGTTCCCTATCCTTCCCCTACAAACAGTCTATCTTTTTGCAGTGCTAAACACACCCAACAGAACAACAATAATCAATTCTGAAAATTCTTTCTCCCTCTCTCTGCATATTCGAAATCACATCTAATCTTTGGGTTGACAAATTAAGTTGATGTTCGAGGTGAAGCTTTCGCAACGTGCAGTGCAAAATTTCTGGAACCGGATTATCCTGGGAGAAGTATCGCAGTGCCCAAGTACACCGATGAGCGGGGCGATAATTTCTTCAAGGCAAGTAGAACCTGTTCTGCGATTTGGTTTGATCAATTCTGTTGCTATACAGAATTGGCAAGATAAGTTTACTATTTAAAATTTTACAATTCTGTCTTGCTAATTACGAGCCTATTTTGTTTTATTTCCAAATTGGTTTGTAAAATTTGGTTTCAAAACAACTTACAAAAATTTAAATCGTCTCTGTATGCATGTTTTGATTATCTGTAATAGTTTGATTTCACTGATAATATGAAATCGCATGCTTTATTTTGATAAACCTGAAATTGCATGCTTTATTTTTTATAATCTGAAATCGCATGCTCGTTATATTATTTCTGCTAATTTTTAAAACACTGCCCGTTGATTATCTGTATAAACTTAATTGTTTAGATAATCTACCTCACGTAATTATTTTTCCAGCAATCTTGAAGAAATTATTAGTTGTGTTTTGAAACTGCACTTATAATTCTATAATGGCATCATCACTGTCTGCAAGTGGGTCTGGTACTATGTCCATGCTATCTGCAAAAGTTGACTTATCCGATTTATCGAAAAAGTTTTCGGGCGAATTTTTCAAACATTGGCAACAGCGTATGAAAATTTGATTGACGATGAAAGGACTTTTGTCGGTGATTCAGGTGACTAGGCCTGAACTAATTGATAATGATCCCAAAATGGCTAAAATAACTGAATGGTCGAAATAGGATCAGACAGGTCAAGGGGCTATTCTTTCTACGATATCGAATGTATCCTTCGACGTGTACTTTTTCGACTCGTATACGGCTAAGTCGTTATGGAATGAGTTGGGTAGGAAATACAATACTGAAAAGCAAGGGATTAAAAAATATTTTGTTTCCAAATTCTTGAAATATATGGTTGAGGGCAAGTCTGCAACTGAACAGACACATGAACTAATAAACCTCGAGCACGCCCTTTCTGATGCTGAAATGAAACTTCCGGAGAAGTTTCTGGTTATGTCCATTATCAAAAAATTTCCCAACTCTTGGGAGAATTTCAGCATGACACTTAAGCATCAAAAGGAAAGGCTGTCTCTTAACGATCTTATGGTTGCCATAAGTATCGAAGAGGAATACAGGAACCAAACTCATGGTGTTCCTGTCGAACACTAGCCTAAGGCAAACATGATAACAGAAAAGAAGAAAAATAAAATGAACCAAGTAAACCGCAACTCGAAATCCATCAATAAAGGAAAAGCCAAGACCAATAAGAAACCAAAGGCAAACAAACCATGCTACAATTGTGGACAGGCAGGCCACTGGACTAAAGATTATCCCAACAAAAAGGCCAATGCTAAATCTGAGTCTACTGCACCAACTGTGGTCAACATGGTTGTGGGAGAGACTAGCAAAGCTAGAGCTCCAGAAACAACTGTTGATGGGTATGTTTCCTTAAAACCCGTAAAACCCGAACTCCTTACTGTTTATGAACCTTATGACTGGTTAACTGACACTGGGGCAAATGTGCACGTTTGTACTGATAAATTGTTGTTTATATCTTATCAGCCAGTAGATGGGAAATCTATGACGATGGGGAACTCGAGTGCTACCAAGGTGCTTGGGATAGGACGTGTGGACTTGAAGTTTCCTTCAAAGCATATATTGTCACTGCAGAGGGTGCACCATGTTCCGACAATAAGGACAAATATTATTAGTGGTTCTATAATAGTTAGTGAAGGTTATGAGTTAACTTTTAAGTTTGATAAAGTTGTAATCTTGGATTACGGAACTTTTATTAGCAAAGGCTATTTAGATGATGGATTGTTTAAGTTACGAGTTGAGAATGTTGGTTCTAATAAAGTTATTTTTTCTGAATTTCCTATTGTAAATGCTGTTGAGTGTTATACTATTTGGCATAGTCGATTAGGTCATTTAAATTTCGGTTCCATTAAACGAATGATAAATTTAAACCTAATCCCAAAACACGAAATTGAACGCAAAGACAAATGTTAGATTTGTGCTGAGGCTAAACAAGTAAGAAAGCCTTACCATTTAGTTGAAAGGTATTCTGAAATACTTGACTTAGTTCACATGGATATTTGTGAGTTCAATAGAATCCTAACTAAAGATCGTAAAAGATACTTTACCACCTTTATAGATGATAGCAGTAGGTATTGTTATGTTTACTTAATGAAACATAAAGACGAAGCACTAGAAAAGTTCATAACGTTTAAGAATGAAGTTAAAACTCAAACCGGCAAGAAACTTAAACGATTAAGATCAGATAGAGGTAGAGAGTACGAGTATAGTGCCTTTGACGAATATTGCCGGCATTTTGGCATTATTCATGAAGAGACCCCACCTTACTCTCCCTCGTCTAATGGAATAGTAGAACAAAAGAATAGAACATTTAAAGACATGATTAAGCTTTTGAATTTTGGACTACCTAAATATATGTGGGAAGAGGCTCTGAATACGACTTACCATATTCTGAATAGGGTCCCTCTCAAACATAAGGAAAGCACTCTATTTGAATTCTGAAAAGGCAGGAAATCTAGTTTGAAATATTTTCGAGTGTGGGGCTGTCTTGCAAAAGTTCTAGTCTGAGAACACAAAAGGAAAAAGCTGGGTCCTAAGACTATTGATGTGGTCTTTTTAGACTATGCGAAAACAAGCTATGCCTTTAGATTTCTAGTTATAAAATCAGAAATTCCTGGCATAAATGTTAACACAATAGTAGAATTTCGTGATGCTACGTTCTTTGAAGACATGTTTCCGATGAAGACCGGAATACCTCAAGACAATTCTTTAGATTCAGCCCTTTCATCTTCATCTATTCCTGAACATGTGGAAAAGATGACAAATGTAGGGGGTAATCCAATTAGTTCTAGTTCAACATCTATAGAACCAGATGAACTTAGACGGAGTAAGAGAGCCAGAGTTGCCATGGATTTCGGAAGTGATTATGTCACTTACAATATCGAGGATAACCCTGTGACCTTCAAAGATGCTATGGCTTCACCAAAAGCAAAGCATTGGAAGGCAGCTGTCAAAAGTGATATGGATTCTATTGTCTCTAACGGGACATGGGAATTAGTTGATCTCCCTCCGAGGTGCACTACGATTGGATGCAAATGGATATTTAAAAAGAAACTTAAATCTGATGGGACAATAGATAAGTTTAAGGCTAGGTTAGTTGCCAAAGGATTTAGGCAAAAAGAGGGAATAGACTTCTTCGATACCTATTCCCCAGTTGCTCATTTGACTATGATTCGGGTGCTTATAGCACTGGCTTCCATATACGATTTTCTGATTCACCAGATGGATGTGAAAACAGCCTTTTTGTATGGTGATCTCGAGGAAGAAATCTATATAGATCAACCAGAAGGATTTGCAGTTCTTGGAAATGAGCGAAAAGTTTGTAAGCTTGTTAAGTCTCTTTACGGCTTAAAACAAGCGCATAAACAATGGCATGAAAAATTTGATAAAACAATTTTATCATTGGCTTTGTTGTAAACGAAAATGATAAGTGCGTCTATTGCAAAGTTAAAAGTGATAATTGTATTGTACTATGTCTGTATGTAGATGACATTTTGTTAATTAGGTCTAATGTTGAGATAATTAACGAGACTAACTCATTTTTAAAGAGAAAGTTTGAAATGAAGGATATGGGTGTTGCGAATATAATTCTTGGACTCAAGTTGACTCGGTCAACTAAAGGTATACCAATTTCTCAATCTCACTATGTTGAGAACATAATTGAGAATTCGGCTATAAGGAGTGTAGAATTGCTAAAGCTCCATACGATCCTTCAATAGCTCTCTTTGAAAATGAAAATGGTATTCTTGTGTCTCAGTTAAGATATTCTCAAATTATAAGAAGCTTGCAATATCTTGCAAATGGCACGAGATCGAACATCTCGTTTGTGGTCTCAAAGCTGGCAATATATACAAGTTGTTCAAATCGAACTCATTGGGAGGCTTTGGATAGGGTACTTTGGTATCTTAAGGGCA
>JACFYI010003573.1:59111-72831 GCA_014898755.1 Handroanthus guayacan | reverse complement strand
GTATCGAGTTGCACCTAATTTAGACTGATACTAAGTATCTGAGTCTGTCCCTTGATATACCTGATAGGTGCTGATTACTGCTAGCATAATAAGAGTGTTAACTCTGAATGGGGTCAAGTCTTTAAAACAGGATGTAAGCAATGCATCTTTGGAAATACCCAACTAAGTGAATGAAGTCGTTTGGCCGCGACTAGAGGAAAAGGGATATTCCTCGAGAAACATTCATAATGCAAGATCGGGATACATGGTCTATAGTGTCAAACCTAAAGATCAGTACATAGCAAGTAATCTGTTGTTACCAATGGACGCCACCACACCCAAGGGCCAAATTCAAGGCCTAGATCTATTTGACCCTGTGGCGGCATAAGTTGACTAACTTAGGTAGTGGTTCAAATCGAAAGGTACCATTACTGAAAGCAAATCACAATAACCCTGATAGATTTATCTATGGATTTGTGGGGGATTGTTGTAATTTGGCATTAAACTTGTTGGAGTTTTGGCCTAATTACATGAATTGAAAAGGTGTTTATCATTAGATGAATGCCAAATTTTGGTTGGAATGCATGGATAAATGTGTGTGTATAATTATGGGGGGGAAAGACAAAAAGATAAATGTGTGTGGCTTGTCCCACATTGGATTAGAGATAATTTAGTTTGTACTTGAGTGTAGTATAAAAGCCTTGCGGTGAAATTGAAGAGTTGAAAACTCTTCACTTGTCCCACATTGCTTTTGTAACAAAGTGTAAACTTGAATATATGCAATCCAAGTGTGGATACTTGTTAAAAGTGTCTACTATCAGATGCATAAGAAGTGGACCACATGCGCGCCGCTACCGCCTGCCCTGCCCGGCCCGACTCCGACTCCGACTCCGACTCCGACTACGGCTTCAGCCACGGGTGCGGGCGTTAGGATGAATTGTCTCAACCTCAGTCTTATCTTTTTTGTTGCAGATTTATTTAAAATTTGAATTTCAAAAGTTTGAATTTTAAATAAAACCTTAATGCTGCAGATTAATAATTTTGTAACAGTAAAACATTTTAAAATCAGAATTAATCTACTGAATCAGTTTTTTATTTTAAAAGATAAAAAACGTGTGTCATTAAGGTGCTAACTTTTTGGATTTGTATTATTGCATGAATCTGGACTATTGCTGCATGAATTTGGATGTGTTTTTGCCATGAATTTGGATAGATTTGTACCAGTTGTATGGCTGTTGACTGAAACGTTTGTGCTTAATAGCAAAACGTTTCTGACATTTAAGTCCAGATTAATGGCATATTCCGCATACTTCCCCTATAAAGAGTCTGTCTTTTTGCAGTGCTAAACACACCCAACAGAACAACAATAATTAGTTCTAAAAACTCTTTCTCCTTCTCTCTGCACATCCGAAATCACATCTAATCTTCAGGTTGGCGAATTCAGTTGTTGTTCAAGGTGAAGCTTTCGCATCGTACAGTGCAAAGTTTCTAAAACCGAATATGCTGGGAGAAGTATCACAGTACCCAAGTGCGACGGTGAGTGGGGCGATAATTTCTTTAAGGCAAGCAGAACTTGTTCTGCGATTCGGTTTGATCAATTCTGTTACTATACAGAATTGGCAAGATACGTTTACTATTTAAAATTTTACAATTCTGTCTTGCTAATTACGAGCCTGTTTTGTTTTGTTTCCAAATTGGTTTGTAAACTTTGGTTTCAAAACAACTTACAAAAATTTGAATCGTATCTGTATGCATGTTTTGATTATCTGTAATATTTTGATTTCACTGATAATATGAAATTGCATGCTTTATTTTGTTATACCTGAAATTGTATGCTTTATTTTGATCATCTGAAATCGCATGCTCGTTATATTATTTGTGCTAATTTTTAAAACACTGTCCGTTGATTATCTGTATAAACTTAATTGTTTAGATAATCTGCCTCACGTAATTATTTTTCCAACAGATTTTTCCTTCTCTACTTGTTTGGCAGCGACTTTTGGTTCGGCATCCAATATTATTGCAACATCTCTCGATTCTCCAGGTACCATATATGTGCTTGAAGCGCGTTTCAGTTCTTGATGCAATTAAGGTTTTAATTAGTGCTATATATATTTCGATCTCAGTTTTTTTCTTACGGAATTATCAAAAAGCATTATTCAACATAATGGAATTAACCATTAAGAAGTGCAGGGTATTGCATGAAGTTGATGCAACTGATATGGCGAATCATGATTTTCTTGGTGGAATGAAATTCGACCGCATAATTTACAACTTCCCACATGCTGGATTTTTCAAGAATTTATGACGCGATATCATCAGCTGGGGTGGGTTCTCCTACAATCTTTATGCAATTTTAATTCTCAGGAATTTCTCTTTTCAATACTTAAATCCGTTTAAATATCATGGATTTTATATGCAGACTGCATAGAACACTTGTGAGCCTGTTCTTGAAGAATGCAAAAGAAATGTTGAGGGAAAATGGTCAGATTCACATGACCCACAAGACCAACGGTTTCCACAGAGAATGGCATGTGGAAAGCATTGCTTCTTCGCACAAACTTAGGTTGATTGAGGCGGTGCAATTTTGTAAAGATGATTATCCAGGGTACAACACTAAGTATGGCTTTGGGGGTGACAATAACTTCGACTGCAATCCGGCCAAAATCTACAAATTTGGACTTGCATTGGTCCCCTATTAAGCCCTGTTTGAGTTTGAAAAATGTTAATTAAGAGTTCTGCATTGAGCTGCTATACAACCTGAACCTACCTATGTTCTTAATTATAATGATTCTGAATTATAACGATTCTGTGTTGCCTTGCTTTGCCCATACTTATTGTTTGTACTTACCTAAAGTTTGCTTTGGATCGACTGCGCGCCTGTGTGTGTGAAAGGATGTTAAGCTTTCATCAACTTTTCTGGAAATGGTGGATAAGTGCTTACCGTCCTGCATGTATTTTAGGTCCTGTATTGTCTTTTTCTCATTTTTTCCTTTTAAATTATAATTTAGATTCAAAAGATTCACGTAAATACTTTTATAAAAATTATTTTAAATATATACTTGATATTTATGTGTGACATGGATACAAAATGCTCTTAACTAATCAAGGCCAAGAACTATAATGTGCTTGCCCAAACTTAAACTACACTATATTAGTTTATGATTAAAATCAATTGTCATACATATATATGTTATTTTACACTAAATATGGTTCATAGTGGTCAAGATTTCCTATTTTAAAATTAATATTGCATCTCTTATTTCATATCATAAATATATGTTAAGTGTATTAAATAAAATATTTCTTTATAAATATCAGAACTATGGATGTCGTACACTTGGCATTAATGTATACATTAGAATAGAAGTTGAAACATGAATTAAACTAGGGGATTCAAAATAGATTCATATACAGTGGATGTTACATATATTTAGTTAACAGATATTTGACTATATGATCACAAACATAATACGTAATTGTATGTTCGATTTGTTTAATGTAGGTTTCAAATGCATATTAATTAGTCAGATATATATTAGCCAGATATATATATGTGTGTGTGTGTGTGTGTGTGTTTACTCAATAAACACATAAACAATTTTTATTGTTCCTACTTTTTTTTTTTTTTAATTATGAGCTATACAACCCTCATGATTCATCATATGACGTATAGCTTATTATATTATATATGATGAGTAAAATATGTCCTTTATAAATAACATCAATTCAAGAGAAGTGATTTAAGAAAACCCTCCCAAGTATCTATGTAGTTTTTGTTTTTCATTCTAACTTTTGCCGTACAATGTGGGAAGCACAATTTTCAAATGTAAAATCACTAACGAAAAGATAAACATGCAAAAAGAAAAGTAAGGGAAAAAGGATGTAACATAGCATTCCGCTGAAGAGAAAGGAAAAGGACACCACAAAGCAAGACCATTTCATCTGTCTCTCTCTCCACTGAAGAGAAGCGAAAAGGATACTATAAATAAAGACCATTTCATATTTGTGATGGTTTATGACAATTTCCTAATGAATTTAGAAAATAAGTATAATATGGATAAATAATGATATCTCTGACGAACTTATATATAATTAATTTTTATAAAAAATTTTTTGTTAATGATAGAAAATTTTATCACAAAAGTTAGTTATATGACGAACTCTAATTCCATCATAAAATTAATAAGTGACAAAGTATACACTGACGAATTGGTGGCAAAACAATTTGTGATGGATTTTTAAATTTGTACTGAATTTTTTCCTTAGTGAAGGGAGTATTTTCTTGTAGTGCAGTCTGCATAATGAATTCCAAAAGAAATTCCACTACAAAGTAGAATTGATTGCTTTACATGAATATAAGAATTAATAATACTAATTGGCATATAATTTTCACATAAGAATAAAGCAATAATTAATTTCATAAATGGCTACCTTAAGATAATTTCAATGACAAATTTTTTTAGAATCAAATAACTGTTGAGACCCTGAATCCTTCAACAATTAACAAATGAAAATAAAATATCCTCGAAATTATACATTATTTAAGTCAGTATTGACTTTAATGAAATGATTGAACCAACAAAAAATACCAAACATCAAGTCTTTGTTTCAGTTCACCACTATCTTGTACATGCCTTGTGACACCCCAAGAATTCCTCTAAAAATAAAATTTTGAATCACCGATTTATTGAAAATTTATTTGATGTCGAATATCAAACATCGTTTTAAAATCAAAACACGTTTCATACATCTGAAAAATATTTCAATCAAATACGTTTCAATTCCTCGACACATTTTGACCCAAAAACAAGCCCAAATGACCTATAAAATAAGCCCAATACAAGTCAAGACCCAACCCAAGATACAGCCACTATTGTCGACCAAAAATTTCACCATTTGAAATTCAAAATAAAAGAAAGAAAAGGAAAAGGAATCTGATCTGAAGAGACCAACCGGCAACAGCTATATCAGCTGCAAGATGGATGGAAATCCCATCCATCCATCCATCCATCCATCCTATATGGTCATGTAGCCCCCTATCTAACCCCCTAAGTGTTGGATATTGTCTTGAGAGGTCTAAGCTTTTGGATTCTCTCATTTTGGCCCCAAATTTCTCCTATAAATAAGCCTCCATTGGCCATGAGGAATTCTGCAGAAATTTCAACTCATAAACACATTTTGAAACACTAGAACTCACTTGTTTTTCCTTCTCCTTCATAATCGGCTACACTAAGAATTTCTTGGGGGTGAACACTCAACCTAGACTCTTGGTAAGTAGTTTATAAGTATGATTTAAGTGTGGTTTAAGTTTGGTTGTTTAGAACTTGACAATGAATGTATATATGGTTATAGGTATGATTATAAGCTTGGATCACTCTCATTTTTGGATTTAAGCTCATAGAGGTAAGATTTATAGCTTATTCTCCTCTCCATGAGCATGTGTTTCCAGCTTTCCGTTCATTAATCGAGCATACGTCGAGTTATTGAATACATGATGTTCTATGAGCATGTGAACTTGTGATTGTTGTTGCTATTCTTGCTATTCCATACTCAAACTCTTGAATATGAATCAATCCAAAGCTTATTGAACCATCTCGAACTATATTCCGATGCTTAGGATTGAACTTGAATGATGGACCATGGACTAAGAGGAGAAACAAACTAAAAATTTGATTAGAAACAAAAGATATTGACAAAACCGTATGTTTTGACTTTGAAACGATCTCTCGAAAAATTTCAAAACCAAAACCCGAAACAATATTTTATAAATGTTTTTACGTATTTAAAAATCTCAAAAATGTATTTTTGGATAAAAAATTCAAAGAAAATCAAGAGACGAAAAATCAGATTTCAAACCCAAAATTCGGAGCTCAAGCGTGCATATGGGCGCCCAAGCACGCATAAATTACTATTCACGATGCTTAAGCGCCCGGCTTCGGCCCAAATTTTGTGTTTTGGGTGCTTAAGCGCCCGTCTGTGCGCCCAAGCGCCCAATCTCGGCCCAAAACTTGTACTCTTGAGTTTTAAACCCTATTTCTTGATATCTTGAGTCCATATCCAATTATTTTAACGTTATACAAAGTTTCAAAACGTAATTCCACTAGTCCATGGTCGAATTTCCGAATTGATCGATTGATTGAATCCATTTTGGCCTATTGAAATGTTATTGATATTGTGGCCTCAGAACGTTATGCCTTGCCGGCTTCTTGATTGATTGATTGATTGCCTACTTCGTTCTAAAGCCATATGATTGATTAATTGGGGCCCATGTGGGAATTTCTTGGGGACCGAACTCGTGTAGTATTGGATTGTCGACTAGGACCCTCAAGCCCCTGATTGTTGGGTAGTTCGGACGAGTTTTGGAGGTAGAATTCTGAAGCACTACCCTAAGCACGTACGTCGGCTGTACTTCTTGATTGAATGATACTCTTTTGAGAGTTGAAGAGATAAGGCAAAATGTATATGTTGAAGATATAAGGGTGATAGACCTACCAAAAGATTGATTCAGCCTATGGACTTGAATGTGATACATATATGTATATATTGATTGTCTTGTACGTTCCGATTGCTATCCGTATCACATTCTTGTATTGTTATTGATATGCTCATGTTCTTTGGAACTCTTACTCTCTTTTGCATCCTATAAGTTTTACTGGGTCAATGAACTCATGACCCCAATTAACATGTAGGTTCTTGAACCGTAAGCGATTGATTGATTGATTGGAGCTCAATAGATTGTATAGCTTGGTTGGGATTGTAAACTCTATTATATTTTGATTTAACCTATCGTTTTGGAACTTCTTGACTTAGATTTGTATTTTAGATCGACATCATGTTTTGGATTTATGAAATGTATAGAATATTGGATTGTATTGATAAGATTGCTCTATGTAATTTTTGGACAGTTTGATATGTAACTACATTTTGGGAATTAGTTTGGATCGTTTGATCGGATTTTATGAATTTTAGCTTGGATGATTAGTGCATTGAGTTTCTTTTTGGTTTTTGGAATGATTATCCGTCCGCGAGTAGCACTCTGGATCTCGGGGCGAAATGCTCCTGAAATCCGGGGCATTACATGCCTCAAGTTCCTTAGAAGACATTCTAAGGGAATATACAACCTCCCACATCGCATACTCCCTTGGGAGAGACATTGTATTGATCCAATTCGATTTGTACTTGTGCTAGATTATTGACATCATGGGCAACCTACCATAGTGATATCTGTAACAGGTACATCTGTCCCACATCGGTTAGGGATAAGTCTCTGGGGTAGCATTTATAATGTGATATCCTTCTCCCTCAATAGCTGGTTTTCTAGAGGTGGATTGGATCCGTAATAAGATAGTATTAGAGCCAGGGCCCTATCAATGCTCAGAGGATGGGACCAATGTGTATGAGAGCTGAGGTATGACCAGTCCAGAGAGGGGCCCACTCTACCAAAATTAAGCGCATGGCGGACCGAAACCAAATGGATAATTAGTGCACAATCTATTAGTTGATTTTATTTGTGTCCTCAGGTTGCATTGGCTAGTTTACTTCCATATCCAACATGATTGTAATTGAAATACCAACCACTACTAAAGAAGTACAAGTTGATCATGTCATTGTTTGCACAACAAATTGCATGTTTGCAGAGACTCCGAATCAACTCCTATGGTATGCTATGATATTTGTCAATGCTCGATGCCCTGCTAGTGTGATGGAATCAGGTTTCTCTAACTTCATTGGATCGATTAATTTTCTTCTTGAAATCATTTCATTTAATATATTCTTTTTTGTAATTCTTTTTTTGTTTTAAATTTTACATTATTTTAGTGACCCTAAATCCAACTTAGCATAAATGAGTCAATGCTTTGAATTGCCACATAGGCAAAGTATCCAAATTGGCAACGCCCAGCCGAACACATTAGCTTTTCGACCATATATATAGGTTTCCAGCCAAAAAAGGGTGATAAAGTGAAGGATTTAAGTTACGTATGGGAATAAGTTTCATAAGTGTCAACAGGATCAAAAGTGAAACCAAGCAAAGCTATAAAACTTAAGTGGGACTTTTCTAGTTCATAGCCCTACTTATTTCATCCTAAATTAATCATACACGTTCTTGAAAATTTTCTATTTCCCAAGGATCAGCTATGAAAAATGTCCCTCCTATGCATCTGGGACGCCTTGCTAAAATATTGAAAAACTTTAATTCATCTTCTTCTATCCAAGCAATTTGCTCCATTTTATTTCATAGGTTTTTGTTACAGAACATAAAAGGATTAATCCCACAAGCAGATTTTACAAGATTTCTTTGGTTGTGTCTCTCCACTCTTGATGCTTCTTTATTTCGTAGCCTTTTGATAAACACAGTCCCTTGAGGACTTAATAATAACTAGCCCTTATTAAAACGATTCTTAGAAGTAAAACAAATCATTATTTACAACTCTTAGCGTTTATAAAACAAATAATCAATTACAACTCTCAGTACATATGTGAATGAATTACTAGTTACGTCTCTTAGCAGTTGAAATAATTATGAGTTTGACTAAAGTTAGCATTCAGTAAATTCAAGTGTACTAAGGAAGAAAGTTACCAATTATCGTAATATAGATTGTAAAATGTTAATTTAATGCAAAAGCCTGTAAAATAAAACATTTTGAATCATATTTTTAGCTAAATTTCCAACACCACATATCTTGTACGACCAATGTTTTCATAGAAATTCATGTGATTTCAGATCATTGATGAGATCATGAGTGTCCTTTATGTAATTATGCTATAACATCTCTCGAAATCCCTCGTATCCAACCGACGGCGCAAATTCAATTTCAAAGTATGGACGTTTGGAATTGATCCAAGCAATGTGATTGGGTCTCAAATCATAGACAACCCCGCGTATGTGGTTATGCAAATAAGTGAGAAGTAACCTGTGTGAAAAGAGGAACATTTCCAACTGTATCTCACAAAGAACATCTTATTCCCGCATTAGTGGATAAAATGCTTACTCCCTAAGCAAGGCCTTGCGATGATTCCTTCCATTTCTCTACTGCAGGACGTATCCATTTAACACCTTTAAGCCCCGTCTAGTTCTTATAGTAATTATTCAAAATTTGAAAGACTATTTTGTCCAAAATTTATTGCTCATATTTCTTTGGATGATTACCTCAACACCTCCTGAGTTTTTCCATAATTACCAAAATATTTCCTGATATTTGGATAATTATCATTATACCCCGAATGTTTAGATAGTTACCATTATACTTTTTGAAAATCTTAAACATTACAAGTGCATCCCTTGAATAAAGGGATGTAATTATAATATTATGCATCGGCCTAGAGGGTCTAACTGTAATATGCATACATTTAGAGGGTGTAATTCTAATTATGTATTAACTTTATTGTACACTAGGGGGTGTAATGATAATTATCCAAACATTAAGAAGTGATTTGATAATTATGATAAAACTCAAGGGGTGTAAAGGTAACTATTCGTATTTCTCTTTCGAACCTCTCAAAATAAAATTCTTTTTCTGAGTGAATTTTTTTGTTTTTGTTTTTTTTTTCAATGGCACAAGTATTCATGAGTTAGGGCCTATAATTTCTGGGCCTGTAGGCTTATTTTTTACAAGTATATGACGGAAATGCCCTGATAGCACCAAGTCCAAATTAAGTGCCCGAGTGGGGTACTGCTAAAATATAGAATTTAACATGAATGCTTTAATTAGACGGGGACTTTATATCTGTACGGAGGATTGAAATGTGCTCTCAACTTTACCAATCATCCTAATTAAAGGGGGCTGTGGCCAGCGACCAACAAAATGTAAAGAATGACTAGGCTACGTACTATTTCTAAAGTCTTAGGCATGAAGTCTTTTGAACTACTATTTAAATTCCATCTCCTTTAATTATTTCTCCGAACTTTCCCACTTCCGTTGTCTCGTCTCAATAAATCTGTGATGCAGCCATTCTCTTCATCGCCGATTATTACTGATCTCGCCTTGCTGCTTATTTTTGTTGATGCTTAGCTAGCTGTCAATAAGGTAAAGTACTTTCATTAATTATTATTTTCATCTATCTTTAATTTGATGATATGCTCTTAATTGGTTGTTTCTGTATACTTAGACTCTACGTGTTCGCTAGCTCATCTGCAGTCAAACTGTCACTCTTTAGATCGCTGCATATGTAAAACATGATTAGCATATTATACATATTTGGAAGTAGGAGAGAGTTGAACTGGAGCCTAGCTTGAGATTATGAAAATTTTCAAATAACAGAGGTTAGAGCAGGATGGGTTGGGAAAACATTGCGTTGAATTTGAGTTGACTGTTCAAGAAATTTCCTAAACTTGTGTAAAGTTAATTTTCAGCAAGTTGGCTAAGGTTCGATAAACATGATTTTTACTTACCATCCTAATATCACTTAAAAACTTGTCAAGTGTACAAATGGTTCTCTTGAACCATTACAATTCAAATAAATAACTTTATTACCCTTAATAAAAGTTTATTAAAAAAAAAAAAAGCCCTCCTCCTTTACAGCGGCGAGTCTCCACTCCTGGAATCCTCCCTCACCAACAATGGCAGCCGCGGACCCGATGATTCCGATGAAATCACATACTCATTGAAAGAGGCGGATGAAGGCAACAGTAGTATAGTTATCGAGAGAGAATATATGTTCATAAAGTGGTAACTCCATGTGATGGGGGAAAGCTTAATCGATTAGTAATCCCTAAACAGTAAGCCGAGAAATATTTCCCTTTAGATTCATCAACAACCCAGAAGAGACTTTTGTTCATTTTTTAAAATTAAAATTGAAGATTTTTCAAACATTTTAAAGTAATTAATAGTTAGTTATTTTATAAAATTTTATTAAGGAAATTTAAGTCATTTATCTTAAGGGGAAATTAATGGTTCAGGAGAACCATTTGTACATTTGGCAAGTTTATAAGGAGTATAGGATGTTAAGCAAAAATCATGCTTGTCGGACCCCAGCCAACCCCAACTTTCAGGGATACAATAATTACATGTCACTGGGAAGGAAAATCTTACCGTTAACAGTGATCAAAACCATTCATGATTTATCATATCTGCTTCTCTACCTAGATAATAAAACTCCCTCAATTTGGCTGGCAGGATACCAAGAAAATGGGAATTATACAGAGTGTCATCCAGAGTATAACAGACAAGGAGGATGTTGGAAGGCCACAGAGTCCCTTGTTCCCACAAGCCAATCATTCAATTTCTTCATCGAGATCAGGCCGTTATTATTTATACACCGGTGAGAATTTAGATCAGTACGCTCCTCGGACTAATAATATTGTTGCGTCCTCTCATCAATGGCAGAACGGAACGAGGCCACTTTCAAGGGGGAAAGAAGAACAAAAGGAAAGAGTTAAAGAGCGGATGGTGTTTAACTCTATTGTGGTGACAGCACCGCCACCGCCGGAGAGATGGATTAAGCATTACAACAGCAACCACCGGATACTGCTGGTGGGAGAGGGAGATTTTTCCTTCTCTAATTGTTTGGCGGCGACTTTTGGTTCGGCATCCAATATGATTGCAACATCTCTCGATTCTCGTGGTACTATATATGTACTTGAAGCGCGTTTCACTTCTTGATGAAATTAAGGTTCTAATTAGTGCTATATATATATATATATATTTCAATCTCAGTTTTTTTGGCAAGGAATTATCAGAAAGCATTATCCAACATAATGGAATTAACCATTAGGAAGTGCAAGGTAGTGCATGAGGTTGATGCAACTGCTATGGCGAATCACGATTCTCTTGGTGGAATGAAATTCGACCGCATAATTTTCAACTTTCCATATGCTGGATTTTTCAAGACTTTATCACGCGATGATCAGCTGCAGTGGGTTCTCCTACAATCTTTATGCAATTATAATTCTCAGGAATTTCTCTTTTCAATACTTAATCCTTTGAAATATCATGGGTTTTATATGCAGACTGCACAGAACACTTGTGAGCCTGTTCTTGAAGAATGCAAAAGAAATGTTGAGGGAAAATGGTCAGATTCACATAACTCACAAGACCAACGGTTTCCACAAGGAATGGCATGTGGAAAGCATTGCTTCTTCGCACAAACTTAGGTTGATTGAGGCGGTGCAATTTTGTAAAGATGATTATCCAGGGTACAACACTAAGTATGGTTTTGGGGGTGACAATAACTTCGACTGCAATCCGGCCAAAACCTACAAATTTGGACTTGCATGGTTCTCCTATTAAGCCCTGTTCGCGTTCGAAAAATGTTGATTAAGAGTTCTGTGTGTAAAAAACATGTCTATGATCATTTCCTGCATTGAGCTGGTATACAACCTGAACCTACCTATGCTCTTAACTATAATGATTCTGTGTTGCTTCGCTTTGCCTCTGCTTTTTGTTTGTACTTACCTAAAGTCTGCTTCGGGTCTGCTCTGTGCGTGTGTGTGTGCGCGCGGGCAACAAAGGATATTAAGCTTCAACAAGGTTTCTGGAAATGGTGGATAAGTGCTTACCGTCCTGCATATATTGTCTTTTTCTCAATTTTTTTTTTTAAAATTAAAATTCAGATTCAAGAGATGGATGAAAGTGTGAATATATATATATGTACATATGTGTGTATTTGATTCACTTAAATACTTTTATAAAAATTATTTTAAATATTTACTTCGCATTTGCGTGTGATGTGGATACAAAATGCTCTTAACTGATCAAGGCCAAGCACTATAATGTGCTTCCCAAACTTTCGTATCTACACATTGCAAAAAACTAACCTTTACAAATATTAGTTTATGATTAAAATCAATTGTCATGCATATTTATGTTATTTTACACTAAATATGGTTCGTAGTGGTTAAGATTTTCTCTTTTAAAATTAATGTTGCATCTCTTATTTCATATCATAAATACATATTAAGTGTATTAATATTTCCCTATAAATCTTGGGGCTGTGAATGTCGTACACTTAACATTAATCCGTACAATAGAATAAAAAGTAAAACATGAATTGCAATAGGAGATTCAAAATGAATTCAAAGTAGATGTCATATATATATATATATATATATTCAGCTAATAGATATTCGACTATATGATCACAACTATGATACATAATTGTATATTCGATTTGTTTAATGTAGGTTTCAAATACATATTAGCTGGAGATATTTATATACATATATATATAGATTAGAATCCCACATCGGAAAAAAATAAGGGTCTTGGCCTCTTTATATGGTCCTGGGCAATCATCACCTCACAAGCTAACTTTTGGAGTTGAATTAGGTCCAAGCTCCATTTTTAACATGGTATAAGAGCCAGGCACATTCCTGATATTGGGCTATTAATTGTCTATTTCATATGATTTCATACTCCATATGTTCATTCCTAGGTATGTGTTATTGGTCCACCCGTTTCATATTATCCCACGCTCCAGATGTTCATTTCTAGGCGTGTGGGGGGTGTGTTAGAATCCCACGTCGGAAAAATATAAGGGTCTTGGCCTCTTTATATGGTCATGGGCAATCCTCACCTCACAAGCTAACTTTTGGGGTTTAGTTAGGTTCAAGCTATATTTTCTAACAATACATATATTATTAGATATATGTTTACTCAATAAACAAATAATTTTTATTGTTCCTACTGTCTTATTATTATTATTATTATTATTATTATTATTATTATTATTATTATTATGAGCTATACAACCTCCATGATTCATCATATGACGTATAGCTCATTATACTAGATATGTTAAG
>JACFYI010003573.1:20112-30679 GCA_014898755.1 Handroanthus guayacan | reverse complement strand
GGGACTGATCCCTAAAATGAAAAAGGGCTTAGGGATTTTTTCCCAAATTTCCGTCTCTTAGTGGTCGAAATAATTATTAAGTTTGACTAAAGTTAGTATTTTAGTAAATTCAAATGTACTGAAGAAGAATATTACCAATTACGATAATATAGATAGTAAAATGTTAATTAAATGAAAAAGTTTCTAAAATAAAACATTTCAATTAATATTCTTAGCTAAGTTTCCAACTCACATATCCTGTCCTGTACTGTTGATGTTTTATAGAAATTCGAGTGATGTTAGATCGTTGATGAGGCCACGAGGGTCCTTTATGTAATTACATTACAGTTTATCTAAAAACACCTCGTACCGGGACGAGATCCCGTATTCTACAATATTATTTCATCTCTTACGCTAAGCTTTAAATATATGCTATGTTTATTAAATATTTTCTTATATTAATATTTAGTAATAAATATAACACACATGACATATATTTAAAAGATAAAAAATATGAGATGAAATACTATTTTGATAGAGGGGATTCCGTCTCTTCGGACACAAACTATGGCACAAATCTCAAAATATGGACGTTTGGAATCGACCCCGCGTATGTGGTTGCGGAGATAAGTGAGAACTAAACCGTGTGAAAAGAAGAACATTTCCAACAATGTCTCGCAAAGAACATCTTATTCCCACATTAATGGATAAAATGCTTACTTCCTAAGGAAGGCCTTGCAATGATTCCTTCCTTTCTTCTACTGCAGGACTTGTTTATGACACCTCTAACGCCTATCTTAATTCTCACAGTAATTATGCAAAATTTGGAAGACTAATTTATTGCTCATATTTCTTTTTCAAATCTCTCAAAATCAAATTCATTTTCTAAGTGAATTTTCCTTCCTTCCTTTCTTTCTTTCTTTCTTTCTTTTTTTCTTTTTTCTCTCATGAGTACAAGGATTCATCAAGATATATAATTTCTGGGCCCGTAGGCCTATTTTTTATTTCAAGTAGATAAGTCCAAATTAAGTGCCAAAAGTGGTGTAGTACTAAAGTATAGAATATAATATGAATGCTTTAATTAAAGGGGGGCCTTATATTTGTACGGAGGATTGAAATGCGGTTTCAACTTTACTAATCATCCTAATTAAAGGGGACTGCGGTCTGTGGCAAATAACTTAAAAAATGTAGAGTGATTAGGCTGCGTACGTCGGCATATGGCATATCTGCTTCGTCACTATTTCAAAAGTCTTAGGCATGAAGTCTTCTGCACTACTGTTTAAATTCCATCTACTTTAATTATTTCCCCAAACCTTCCCCCTTACATAGTCTCATCTCTACAAATCTGTGATTCGGGCATCCTCTTCATCGCCGATGATTACTGATCTTGCCTTGCTGCTCATTTTTGTTGATGCTTTGCTAGCTGTCAATAAGGTAAAGTACTTTCATTAATTATTATTTTCATCTATCTTTAATTTGATGATATGCTCTTAATTGATTGCTTCCGTATAAATCGATCACATAATGATGTCCTTAGACTCTAAGTATTCGGTAGCTCATCCGTAGTCAAATTGTCGCTCTTCAGATCGTTGCATATGTAAAACATGATTAGCATATACATATTTGAGATTATGAAAATTTTCAGATAACAGAGGTTAATCAAAATTAATAATTTCGAGAGTAGGATAGTTGGGGGAAAACATTGCGTTGAATTTGAGTTGACTATTCAAGATATTTATCAAAGCTGCTTTTCTTGGTATTCTGCATACAACTTGCGTAAAGTTAGGAGATGAAATTAGACATCTACTACTTGATGAAAAACTTTCTGAGCAAGTTTGGATTGTCAGTCTAGAGTTCGGACAAGTGTAATAATAATTTGTGTGAAAGCCGAAAGGGTTTGTTGAGTCAACTGTAGCCAACTTTTTTATGAGAATATATAGGAAACTAAATCAGAATGACAGTTATTTTTAATCGTGTCATGCCTGATGTTGTTTCACAATATATCTACATATATTTATATATGTGTGTATATATGTATGTATGTATTTCAACGTATATGCTACAAAAATTTGAAATGTGAAATTTTCATACATACAAACTTATTAGATGTGGTCAAATGGCTTGGGGTGGAGCAATCCCTAGCAAAAAGGTTAAGGGTTTGAATTTATTTTTATACTGAATGATAGGCTGTTTTCTACTAAATAATGGGGTTTTATATTTGTTTGTTAGTTCTTACACTTAATATTAATTTTTGATGTGGTTTTTCATTGATTTAATTACATAATGAAGTTGTTATGATCTAATAAATCCTTTAGAAAAATTTTAAATTTCCTATGAATTGAAGAAAATTATGGCTGATTTACAGCCCTACATATGAAATTATTCGTACCAATGGTTTATAGCTAATGCCTAGATTTAGGGACATTGATGAATCATTGATAAAAAAATGCATTATTTATTTTTTCTTTTCAGCACAAGAAATGCATGATATTGAATCTACATCTGTTACATTTTTTCTTTTATAAGATATATTTATTGCATTTTGGGATATGATATTAGAGACAATTTCATAATTTAGACCCCACTTAAACAATAATTGTGTGTACAAGCTGGAGCCCCTGAGTGAAGTAGCATCGACCTTCTTTCAAAGTCCCTCTCTTAAGGAGGGGTTCATCCGCGCCCCCCCCCTCCCCCACCCCAAAAATAAAAATAAAAATTTTTTTGTACAACACATAATTAGAGCAAATAGTTAATAAATAGTATCTTTCAATTATGCACAAAAATTTGTTCTAATAAGTTACAACAATGATATTTGTGAAATATATATGCATATTTATGTGTTATCAAATTAAAAGAAAACGTATAGAAGTACTTGATTGCATCAGGTAATATGTAGATTCTGATTAATGTTGTAATTAAAGGAAATTTTGTAGTTAGCAATGATTTTGGAAACAAAGAGTATTTAGCACACAAAGAATAAATGAAAAAGAAAAGTGATTTGAATTCTCTATTTTAAAATAGTGTTCCATTTTCTTTTCTTTGTTTTAAATATATGTCAACTGTCTTAAATCTTTCTTTATATAAATATAGAATTATAATATCATACACTTAATATGTATCTATACAATAAAATAGAAAATAAATACAAATTGAATAAAAGATAAAGAGACACTCGGAACCTAGCATTTCATAGGGGTTATTCAACAGTCATCCTACACTCTCTTCTATAACATCAACAAAAAAACGTAAGTATAGATTACAGTGAGAAATTACTGTAAAGTGCATTTCTGTTCCGCAGGCCTAACCGAATCCCCATTCCCATGAAATGTGAAGAAGATCAAGAAAAATGGGAATTCTCCACAACATCACCAAATTCTTGGGCTACAAAACAGAGGATGAAGAAGATCGTAAAAGGCCATTCTATTATCAGAAACAGAATCTTGAGCCATGCCATGGCGGTGATTTCTCCAGATCCTCTGATAAAAGTACACTTAAAATCTTAAACTTCCATTGTTTATTCTTCAAAGCCATAAAAGGCCTATTGCAGAAAGTATGCTTCATCTTCTATCTTTCGAGGCCAAGTATAAGGGCAGGCCCAGTTCTTCCAGTGCCTACTTTAAGCACAAGCGATGATGATCCATCACTGTTTCAATCCCTTATCATTTCTGATTCATCTTCAGAAATTGGCTCCCTTGCTGACAATGAAAATAATGTTGATGTTGTATCTGCGGAAAATAACTCTACCAACAGAAAGGAGATGGATTGTGTGATAATATCCATACCAGGCTCTGCTAACAGTGAATATACTGTTGATGCTGTGTCTTGCGAAGATAACTCTACCAACAGAAAGGAAATGGATTGTGCGATAATATCCATGCCAGATTTTGCAGACAGTGAAAAAAATGATGATGTTGTATCTTGCGAAAGTAACTGTGCCAATAGAAAGGAGATTGATTGTGCGATAATATCCATACCAGATTCTGCTGACAGTGAAAATAATGTTGGTGCTGTATCTTTTGAAAGTAACTCTACCAACAGAAAGGAGATGGATTATCCGATAATATCCATTCTAGATTCTGTTGACAGTGAAAATAATGTTGATGATGTATCTTTTGAAAGTAACTCTACCAACAGAAAGGAGATCGATTGTGCGGTCATATCCATACCAAACGTTGCTGACAGTGAAAATAATATCGATGTTCTATCTTGGGAAAGTAACCCTACCGACAGAAAAGAGATGGATTGTGTGATAATATCCATACCAGAGTGCTTGAGGCACTCACTTGCCTGCACAAGTGTGAATCAAGAGATTGTTGATTCGACTATTGTTACTGATAAAAAGAGTTTGGGTATGGGTCGGGGACAACACCGATGTGGGCGCCGAGGCCAACGTCGACGCCGGGGAAACTCAGAAGAGGAGAAAGTTATTACAAAGAGTAAAGTGGCAGTGGTGGAGGAGGAGGATACTGTGGGGATCAGGTGGATTAAGCATTACAGCAACCACCACTATATACTATTGGTGGGCGAGGGGGATTTCTCTTTTTCTACCTGTTTGGCTGTGGCCTTTGGTTGGGCTTCAAACATCATTGCTACTTCTCTTGATTCTAAAGGTATGGATGCTTTTCATTATTAAATTTAGAGGAACACCAGGGTGTTTGGTATTGCTCTTGATAGCAACTTTTAGTTTATTGCTACTGAAAAAGCAGATTTAACCTAAAATTAGCAAAATGATTTTTTCTAGATTTTGATTTTGCAATGAGTGTTTTTAGGTTATAAATTTGTCTTTCCTTTTGACTCCTTGTAATTTCTCTAGCTAAGAAGGCAATGTCGAACACCCTCTATATGCCTTTTAATTGCTTCGTCTTCCTGATGTCAAAATTCTTAGAATTTTTGAAGGAAAATTACAAGAATGCTATGTCCAACATTCAAAAATTAAGGAGTAGGGGGAGCCAAGTGATGCATGGTATTGATGCAACAAAAATGGCGGATCATCCATTGCTCGGACATCTTAAATTCGACCGCATAGTTTACAATTTCCCCTTCGCCGGATTTTTCAAAGAATTGTCCCGCAAAAATGAACTTCGGTCGAGCGCCGCATTAGATTTATTAATTCAATTCATGACTTTTTAATGTAATTCATGCATTGAATTGAAATTGAAAGTATGCATGAATTAAATTAAAAAGTACGTATTCTCATCAATTAACTAACTATATACAATTATATATGCAGACGTCATAGGAGACTTGTGAGCCTGTTTTTGAAGAATGCAAAAGAAATTACAAGTGAAAATGGTGAAATTCACATAACCCACAAGACCAACAATTTTCACAATGAATGGAATCTGGAATCCGTAGCTTCTTCCCACGGACTTGTGCTGATTGAGGCCGTCAAATTTGAAAGAAATGATTATCCAGGCTACAACACCAAATATGGATTTGGAGGCGACAACAACTTTAATTGCAATCCAGCTGAAACCTACAAATTTCGACTTAAAAGGCTCTTCTATTAGGATATGATCATGAGTATGTTGACCTTGTGTGTAAATATATGTTTAATCGGGATTGACTACCTGTCTAAGTTGTAAGAAAAGTGGTTTACCAGGTGGATAATATGGGTCCTAGTCCCACTTAAAACACCATTTCCCATCCTTTGTTGTAATCTCAATACATATATATATATATGTTTATCCTTTCCTGAGTTAAGGAGTTGAATTTTGGCATGATATTGGCCATTGGGGTTTGTTACCTTTTGTGCTACCGTTTTCTTGGTAATTTTTGTCAGTGCCTCAGTGGCATTGTTAAGTGGTCACAACATAAGTTTACACGCTGCTCCATTATGTCTTTGAATTTTTATTTTTTTTTAAAATATAAAGCTAGGTGAATTGAATTTACATTTTTTCAATTTTTTTTTTTTTTTGGTGAGACAGGGTAAATTGAATTTACATTTTTGTTTTAAATTGAGAATGTAAACAAACACAGAAAAAAGAAAAAAAAGAGAAGAAGAAAAAAAATAAAAAGAAACCTAGCTGTGGTGTTTCGCCGCAATAATGATCGGACTTTCTAGTCTTTTGCCCCAGATACAACTTAACTTTTAGAATTAAAGCAAGATATAATGTAAAATAATCTACCACAAAGTCGACGTATTCTACACAGAACATACCGTAGAGAAGTTGCTAATAGCAAAGAGTATGAAAAATGAATTTTGCAAAAAATTTTCGATATGGTAGGCGTCCTCTCATTTTAAACGGGTTGTAATCCAAATTCTAGTATCAGAATCGCCAACAAACAACTTTAATAAAAAGAAATCGATTCTTCAAATCAAGATTATCAGACTCGCTCGTAATCAAAAAGTCGTATTAGATATAAGTGAAAACGATCAACTTGGCTCTGATATCACTACCAGACTAGAATGCCCAAACTTTCACACTATGTTTAAGAGAGATTTTGGCTTTTAGCCTCTACAAGAACTTTATAGAAATATAGCTCTTCAAAGAAGTATGGATAACATAATATTATATAAACTTGCACTGTATGTGCACTCATATCTATACTACTAGCTTGGAGTGCACACTTGATGTGTATGCATAGAATAATCAATATATATTTTCATATGTTAAAGTATAATGCTGATTCGATATGGTTATAACTTAGGATCTCACAACTTTTATCCTTAACTATTTTGGTAGTGTATTTTCATGTATTATGCCTAAAATATTCGTTAATACTTATCACCCTAATAACCATTCACAATCCAACAAAAAGTCATTACCTACTAATATATCTATTTATAGTAAATTATATAAATATTTATATTAAATATATTTATCAATGACTAAATACATAGAAATCGAGTTTGCGTTATACTTTAATAAATGTAACATGTACATTGATTATTTTATGCACACGCATCCAATGTGCATTGGACCACTGCAAAAAAACACGGAGTTTCAGGGGGAAATTTTTGGCAGAATCCAACTACATTTTGCCAGAAAACAAAAATTTCGGTTGATCACCGAGGGAGACCTATTCGATGCAAAAGTATTGGTCGGAAAAAAAACACCATCGAATAAGGACGTCAGCAAAATTAACGGTGGATTACTGTCGACCTATCAGATGATAATTGGAGCCATTATCTTGAACCCTTTTCCATTGGATCACCATCGGATTTCCTTCGGACAACCTCTGACGGATTCCCATCGCCCTGTCCGATGCCCTTTGCCGGCGGATCTCCATTGGATTTCCTTTGCGCGTTCTTCGATGGATTGCCGTCGAAATTTTTGCTAGTAAATTTTCGTGAGATTATCCCTCGAAAATCCAACGGCAATTACACAAGCATTTTAATTAAATTTAAAATAAATTTTTGTCTTGTCGGTGGATACTTCGCCGCTATTCTGTCGAAAAAGTCAACCCCCATTTCCGGCTTATTATTTAATTTAGTAGTAAAATCGTAAACCTGTTTTAAACAATAATACACATACACAATACATCAATAGTACCATAAGAAATATTACAAATAATTTATATAATTCAAATGAAAGCATTTAAAAATAATTCGCTAACCAATTACATAATAGTAAATAATCTCCAACCATCAATTCATATACAAATTAGATGTAATTAGAAGTATAAAAAAAAATGTCTAAGACCCATCACCATCAGTACCTTCATCATCCCCTATGTAGTCATCAACATCATCATCACAAGTAGGGGGAGGTGGTTGGAATGGATAAGGAGGGCGTGAACTCAGCAACTGTATCTGAATCACGAGGGAATGAAACAACTGCTGCTGCTAGTGGAATATGACGTTTTGTGCCTCCATAATCTGCTGGAACTGACGAAGGTCTCTCGTGACGTCTGCACTGGGTAGAGGGAGGGAAGCTGCGCAGGATGACTCAACTGATCTCGAATGGCCTTATCTAGCTCAGCATCTTTTTGTCTCATCTCCTCCAGCTGTGCCTGAAAATGGCTCTCGGCTGTTGATGATGACTCCTGCTCAGGCATGCAGAAGGTACTTGAGGGGTATAGGTAGTTCATCTCATACGTGCAGCACTTTTTATTTGGGCCCCAGACCGATCAAGCCCATAACTGAATATGGGACTACTGAGTCTCCGTACTATCAGCCCCCTCATCCTAGCTCTATGACTGGGAGAGGATCTCATGCAACATTTTGCACATACCAAATTTTTATTAATATCAACTAGACTAAAAAATATTAAGATATAAAAAAAGCTTATAAATAAAAGCATGTTGGAGCTCTCCTTGCCCTGTCATCTACCTAACTCTTATTCACTTTCCGCTGGTGGATATGGGCAAACACCTCCTCCATTGTAGGGTTACGGCCTAACTCTCATCGCTACATAATCAATGATATTATATTTTCACACGGGTTAAACAATTATACGAAAAATCAACAATAAACATGAAAAAAAGATATAATATTAAACAAATCAATAAGAAACATGAAAAAAGGATATAATACTAACTTACCAATCTCTCGGCATGTGTGCCAGCTGATATGCTACCTCCACAGTGGAGAGATCCATCCTTCTCAGACTCTCGATTCTTCTTGTTTTGTGTTTACTTCTTCTGAAAGCACTCTGATGCCCACCAATGCTGTAGCTTGGCCCAAGAGCTATCTGTAATCCAATCGGGCTTCATGCTTTTCTTTCGCAGCTCTTCATGAATGTCACTCAATTTGCAGGAGCTCTTTGAATCGAAAGCTCTTTTCATGTGTCCCTTGTATACAGGATCCCAAGTGACGTACTTCTGTTATAAAAAGAGATAAATTAACATACAAGACGCTAGTCAAACGTGAAATTAACATATCTAAAAATCATCTAATTATAAATATATACCTTTCACTCCCTATACATCATCTCTCATAGAGACAACGGGATGTTTGACCAAGTCTTGTAGGGCTCATTAAGCTTGTCCTTAATAACGATGGTGATATACCGGGGGGCCTCATTCAAAGGCACGAACTTGCGTAAAAATTATATTATTAATAGACATATGTTATTTATTTCACTTATAGTTACAAAAAAAAAAGATACATCAATTATAACTTACCTAGTACGTCCCTTCAGCAGTAATCGTATCCTGCCAGGTCTTCGAAACATAGGTGCGGAAACCCTTCTGATGGCTGTCCATGTGCAGAGGGTAATGGCTGATGGGATGGTATAGGTACGAGCAGGGGAAGAAGTGTAGAAGTAGATAGATGAATAGAAGGTTAAGAACATGGAGGTAATGATGATGGCGAGGGAGAAATTGCAAGTGATAGAGAAGGTGGGGTGGACTTGACGAGTGAAGAAGAATGTTGCTGCTAGGTGAGATACGTCGATGATCTCACAGCAGTGAAGAAAGATGATAATGGTGATGCAGAAGATGATGTGAGATGTGGAGTAGGAATAAAACCCCTCGGCTGGACAGGCAGACCTGGGGCTCTTTAAGCCAAATAACCTATTTCCATATGTGTCAACGCGTCTAGCTAAGTTTGACGAGTAGCCATCCGGCATCGAAAAGTCTTTCATCCACTCTGTGACTGACTTTTTCTGATTGGGTGTGAGGACATATTTGGCCTTCGGTTACCCGAACTATCTATTGCCCTTACTGATTAGTTCTAGCTCGCTGTAAATGGCCTTTATATTATCCTTGGTCTTATACTTAATATCCATAATTGTGTTAAATATTTTATCAAATTTTTTTTTCTCTATGTGCATTACATCCAAGTTGTGCCTTACCAAAAGATTCTTCCAATATGGCAATTCTCAAGGAATACTTTGCTTGATCCAATTATACTCCTCACCTCCACCAGGGATTTTTAGGGGCATTACCACAGTCTGCAACCTTTGGTAAGTCACGTACTGTCTCCCACAATTCTTCCTCGGTCGTAACAAGAGGTGAAGGATCAAATTCGGTTTGATTTTTTATGAAGTTGGTAGTGTTTCTCCTGGATAGATGGTCAAGCTCTAAGAATTGTCGATGACAGTCGAACCAACTATTCTTGCATCCGTTTTTCAATGTGAAGGCCTTGTTATTATTCATATAGTAAGGACATGCCAGTTTTCCTACGGTCTACCAACCGGACAACATCCCATATGCTGGGAAATTATTTATTGTCCAAAGCAACACAACCCTCATGTTGATTTTTTTTTTTTTTTGTAGAGTAGTCATATGTAGGAATGCCAAACTCTCATAACAGTTCCAGTTCATCAATCAACTACTGTAGGTAGACATCTATCGTTGCCTTAGAGTTCTTTAGTCCTGAAATGATACAAGTAAAAAAATATATAGGGTTGAGTCTTACACATCTTTGGTGGTATATTATAAAGTGTAAGAATGATGGGTCAACATGAATGTGAAGATGATGATTGGCTGAATGGCATGAAGCCATTAGAACACAACCCAAGCATGACATTCCGTGGTTTGCTGGCAACATGAATGTGGAGATACTGATTGGCTGAATGGCATGAAGCCATCAGCACAAAACCCAAGCATTCCCATCTGAGGGACAACACATAACCCTTTCTACTCTACGATTCTCATAATGCTATCTCATATGAGGTGTAATCAAGGTTCAAAAAATTGG
>JACFYI010003573.1:1269-20012 GCA_014898755.1 Handroanthus guayacan | reverse complement strand
GGCCCGATTTTTTAATCCATGGATGTAATGCTCATCGATGCATAAAGACACTTCAATTGGGGAATTAGAGGCAAGTATTGTATCGTTTTTACAGGAACTTCTAGGAGCTTCCCCTTGCCGCTCTTCTAAACATGAGTTTTATACCTCACGACCGTGCAAAAGTTACAATACGTGTCATTAATGTGGTCTTTGTAATATAACATGCATCTATGTATACAAGAATCAATCTTCTGTGTTACCAAACTAAGTCTAGATATCAACTTTTGTGCCTCGTAATAGTTTGTCGGAATCCCATTACGTTTTGGCACCATCTCAAACATTAGCTGTAAGCAGTAGTCTACAACACCATGAGGGACATTCCAATCACTTTTGATCGTCATCATCCTGACTGCAATTGACAATGGAGAATGCAATTCGCATCCATCATATAATTGTTGATTATACTCATATAGGAGTTTATAAAATCGTTGAGCTTCTTCATTTGACTGCTCAACTTGGCCTTGTTCTCAATTGTTGTGCTCTGGGAACCCTCATCAATTCCTGCTGCAGCATATACCATTTTTGTATGCCTATGCAGCTCATCAAGGACTCATGGTATCCACTACTTGAAGCAACATATTGAAAATCATATGTTCGTTGGGGTTTGAATTTGCCATGATCCGTCCAGTAATAGTAATTTTGTTTGAATCCTACCCGATATAAGTGCATTCTAACATCATCAAGTAATAACCAACGGCATTTCAATCCACACTGTTTACATGGACACCTAATTTTATCATCTCGCACATTCAAAGATGACCTAGACACTTGCATTATGAATTTCTCAACCCCATCTACAAACTCTTGTCGAATCTCAGCACATTCGAGGTAATTTCAATTATACATATATTGTCTGTTAGGTGGAATACCCATCTAAATGATTGTGATGCAAATTAGAGTATTGATTATTTGTATTTTTGTGTTGTCGATATCTCATTGATGAGGGAATATAAAAATTATGCAATTAATATCTTTGTGTTATTATTGGATGGATATTTTAAGTTTAAGTTTCATATTTTATTGTTTGATGATAAACATTTTTTACAGATTAAGTTCAAAGGTCTAATTTGGTTTAAGTATTTGCATTAGTATTTCTTTGTTGCTCAAACAGAATGTATAGCAATTAAGTACGGTATTGTATTATTTTTAAGAAAAAGTATAGTATTTTGTTAACGATAATATTATTAGGATCTTTAGTTTTTTTAATATATACCTTTTAATAAGAAGCGAATTAATTACTTAACAAGTAGTATATTCTAGGTCTACCATACTTCAAATAAAAAGTTCGACAGAGTTTCCTCTAAAATTGTTTGATCTAATACCTCACAGAATAACAAAGATAATCAAAACAGCTTTTCATTTAAAACAACTACACACACACACATACATATATATATATATATGAACATACCATAAATCATTAACAGGGAAATGTTTACATCTATCAGCAAAGAATGAAACATAAAACCCTTTATAACTCCTTCTCAACATGCATAACATATTATAATATCTACAACAAACAATGAGAAGGCTCTACCCCTTCCCCCAAAGCCCATTTTTCTTTCTAATTCACCAATTCTATCTAATATGCATATACTTAATTCTATCTATAACATGCTCAGTACCATAAATTATTTAAAACAAAAAACTAAAGTTAAGAAGTTGGATATGATCTCGAAAGAAAATGCAATGAAAAAACATCCAAACAACAACAATGAAGTGATAACAACCTAAAATAACAAATGTTAAGAAATGTTAAGTAACAAATCAAACACGAGTTGTCAAGTCAAATTGAATGCTTGACTATATATATGTGAGTTGGAAAAAGATAGAATAAATTCAGCATTAAATCCCTACTTAGCTAAATTTTATTTGCTCAATTCCATAACTTTATTATTATTTAATGTACTAAATTTCATACTTAGCTAACTTTATTATTATTTGCTCAATTCCATCCTTAGCTAAATTTCCAAATGGCTACGTTAATCTCTAATCATTTTTATAGTTCGGGTTCACCAATTCAATAGTTAATCCCTAATCATTTTGATAGTTCATTATTACCAATTCAATAGTTCTTAATTCCCTGCGTTAATCCGTAATCATTTCGATACATAATCAAATTCAAAAGTCAATCCTTAATCTCTTAGTTTTTTATATTAACTAGCAATTGTTAAATTAACAATTTAATTTATAGCAACTAATACACATGAGGTAAGGATGGAAATAATTTAATTTCTAACAACAATTTGTAGCAACTAATATATATGAACACATGAGGTAAAGAAGGAAACTAATATACACCAAAAAAAAAAAAAGGGAAAAGCGAACTGACCTAACAAGGACAAAGGGTAGTCGAAGCGACAGAAGTCAGCGGCTAATGAAGCGGTGGCGGCAACGGAGAGGGGGAGAGAGTAATGGGGGAAGAGGGCTAAGGGTTGAGGGCAGAAAGTGAGAGAAGTCGAGAAGAAAGGGAAAGAGGGAGAAATTAGGAAGAAGAAAAGAGAAAGCAGAGGCAAAATATTTCGCATTTTTTGGCAGAATTTTCCATCCAATGTCCAGCGAAAATTACACAGGTAAATTTACGGTGAAGGAGCAATAATCGATAAAACTTTCCGACTGATTTGCCGGTGTATTATCCCTTGATAATTTACCGGTGTAATATCTGTCGATAATTCGACGCAAAATATAAATTTTTCGTCGGATTTTCGGCGGGTATTACATAGTTGAATGCATAGGAAAGAGCAATAAATGGATGCAAATGTTCGGCGACATTTCCTGTGGATTATCCCTAGGTAACTTAACGGAGAAAAGTCAGCCGAAAATGCCATCGGCAGTGGAGATGTCCAATGACATTTTATGGCAGAATTTCTCTTGGACAAACTAGCATCAACTATCCTTATACGTCGTTGGCTTAGCGTTGGATTGCCGTCGAATTTTTTTCCACGGAAAATCTGACGTTTATCTCTCGATAATTTTTTAAGGATGTGTTCCGCCAAAAATTTCCTTCGAAAACTCCAAAATTTTTAGGAGTGGACACTAGTAGATGTATAAAGTGTAAGATATATAGCTATCTTGATTGTGTGTTTTCATTTGTTATGCTCATCATAAACTCTAATATCATTCCACCCTAATAGCTATCCATAACCAAACAAAAAGTAATAATCCACTAATTTTATCTCTTTATATTAAATTACGTATAGATTTATATTAGACATATTAAGAATTTTCTAACAAGCAAATATACACAAATTAATCAAGTTTGCAACATATTTTAATATATATGAATATATATTTATTATTTTTGTATTCACACAACCAATGTGCACTCGACATTAGTGCGCATAATTAGTGGGTATGATCTAGCGGGTTTTTGACCCATGCAGGTGAGGATTCATGGGTAGTTATTTCTTTGAATGAATAGTAAGTACATTTTAGACTTTCAATAATACTAGTACGTATGTTATGACGCATGTGGTGAATTTTTACTTTTATAAATTTTAAAATTAAAATTTTTTGCGCATTGTTTTAAATAATAGTAAATTTTGTAAGTGCAGTGATTTTTGCACTGTACTTTACCCCCATAAACTCCGTGCCCAATTTATTCTTTCATTTCAAATGACTTAATTGTCCTAGTGATATTCTAGGCTATATACTTTAATTTTTCATGAATGGAAATATCATTTTTTTTTTCATTTAAATACTTTTGAGTTTCAAAATTTGTCAAGGTGTTTTGAATTTTTTTCTAATATATTTATTATTGATTTTTCAAATAAGCACCTATTCAGATAATTTTCTTAATAAACTTTTTGAAGCTTATAATCCTTCTAATCAAATAAAAAACATTTGAAAGATTTTCAAACATTTGTAAGGGCAGTGATTTTTGCACTGCATATTTTATGTAATGCCCTAAACCTAGAGCATTCGCCCCTAGGCTGAGACTTAACCGGGGGAGGGGATTTCTAACACTAAAACCTCAAAATATATCATGACAAAACACTATGCAACCCAAAATCATATTCATTACTTATATCCAATGTCAAAATTCCCAATATTGCGTACGCTTTCAAACTTACAAAATACGACCCTATCAAGAAATACAAACAAGTCCAAAACGAAGTAACCCAAGGAATGTAATGACCAAAACAACCTGCAAATCCTTGAAAAATTTTCCAAATTCAATTACCTACACATGATGAAATAAGCAACAAGTTCAAATGATTTAGTAAGAGATTATGACTAGAGCAGGATGTTTAAGGCAATGGAATATAAAGGTTAAAAGATAAGCCAATAAATGATGATGATAGAGTCTAAGAAGTTCAGTAAGTAACACAATAACAAATCCAACAACTGAAGGTGAAGGTAAAGCATAATTCAAGCAAAATTGCAGCGGAATAACTGCAAAATAACATTCATCAACCATAAATACATTGCCTAAACCTTCAAGGATCACAATATGAGCATAGATGTAGATTTAAAGGCAAGAAAATTACCTTAATCTCAAGCAAAAATGTCAATTCGGCCGAGAGCTTCTTATGAGGACCAAAACTTTGCTTCTTCCTCTTGACCAACACTTTATCTTCTTGATTGATCCAATTGAATGCTTGATCTACCCCAAAACTTGAAGTAAAACCTTGATCTACCTCCAAATCTTCAAGGAATCGAAAGTTTATCCCCCAAAAAACCTCAAGGCCATAAGCTTTGGATGATTGGAATCAACTTTCGATCCTCTAATTTGAATGTGGATTCGCACTTGGATTAGATACACATTTTCTCTTTTTAAATTCTCTCAAACTTATGGTTAGATCTAAGCTTAAAGATGAAGATCTAATGGAAGAGATGAAGAGGAAGTTACTTGGAGGGAGAGAGAGAAGTTTTTGAAAAATTTTCAGATTTTCTTCTCTTAATTTTTGGCCAACGGTGATAAATATGTGGGGGGAAGGGGGGAAAGAGTTATTTATATCCTACTTAAAAGCTTAGGTGGCATGGAAGTTGGAGGGAAGAATTTAAGTTCTCCCTTTCAAACTCCATTGGTCCACATAGCATCCATGTGGGATATTTCATGTGGTATTTTAATTAACTCTTTAATTAAAATATCATATGGTCTTCCAACTTGACACTAGTTAAATTAAATTCTCTCTCCAAATTAATTCTTTTACTTGAATCAATTAAAATCAACTGTTGAAATTAATTAAATTAAATTAACAATTAATTTAATTACACTAATTTGACTTTTCAAATTAATCTATCCAAGAAGACCTACTTTGATTTAGGTAAAATATTTTAATTTTTAGTCAAAATTCCTCTTCTTTTGTCTCAAAACCGATTTAGACGATTTCCCTCTAATCTAATTAGAAAATTTCCATTAATTCATCTCGAGGATAATATCGAGGAAGGGTATGACCCTATAGGTTCATCAGTAAATTAAACATAGGCTCGCAACTCTTTACGATTTATGATTAATTAAACAATTTAATTAATCACTCATCGAATTAATCTCTATTAATTCGAGAGTACCCAATCTCCATGATTGATGTCTAACATCAAACCCATGGAGTCCAATTTACTGGTGAATTAAATTGTGTGAACCTCATCTACTTATGCATACCATGCAAATACAGTCTCTCCATTTTATCTCCCAATTGAGACTTAGGATTAAGATATGTTCGACGACCCTATTAGCTCAATAACTGTATATCTATTCTTAATAATCGATTCTTTTGTGAATTCAATTCTAAAAACTATTTTCCAAATGGACACACTACTCAAGGATTTCGTTGAATTGAATCATCATAGAAAATATAGGAGATATATCTCGTTCATCAAGACGAGGAAACGGATCCTATCTTGGAACTCATAAACCTCTATGCGTAGATAGTTTTTTCCGAACTTGCACCTCATGTGATTCATTAATAAGTGATTGAGATGCACATAAAAAAACAAGGACCTACCATAAAGTTGACATGGTTCCTCAAGTCAAATGTCACTATGGCTATCTTATGGAATTATCTACGTCGGGTTTCTCATTGAACTTGTTCTTCTAACAAGCACCCACTAATATGCACTGGTATCAACTATACCGATCACCCATGAAATGGGGCAATAATTGAACTCTTTGAATTATGCATCGTCAGTGCAAGACTGTCCGAATCTAAGATGCCCTCATGTCAAAGATTCTATGACTTGAAAATTTTAAAATCAAGACATCTAAAGAGTAATTTCATGATCACCATCATATGCATGACATAGTCTCATAGTCTTATATGATCTAGAAAACTTCTTTCATATCGATTATTGATAAGACAATTTACGAGGATATGAAAAAGATGACCATTTTATTCATATTGCAAAAATAAGATCGTTTATACAAGAGTAATTATTACAAGCCAATCTAATTGGTTGTGGGACACTACTTTAACAATACTGATATGGCTGAGGCACAATATTTAAGGTAGTGGAATATAAAAAGATGAGAGATGAGACAAGAAATGATTCTAATGAGAATAAGGAGTTCATCCAGTAACACAATAAAACTAATAACAATATGGCAGAATGAGTTATTTGGTGGATCTGTCATCCTTATCACTTCCAAACATATATATCAAATCCAATCAAAATTCTTATCCCTCCAGTTCCTCCCTCAAGCGGCCGCTCCAAGGGAAATAAACACATTTATCAAAAAGGTATGGTCGACTGCGTGCCACGGAACAATCCCCTGGAAATACCTACCTCTAAGTGATTGTGGAACTGTCCAACCAATAAAAAATCCTGCATGAGACAAACTGATGATCGAACATCGCCCAACCATCTCTTCGATGACTCCCGGTCCAACAATATATACAAACATTCATGGTTTATGAAATAATATAACAATATCAATCTATTCTATTTGAACAACATAGGATACAAATCATATATCGGACTCGTAAATCAAGCTTGATACAACATACAGAGATGAACCATAAGTAGAAGAAGTTAAAAGAGGGTCAAGAATACAAGGAAGAACTAATATAGCAATATCAATCGGTCCAATTAAACATTATGCAATTCAAACCGAATATCGCACGTAATCATTTGATTCATAGACATTTAAAACATCATATTAAGCTCAGAACATTATTTAGGTATGAATCATTTACAAAACAAAGCAAAAGAAGCTCAAAATGCCAATGAATCATCATCAAGATCATATGCAAAGCCAAAAATAGGGATAATCATAATCATTTTACCTAAAGTCCTGGTATATAATGATTACGATTTTAATAGATTTTCCCCATAACCTAAATCATATAATCTTATATTCATAACTCGAGCAAATAAACATACTTATATCCAAAAATTCAAAAAATCCTGCTAACTTTTGGATTAACTTTCTGAAATTGCTAACTCAATTATGGATTATTCTATTCTCCAAATTCATTCCATATCTTTTTAAATTCTCATTTTAAAGGACTAATTTTTCATAACTTCGTTATTCAAGACATATAATTTTTTTTTATTGAATCCATCTCATCTAGACAATCATTTCAAATTCAAATAGTTATCAATTTTCTCATGCACTTAGCCCATCTTTCTTCAATAAGTTTTCATAAAAAAACGTACTAAAATTAGGGCCTATAGACCAGATTTGTTATAAGGACACAATTCATAAAGGTCAACACTTAAAATTTATAATGCTATTTTCGGGTGGTTGGATTCACAATAGATTTTTCAATATATTCTAATAAGTTTAACGATGTTGTATCCTAACTCAACAACCTTTCCAATGGTGGCTTTCATATCTATAATCCAACGGTTGGATCTTCGTCTATACCCATTTTAAAACATCTCTGCTGCCCCTATTAGGCTATTACTCGATAGCCATGGCAAGTTGGATTCCTTCTACCTTTTGGATATTTTCCTCCATATTATTAAGTGATTCTTAATCCTAAATCATCTATACTCGATTAGGTTTCTAATGGTATATTATAATGGCCAATTTGATAAAGGAAAAATAGGTTTTAAAGCCTTGAAAGTTAAAGGTGTTGTAGTGGATAGAGAAATACCCAAGATGTAACGCCCTGCATCCCCGGGCTCTTCGCCCCGAGACCCGAAGTGCTACTCGCGGACGGATAATCGTTCCAAAATTATTAGAAACTTAATGTGCCAGAATCATTTAACCCAGATTCGTAAAATCCATCAAACGATCCAAACTAATTCCCAAAATATATAGATACATAACAAACTGTCCAGAAATTACATAGATCAATCGAACTTATCAATACAAATCCCATGTTCTATACATTTCATAAGTCCAAAACCTGATTTCGATCCAAAATACCAATCTAAGTCCAGAAGTTCCAAAATGAAAGGTTAAACCAAAATACAATAGGGTTTATAATCCCAACCAAACTATACAATCTATTGAGCTCCAATCAGTTATTCAATCGCTTACGATTCAAGAACCTACATGTCAATTGGGATCATGAGTCAATTGACCCAGTAAAACTTATAGTATGGGATTGGAGTGCAAGATTCAACGATGAACATATCAAGAATGGAAAGCATGAATGTGACCTCATATAATATTTCAGAACAACATAATGAACAGAATAAACGGATATCATAAATCATGTGTCACATTCATGTCAATAAAGTTTATAAGGCTGATTCAAACGTTTGGTGGGTCTGTCACCCTTATCACTCCACTTACAACTCCGAGCAGACGCTCAAGGAGAGTCAGAAACATACAACTCCAAGCAGAAGCTCAAGGAGAGTCAAAACATACAACTCCGAGCCGAAGCTCAAGGAGAGTCATAAACGTACAACTTCGAGCCGAAGCTCAAGGAGAGTTAGAAACGTACAACTCCGAGCCGAAGCTCAAGGAGAGTCATACATATACGAGACACAGTCGCCGCAGCACGATCGACCACGAGTCTCATACGTAATCCTTCAGGACCCTACCTCCAGGGCCCATCTAGTCTATTCAACACATTTATGAACATATAGGCTTGAAACAAACTGAACATTCGATTATTTAATAAGGCCATTTGCATACAATTTTTGGTCGCCCATCGATTTCGATTAAACAATTCAAAATAGGCCAAATACATCAATCGATCATTTCAGAATTCAACTATGGACTAGAGGGTTTTCATTTCAAAACTCATATTACGTTAAGAAGATCGGATATGGACTTTACGTGACATAAAATAGGGTTTGGAAATAAGAAAAATCAAGTTGGAACCGAAACTGGGCGCTTGGGCACTGAAATGGGCGCTCGAGCGACCAAAACATAAATTTGGGCCGAAAGCTGGGCGCTTAGGCGCTGGTGAACAGTAAAATCTGCGGTTTGAAATCTGATTTTTCGTCTTTTGATTTTCTTTGAATTTTTGATCAAAAAATATATTTTTGAGGTTCTTAAATACATAAAAACATTTATAAAATATCGTTTCGAATTTTGATTTTGAAATTTTTCGAGAGATCGTTTCAACGTCAAAACGTATTGTTTTGTCCATATCACCCGTTTTTCAATCGTTCTTAGTTCGTTTCTCCTCTTAGTCTACGGTCCATCATTCAAAACTCAATCGAAAGCATCGGAATAGGAGTCAAGAGGATTCATTAAACTTTGGATTTACATATTCAAGAGGTAGAGCTTATTAAAGCAAGAACAACAAAGCAACAACATAAGCTCATGGCAAATACATATCAATGAAGCAAGAGATTCAACAACAAGATATCACAAGAAGATGAGAAAAGCCATAAGTCTTACCTCTTGTAGCTTAATCCTTGAGAACAAACAAGATCCAAGCTTATAACCCACACCTATAACCATATATCATACTTATGTCAAGCTCTACTTATAACATATAATTAACCATCCTTAAATCACAAGTCCAAGGTCACTTACCAAATGTCGAATGAGAGTCACACACTCAAGAACCCCCTTAAAGCTGATCGGTTTTTGGCTAGATGAAAGAGATGCAAGTTGAAGCTTATAAAATGCAAGAGTTTGGAAGATGAGAGTGTAAGTTTTTCAGCAGAATTTCAAGCTCCAATATGGCTTATTTATAGATGGATTTTGGGGCTAAATGAGAGAATCAAATAGTTGGAACCCCTTAAAACAATTACCAATCTTTAGGGGGTAGATATGGTGGCCTATTTGACACCATGTGATGGATGGATGTGATGAAAATCCCACCGAAGGTAGCTAGGATGGCTGCTGCAGTTGCCTACTGCTGATCAGATTTCCTTTTCCTTTTCATTTTATTTTTTGAGTTTCAATTGGTGTCCAAATAGTCAACAAAAGTGGCTAGTATTTTGGCTAAGTTTTGGGGCTTGTTTAAATACAAATCGAGGCTCGTTTGAGTCGAAACGTGACGAGAAAATGGAACTTGGTTACTTGAAAATCGTTTGGATGCACGAAACATATTTTGATTTCAAAATGATACTTGTGATTTTAAATCAAATGAATTTTCGAAAAATCGATTATTCAAAAATTTCAGTTTAGGGGAATTCTTCTGGTGTCACACAAGACAAATGTTATTTGTGTGTGTTAGAATTCAAACTTTAATCTCAAGTCTCAATATATATATCCCAAGATCCAAAATGTTCTTTAAGTTTAGGTACTTATTTATTCAACAGCAAGAATCTTTTAGACACTATATTTTTAATAAATATATACTTGACTTCAAACCTTTATATCTTAAGGGTTTTAATAGGTTAAAGCTTAATTTATCAAGAATTTGCCCAATTGAAGATGTTCTTGAAATCTTTCCCTTTAGCTCAATAATTTAAAAGATTGAAATATTTTCTTGATATAAAATTTTTATTAGAAAGAAAAAAGATTTGAAGAGGAGAGGATTTGAAGAAGAAAAGATGAACATGACTTTGAAACTTTCTTGAAACATTTAGGTTTTACAAGAATTGGCAAGGGCTGAGTCTTGCTAGAGCAATAGTGTCCTTATTTATAGTTAAAAGTTGGGGCCATTTTACAAATATAGAAAACTTTTGCAGTGTGTTGAGGTGTCAAAAAAATGGGCAAGTGGATAAGTGGAGATTTTTGCATATGTTCTATACATGTGTATATATATACACACAATTTAAATAGTTTTCTTTTTTTCTTTCTTATTTTTTGGTGGGGGGGAGGGAGGAATCAAAGATTAGAGTTTTGGTTATGAAATAAAATCTCTTGGGACAAAATGAATGCATGTGGAAATTTTGATTGTAAGAATATTTTTAATAAATGCAATGAAATATTTTAAATTTGAATTATGGAAATTTAAAAGCGAAATCAGGAAAATATTCGGGTTGTTACATTTTATATATAGTACGGACATAAACAATGAAAAACATAGCAAAAAGTGTATGCCATGTATAGTATGGATTTTGAAGCTTATAATTCTTCTAATCAAAGAGACATTTGAAAAATTTTCAAATGATGTCTAATAATAAGAAAAAACAATTAAGGGATAACTCCTAGTTAATCATCCATTAGTAAATATGGGGATTAGTGAGATAATGCAAGGAGAGAGTGGGAGAGAGAATCCAGGAATCATTATTCATTTATTCCCTAATCAAAATTGGTTTTCCGCATGAGAACTCTTTCCCTCTCCACATTTCTATTTCTTTTTCTTCTTCTTTTTCTTTTTCTTTCTTTCTTTCTTTTCTTTTCTTTTCTTTTCTTTCTTTTTTTTTTTTTTTTTGAGAAGAAGCGATTTCAAACATCAATATCATTACATTAATATATTTCAAAGATTAAATACATAAACCAAAAACAAGATAATATCTATAAACAACCATACAATAGATAAATACTACTATACAATAAATAAAGACCCACACACTATTGGTGGGATTTAAACTTGCAACTCTCCTATGAAAAAAAGGAGGCGGTGCCATTTCATCCAGAGGACGGTGTCCACATTTCTTTTTCTCTCCCTGGAAAATACTCTTTACTCAAATTTTGCCCTTGTAGTTTCCACATTTGCCGGATATTTTGAATATTAAGGCTAGATGAAATTGATCTAGAACAAGGGGTATTTTTCCTCCTCAATTGTTACTAAAGCAGTAAAGCACTTGTTCATAATGAAGCAATTACTAATTATTGTAAATATTACAAGTTTATTTGAAGAATGTTAAATTATTGTCCATCAAAAAAATTCTTTTGTGGAAAAGATTAAAAGTAGTTAATACTAATTACACAAAAAATGAAAGAAACTTCCTCAATATAACGAGCAAGTATTACCTTCTCTTCCGTACCTATATATTCATTACCATGACAACAAACATCATTTGAATTTTCTTTTATCACATTATTTATATTTATATAAGTTACTTACTAATATTTTATATCTTTTTATATATTCTAAAATTTATAATATATTTATCACCTATCACAATTCATTATTAATACATAATTCAAGTTTGAAAAAGTATTTTGTTTTTATTCATTAATAAATTACATGAAAAAAGAAGCAATTGTTCTTGTAATTTTCTTTCTTTCGAGAAAAATAATTAAGATATTGGGTTGGTGCTTTAGTTATCGACAAAAATGCATGTTACTATTCAAATCACTTTACACTGAGAGGAAGACATCCATAAAGTTGGTTAAACAAAAACAACAATAGTTGTTCTTCTTCTTCTTCTCTGTATACTATTATTGTTGCTACTATCATTAGTGTTGTGCTCGTTATTGCCATTGTTGTTATCATTATTATTTTTGTTGTTGTTATTTTTATTATAATTATAAAAAAAAAATATTTAGAACCACAAAAATTGAAATTAAAATTGTTGTTCGTAACAACTAGTGATATATTTATAATGAAAACTTATACCTAATTATTGTAATATTTTTCTCTCACATTATATTATACATGTATAATTATGTACTTTACATACATATACTATCAATTGTCAATAACAAGATTTTTTTTATTCCACAACTAATTACTCATGATTCTTGTAACTGTTAACTAGCAAAAATGATGATTGACAAAATAAAAATTGTTCATTAATTAGGTATATAAATAAAAATTAATAAGAATTCGAATATCATTTATTATTTTATTAACATTAATTTTCAATTTTATAACATTTTAAACCCATTGGGTTGAGGTTAAATTGGTAATTTCGGACATAATCTCATTTTACTATGACATAATCTTATCCCAAACTTTCGTATTGTAATCTTGGACAATCTCTCATGGCCCACCAAGCTGCTACAAATTTTTGGGTTAACCCGGAATTCTTATCCAACCTATCAAACATACTACTAAGGTAGTTGGGCCAACTTAGTTGGTTTTAACGTGGGCTAATTTCCACTATCAAACACCCCCTTCATTTTTTATTTATCATTTTGAGATTTTGAGTTAAGAATAGTGTTGCAAATTAATAGAAGTACTAGAATGAAAAAGAATACTTCTGTCAAAGAAGATATTGAGAATTATAACCTACGGTAAATACGACCAATTTAGTCATCCGCCATTAAAGGATGTGAGGCATGGATTACAGAAATCAACACCCTTTTTGCAATTATAGAAATATTTTTTTGTTTGAATTACATATAAAATAACGTGATTGAAAAATAAAAATAAGAATGAAGAGAACAAAATCATATAGAGGAAATAATAAAATTAGATAAAAAAAAAAAAAAAAGAAAAACAAGAGAGGAAAAGAAATATTGAAAAAAAAAGTTTATGATTGTTTTTTAGAATAGAGATCTTTTTGTTAATTCATTTAAAACGTATGAAAATAACTATCTTTCATCATCATCCTTTATACATAATATACAAAGATAAATAATGAAAAAGATAGTAAGAAGGGCCCCTCATGTGTGGTATGGATTTTATGCAGAGTCCAAAACCCCAAAAGCTCTTCCATAGATCCCGCCAGGAAAATGAAATAAAAGTCATAATAAAGGTACAAGCAAGTGAAGCACAATGTAATATCAAAATTCAAAAGCCTTCTCTACGAAGCCAAGTCCCTCGTAGGTTTCCGGAATTACGCTCAGAATTTCCCGACATCAGCCCGGAAACAGATGGCGAGTCCGTAATTTCAGTCCATACTGAAAATAAGAAGAAACAGAAAGTCTTTTCAGTCTCCTCTAATGATTTCGCCATAGGAGAACCCAGAATAAGAGCCTGTGAATGTGTAGTGTTTTTCATATAGCAATCCCCCTTCAGTATATATGGAAATGATGAGAGAGCTGTGTGTAAGACGAAGGGAAGAGAGATGGATAAAGCATTATTCATCAAACCATGATATACTGTTAGTCGGCGACGGAGACTTCTCCTTCTCTTTGTGTTTGGCTATGGCTTTTTGTTCCGCCACTAACATTGTCGCCACTTCACTCGACTCTTATGGTATTCTATTTTCATTTTGTTTCATCGTACGTCTTGCTTTTACCTTTTCACCCTCCTTATCTAGTGGGTTCTTATTTGATCCTTCGTTCTTTGTACCATCTGGGGTTTTTGACTTCGGGAACATTAAAGCCTGAAAATATACGAGATGAGTGATCTAGTGATTGAAAATATTTGATTGCAAATCTATTGTTATCCTACTTCATTGTTGTTCCTTCTTTTTCTGAATGAACAAGGTCCCATTTGGAGCAACCCTTACATAATAAGGATTTTCCTGTTTCTGGATGTATCAAGGGAAATGGTTGTTGATTTTCATGTTTATCCTACATAGTCGATGTATTCTGTTCTCTTTTTCCGTTCTTTATACTATAAAATAATGAGGAATCCCTTTTACTGCTCCAGTTAGATTTATGCAAATGGTTACAAATTCAAGATTTTCATGTCCTTTTAATCCCTGAGTTTGAAGATTATGTTAATTGCACTGCTGGTTCAGAAGCCTCCTCTTGATGATTAATTATCTATTTCTTGTTACGGTTTTCTACATATGGTTGTTAATTGGTCATGCTTATCTTATGCTGTGTGTCTGTTAACTCTGTTTTTTTTTCTCTATATAATGAGGAACTCCTTCAAACTGAACCAGATCAACTGATGGCGAAATACAATAATGCAAAAGCAAATTTGGCGACTTTGAGAAATTTAGGGGCATCCGTGTTCCATGGAGTGGATGCAACCACAATGAGTAGTCTTCCATATCTCCAGTGGAAGAAGTTTCATCGCATTATTTTTAACTTTCCTCATGCTGGTTTTCATGGGAATGAAAGTAATGGGGACATTATTACGTGAGCCTCTATTCTTGCCAATGTGCATTGTGTTTAGTGTGTCTCTAAATTCGTTTTACTCAGAATTCTCTAGAATTTAGTGTTTTCGTTAGTTCTGTTTTTAATTATGTTTAAATTAAGGCTATACATGTTCATGTCTTTGATGTGACGTGCATAGGAATCTTTTGAGTCATTCTTTGTTTTTACTGTAGTTCGTATATTGCAGGATGCATAGGAATCTTGTGCGTGGATTCTTAATAATATGCAAGTAGCATGCTGCGGATTGATGGTGAAATTCACATCAGCCACAAAATCGCTGCTCCGTTTGACAGTTGGAGAATTGAGGATCTTGGATTGGAGTGTTCATTATGTCTCATTGGGCTAGATGATTTCAGGATCGAAGATTACCCACGTTACCAAAATAAAAGAGGATCAGGTTCCAGATCTGATGAACCATTTCCACTGGGTAAGTGCACCACCTTTAGGTTCGTACTTTGCCCTGTTCCTGGATGCACGATGTATCAGCATTGGCAGCCTCCTGTGAATCTGATTCTTTTCACATCTAACATTAACAATACAAATGAGTGTCTTAGGATATTTGGTGGATATCTTAATCACGTGGAGCAAACATTTGGAAGCACTAGTTATGACATTTATGAATCTGTCCATGAAGCTTTGAGGCTTGGTTATGAAATGTACGTTGGTGCAGCGCCAGGAAGACCAGGAAGACCCTTGAGTGGATATATTAGCATTTTGGAAGAACTTCACCAGTTGATCATTTTGAGAGCGGAGCGATTGAGACAGATGCTGCTAATTCTTGATCAGCGACATTGAGCTAAGTCAGTTAAGGTCATCCTGCGTGGTAAATATATATGCTTGTTATGCATCCGACGTAAATGTATCCTGCACGCTGTGGCAACTTAAGTTGTTAGAATCGATGGAAAACAATCTAATGCGTTTAACTTGACGAATTTATCTTTGCTGGTTTTAGTTTATTTATGCTATTTTGTACTGGAAACCCATGTTTATTGGAGATGTGCAACAGGCAGCATTTAGGAGGGTTAATTGCACCATATCCTGTGTGAATTCGAAATAAGCACTATAAATCTTGTTACTTTAAAAGTAGCACACTAACCCTGTCTTTTTGCTTGATAGAGCCACTCGTCTTATATCTAATTTATAAGTTTTAGATTTTTGGTGTTATAATTTTATAATAAAAGGGTTTAGTGTGCTAATGTTAAAATGATAGAGTTTATAGTGTTCATTTTATATTTCACAAGATTTAGTGTGCTAATTTATAATGACAAAATTTATGGTGCTCATATCGAATTTCAAGAGGGGTATGGTGCTATTAATCCCATTTTGTATCATCAGTTGGTATGGTATTTTGTCTCTAATAGTAGTACACTTTGCATTCATGGTATTCGGTGTACAATAAAATAATTTTTATTTTTTTTCAATTTTCAAATAGAACAGAAAATGAAATACTTAACAAAATAGAGGATGGGCTAAACAGGGAGATCAGGGATGCATGCATATATTTCTAACAAAATGGATATGCAAGTGTCTTTTGAGTTTCCCAGACTTAAAGGCTTGTTTCCGGTTTAGGAGATGACTTTGAGATTACCTTTCGCTATTTGTATGGATGATTAATTTTAATTTTAACTTTTATTTTAAATATCGAATTTATTGTGAAGTTTTTGCATATATATAAAAGTAATTAAAATGAAATATGTCTTAATTCTCATCATGGGTGAAGAATGTAAAGAAATAGGAAATACCAGGACGATGAAATTTGTCACTACGAGGTAAATAATATTTTTTACTATTAGGATTTTAAGATTATTTTATCTTTTAAAAAGAATTTTGTGAGAGTTTCAATGAGCAAATCAGAAAATGGACAATTAAGAATATTTTCATAACTAAAACTTTAACATGCTGAAGTATATAAGTTGTACTTTTTCGTTTATTTTTATCAACAATGGATGGCCTGTCCTCGATTTAATTATACATACACACGCGTATATAAACACATAATGCCAACAAACGTATATATTATAATAATATACAAGTTTCACATTGATACTTGAAGCAATTATTTGTTCACTTTTCTTTTCTCTTTCCTCTTCGTAGCTCCATTCTGTCATTATTTGTTCAATTAAATATTTTTATTATATTTTAGAGGTACTGTTGAGTGCGATAAAACAAGTTTAACAACCTTGGATGTTATTTCAACTGTTTCAGTTGGTTAATTTCAAAGATTAGATGATTGACGCTGAACAAGAGTGTTATATAATACTTATTTGGAATGATCTAGAATATGTTCTTGGTGAGTCTCTTTATTAATTTTCACAAGTGAACATCCTTGGACTACTATTGCATCAATATAAACATCCTCTTGGGGATTTTCCATAATTAATTAATTCGAAGCTTGCAAATATTTACTTAGAATTTTTTAGGGAAAATTATGAGAATGCTGAATACAACGTTGATGAATTAAGGAGCAGAGGGGTACATGGCATGCATGGGATTGATGCCACTGAAATGGAGAATCATCCATTGCTCGGACATCTGAAGTTTGACCGTATAGTTTTCAACTTCCCCTTCGCTGGATACTTCAAAGATTTGTCCCCACAAACTCAACTTAGTTCAGCCGCCAAAAATTTGTTACTTTTCCTGCAGCAAGAATGCGCGTTATTCTCAACTCAACTACATAAGTATAATTACAGGGGATAATGTTACCGCAACAAGACTTACAGAGGCTGTGGATTTTGATGTTGATGACTATAAATTTGGACTAAGGGTACAACAACAAGTGTGGATTGGAGACGAGAAGAATTTCTATTGCTATCTATCCGAGCCAAACCTATGAATTTGGACTTGGAAATTAAGGGTCTTTATGTATAACGTCTCTCGTCCTCCCATACATCATTTAATTACCAGCTACTCCCATTATATATAGTGGCTGCCGTACTTTTGCGTCTGTGGGAATGACAAAACTAAAATCGAACCCACAAATTAATTAGGACTTGTATAAAATGGTGCTTTATCTAATAAGATAAGCCATATAGCTTTTGCAATTGAAATAATGGTTTCGACTTATATATATATATATATATATATGGACAATTGCATCATATCCCCTGTAAAATTAGAGATGAGCATCATGAACTCTGTTATTTTAAAATTAGCATATTGGACTCTATGAAAATTGAAATGAGCAACATAAACCCTGTCATTTTAAAATTAGTACATTAGACTTGGTAAAATTTGAAATGAGCAACGTAGACCCTGTGAAATTTTAAAATAATAGGATCTATCATTCTTGTAAACATTTCGCTATGCTGAAAAATCAAATAAGCATAATTCATCCCTCTTATGCTAAACTTTATACCACAAACATGACATAAATGTTAAAAGCTTCTTAAATGAGGTGAAAATTGTATTAACTAACTAATATAACAAGATTTTTATTAAAGTTTGAATGGTCATTTTTTAATTAATTATGTCCAATTACTATGTTGGGAGATTTATGCACTTTACGGGAAAC
>JACFYI010003572.1:130295-153157 GCA_014898755.1 Handroanthus guayacan | reverse complement strand
TTTGACCCTGGTGCCACACACTCGTTCATTTCAATTGAATGTGCAAAGAAATTGCGTCTAACTCCAGAACATATGAAAACTTCATACGAAGTTCACACTCGGGTTGGAGGGTATCACGAGACTTGTATTAGATACTCTCACTATCCTATAACAATAGGTAATCAGGATTTTGTGGTGGACCTTATTGAATTGCCAATTTAGGATTACGATCTTATTCTGGGAAAGGATTGGCTTTATCAGCATTAGGCTGTTGTCGACTATTATGCCAAAACAATCAAGTTGGGTAAGAAAATAGATATCAGTACCAGTAGTGCTCGCAGAAATAGTTTCGTGACCACTATCTTCGCAACGAGGGCCAGAAGGATTATTAGGAAGGGAGGACAAGGATTTCTGGCCTATCTAATAAATAAATCTCAGGATAAAATTAAATTAAAAGATGTGCAGGTAGTAAACGAATTTCTTGAGGTGTTTCCTGAGGAATTGAACTCATTGCCCCTGGATAGAGAAATTGAGTTCGTAATTGAGACTATCCTTGGGGTAACGCCATTCTCAAAATCCCCTTACAGAATGGCACCAGCAGAGTTAAAAGAACTAAAAGAACAATTACAAAAACTGTTGGATAGGGTTTCATTCGACCGAGCTCTTCTCCCTGGGGAGCTTCGGTTTTGTTTGTGAAGAAAAAAGATGGTACCTTAAAAATAAGTATAGATTACCGAGAGTTAAATAAGGTAACCATCAAAAACAAATATCCTCTCCCACACATTGATGAACTGTTTGATAATCTTCAAGGATCTGTGGTGTACTCCAAATTGGATCTACGACAAGGGTATTACCAATTGAAGATACGGAAAGCAAATATTCCCAAGACTGCATTTAATTCCAGTTACGGACATTTCAAATTTGTGGTGATGTCATTTGGACTGACGAATGCTCCTGCTGCATTCATAGACTTAATGCATTGAGTATTTCATCCTTATCTCGATTGCTTCGTAGTGATCTTCATTGATGATATTCTGGTATATTCCAAATCAGAAACGAAGCATGAAGAACATTTGCGAATTGTTCTTCGTACTCTCAAGGAGAACAAACTGTACGCCAAATTTAGCAAGTGTGAATTTTGGTTGAAGAGAGTAACTTTTCTGGGTCATATCACATCTCAAGATGGACTTGAAGTGGATCTAGAAAAAGTTAAGGCAGTTCTTAACTGGAAGCAACCAGAAATAGTTACTGAAGTGAGAAGTTTCTTGGGCCTGGCAGGCTATTACAGAAAATTCATTCAGAACTTTTCTAGATTAGCCGGCCCTCTCACTCAGCTAACAAAGAAGGAACAACGATTTATATGGGATAAACAATGTAAGGAAAGTTTTCAGGAGCTGAAGAAAAGATTGACAAAAGCTCCAATACTGACACTCCCAGATAATTCGGGAGAATTCACTGTATACACTGATGCCTCAAAAGAAGGATTGGAATGTGTACTGATGCAAACTGGCAAGGTGATTGCGTATGCTTCAAGAAAATTGAAAACTCACAAGCAGAACTATCCTACCCATGATTTGGAGTTAACAGCTATTGTCTTTGCTCTGGCAAAGTGGCGACACTATTTGTACGGAGCCAAAATAGAAGTATACACCGATCACAAAAGATTGAAATATATTTTCAGCCAGAAAAATCTGAATCTGAGGCAACGACGATGGATGGAATTTTTTGAGGATTACAATTTCACTATCACTTATCATCCTGGCAAGGCAAATGTGGTTGCGGATGCTTTGAGTCGAAAGGGTAAATTGACTAATATGAGCATCTACTCAGAATCTACAGTGAAATTCTAAAACCTCAGGAAAAGGATAATTGGATACGAAATCTCAAAACCACGATGAGGCCTGAGTTCAGAATTGACGAAAAAGGATTGGTACGATTTAAAGATAGGGTGTTCGTTCCTGTAGAAGCACGGGAAAGAGTGCTATCTGCAGCACATCAAAGTAAGTATTCCATACACCCTAGTGGAACAAAAATGTACAAAGACCTGAAGCAAAAATTTTGGTGGGAAGGAATGAAAGCAGATATAGTAAGGCACATTTAGAAGTGTCTAACTTGTTAACTGGTCAAAGCAGAACATCAAAGACCATCTGAAAAATTACAACCACTCCCAATTTCACACAGAAAATGGAATCAAATCACAATGGACTTTGTAACAGGGTTACCCGTAGTCCGAGGAGGCTATGATAGTATTTGGGTTATCATTGACAGGCTTACCAAATCAGCCCACTTTCACCTGTCAAAACCAGACACAATGTAGAACAACTTGCCGAAATTTATGTTAAAGAGATAGTACGTTTACATGAAATTCCACAGAGTATTGTCTCCGATAGAGATCCAAAATTTACGGCAAGATTATGAAGAAAATTACAAGAACATTTGGGAACGAGAGGACGAGATGCGAGAGAAATATCTGCACCTCTTTAAATAAGGTATGAATCTGGAGACCAGATTCTCTTAAGGGAGGGAGAGTGTAAGGACCCTAAAATTTCTTTAATTTAAATCTTAAAACTCCAATAGTTAACCAGGAATTATTTTAAAACGTTTTGAGAAAAATTTTAATCGGTAATGAATTATTCGCCGATTTGAGATTTTTCTGTCAAGTAGAAATGCTTTACTATTTTAAAAATTTTATTTCCAACCAAAGAATTTTTGATATTACAATTTTTCCCCCAAAGATGCCCATAACCATATATTTAAACCCCTAGTTTTAAAAATTATTCCCTTAAACGGCTATAGAACCTTAAGAAGCGAAAAACTCGTCTTAAAAATTTTTCTTTCAACCAAAATTTACCAAAATCATACCATTAACTTCAAAAATTATATTTTAGCCCAAAAGATTTTTGAATTAACAATTTACCCCATTGTTTCTAAAAATTTTAAAATATAGCGCCGTTTTAAACGATTTTTATCGCTATTGCCCAAAAGACTTTAAAACAGCGAAATCACTTCAATTTAGCAACAAAAAATATTATTTCAATCAAATATAGGCCAAATATGATATTTTAAACCCAAAACCAAGCCCTTGGACCCAAGGAATTGAGCCCAATGTTTTGTTATTTATTTTAGCCCACAACTAAGCCCAATTCCTAATTTTTTTGAAAAAAAAAAAAATAACAAGAAAATTAAGCTCAGCCGGCTACACCTTGCACACACTTACAATGTGAAATAAAATAAGGCCAAGTAGATTGTATCTAGAGACTCAATGAGTTTATGGCTTAGCTCATAAGAGAAACACCATCATTAGCTTCAATAAATGCTATACCTTGTATTATACTAACATACATACATGTATATACCTTGGGGGTATATACAAGGGGAAAAATAGAGCACAAAAACACACAAACTCACTGCCTAAGCTCAGAAAAAAATCGAGAGAAAACAAGGAGAAAAAAGAAGAGAAAACCGTGAGCAAAAGAAGGAAGAAAAAGAGAGAAAAACTCCTACCATTCCTCAATTCTAACTTACAAAATCTAAAGGAGAGTTGTGTAGTGGATTCATCTAGGATCAAATCTTCAAGCTTGGGTAAGTTTTGATTGAGTTTAGTAAGTAGATTTGTTAAAATTCATGTGAACTTAAGGGAACTTGTTTCTATGGTAGGTGATTAGTTGATTAAGGTGAAGTAGCTACTTAAATCTTGAAGCAAATTCATCATACAAGGTAAAAATCATAACAGTCCCTACCTTTATGTCTAATTTTCAGATCGTGGCTCCTCTCTCTTGATTCATAAATTGATGTTATTGTTATGAGAGTGCTTATGTTGGCCTTAACTTGATTGTGGCTTGATGTTATGAGCTATTTATTTACTCTCATATGATTGATAATTGATGATTGTTGTTGGAGCAAAAATCTGATTTGGACTAAGAGAACCATGATTTTGACCTTAGGGATATAAGAATGATAGTGGATCATCATGTAGATTTAGTGGTTAGGTGATTTTTCCAAAAGATATGAAGTAATGAAAATCTGGACTATTCTCGGGTAGAAAGGCAGAGCACTTATCTTTCTTTAAAAAATCGAAAACTACACTTACACTACTCAAAAAATTTCATATAAGGTACCGTTAGAAACCTCTTCGAGTCTAGATGATGATAGAATCAAGAATCACCCGAAAACACAAACGGACACTATAGAAAAATGAGTTTGAATGCAATCTGCCATTTCGGCTGGAATAGGGGAGATCTATGTCCTAACCTTAAGTTCAAAAATTCATAATTAGACAACAACACGTCCTAAAAATCTGCACAATACACCATTGGAAATCTTGTTAAGTATAGATATCATTAGAATCAAGAATCATCCAAATCCATGAAAGAAAAAGCCCAGAAACATCATTTAAACCATACATGTCAGTTTTTCTGGGTAGCAGGGGCTACACTGGAAATGGTCCAAACCCTTTCCTCAACTTCAACTCATTATAAACCACTCATTTCTTCACCAAATTGAACCCAAAAATATAGGTTAGAAATCTTATTAAGTGTAGATAACAATAGGCCCAAGAAATTTTAAAATCCATGAAGGAATTAACCCAGAATATTCGGTAAACCCAAACTGGTCCAGTTAATCTGAGGAATCGGTAGATTCTTGTATCCACTTTAAAAATTTGTAACTCGTGTTTTACTCGTCGAATTTTTGATATAAAACCACTCTTGAAAATCTTATGAAGTCTAGATAGTCATAGAACTAAATTGCCAATTTTTACTCATCAAAATGTATTTTTAAGATGGCTTGGAAAATTACTGCCGTCCAGAATCTTTTAAAAAACTGGAATTTTGGTGATTTTCTTTAAAAATCATCTCCTAAGCCCCTTAAATTTTATATGATGATCCAATTAGAATTCTTATGCCCATATCTGCATTTCTTGATTTTCGTGCCTCATTTATTCGAATTCAACGTTGATTTGTTTGATATTTTTTGAATGCTCCACAAATAAAAAACCTAAATGCATGAGTGTTGGACCCCGAGAACCTCAAGGGGGATTTGGTTGGGCGTTACGGCATGTCGACCTGACCTTTGAGACTTCTCTAACGTTGAGGTAGCTAGAAGGGAACTTGGAGGTAGGTTTCCGAATAATTATGTTCGGCACGCGGTTGACCGTACCTAATGTTTAATGGCTTATCTCGGGCGGCCACCCGAGAGGCAAATGGAGGAATAAGGTTGATGATGTTTGAAGATATAAGGGTGACAGATCCACCAAATATTTGTTTCAGCCGTATATGATTTTTTACATTCATAATATGTCTGACTTTTCTTCGAGCTCATAGTTACCTTAAAATTTATCCTCTTTGAGATGAATGTCAACATTTGGCTTGGTATCTTGTTTTAATTCTTCGATCACCATCCTTTGAACTCCCGTTATGATTTTTACTAAATTTCTAGGCTTACTTTAAATCTCTTTAAAATATGTAGATGAGTGATACGGATTTGAGATTGTGTTTCCCGATTATTTTTGTGGTGGACGACCATGTGAGACGCCGAAGCATCGAGTATTCTGTCCATGTACACCTTACGGTTTCAAGAGCCCCGGGCAGGTGGTATCTTTTTATTAACACTTACCCGCATGGCGAGATCGTGACCTACCTTACTGGGGAACCTCTAGACTAGTTTTTCTTTTATTTTATTTCGGTTTGTAATGTCGTAAACTTAACCTTATAGCTAGTGTGTATCAGAATGTAAATTATGGGTGAATATTAGTATTAAACTTAGTACCTTGTAAATGATGTAAATTATGGAGTGCTTGTAAGATAGACTTAGTACCCTATAAATCTAGAGTTTTGTACTCGATGTAAATTACGGTTTTAGAAGTTTATGAAGCTTGTGTTTAGTATTAACCATTGTTCTTGCTCCAGGAAATTACCATAGCACAACACTCGAATATTACACAAACTTTAAGCAAATATTTAAATTAGAGTACTATTGATAAATCACAGAAAATTTTGTGGCAAAATTAAAACTAAATTTTATTGGATTAACCAAAAAATGAGTAATAATGAATTCTTTAAAATAAGTCTTATTGAAATAATTGAAATTAAGTTTATTTGAGATGCCTAAATATGACTTTCGTGAGAAAATTTAAGAATGAGTTTCACATAAGAGAATACCCTTAAAGGGAGCTTGATTTAAAATAATGTGTTCATGTTGATTTTAGTCTCGCTATGCTAATTATCGATTGTAAGTAATGTCCCGGAAACTAGGGCGGAGGTGCACTGGGACCCCGGGGAGCTACACTTGTCCTATCGTTTGTTATGCTCATATTCTTTGAACTCTTCTCTCCTTTTGCATGCTATAAATTTTACTTGGTCAGTGGACTCATGACCCTATTTAACATGTAGGTTCTTAATTCTTGATCGATTGAACGATTGAAGCCTTAGATGGATTGTATAGCTTATTTTGGTCTTGACATCTCTCTTGTATTTTGGTTTAGCATATCATTTTGGACCAATGAACTTAGATTGTGTAGTCTTGTGACTTGTAAGCTTATGCTAGATGATAATGTATTTTGAAACATTTGGGATGTAATGATATTTATGCTATGGAACTTAGTTTGGATTTTGTATCGACATTTGGAATTTAGTTTGAACGATTGTACTATTTTAGCTTCTGTAACGTTTTTGAACGTATTGGTACCTAAAATATATAGAACGCGAGTGATGCACCTTGGGTCTAGGGTCCGCACATCCCCGGGATTTCGGGAGGCGTCACATATACACAGATCACAAAAGCCTAAAATATATTTTTAGCCAGAAAATTTTGAATTTGAGGCAACGGCGATGGATGTAATTTTTGAAGGACTACGATTTCACCATCGCTTATCACCCTAGCAAGACAAACGTGGTTGTGGATGCTCTGAGTTGAAAGAGTAAATTGACTAATATAAGTATCTATCCAGAAATATACAATGAAATTCTGAAAGCTCAGGAAAAGGATAATTGGATACAAAATCTCAAAACAATGATAAGGCCTAAGTTCAAAGTTGATGAAAAGGGGTTATTACGGTTTAAAGGCAGGGTTTGTGTTCCTACAGAGGCACGGGAAAGAGTGCTATCTGTAGCACATCAAACTAAGTATTCTATACACCCCAGTGGAACCAAAATGTACAAAGACGTGAAGCGAAAGTTTTGGTTGGAAGGAATGAAAGCAGATATAGTAAGGTATATTCAGAAGTGCCTAACTTGTTAGCTCGTCAAAGCAGAACACCAGAGACCATCTGAAAAACTGCAACCGCTCCTAATCCCAAATTGGAAATGGGATCAAATCACGATGAATTTTGTAACAGGCCTACCTATAATCCGGGGAGGTTATGATAGTATTTGGGTTGTCATTGACAGGCTTACCAAATCAGCCCACTTTTTGCCTGTCAAAATCCAATACAATGTAGAATAACTTGCCGAAATCTATGTTAAGGAGATAGTACATTTACATGGAATTCCACAGAGTATTGTCTCTGACAGAGGTCCAAAATTTACGGCAAGATTATGGAGAAAATTACAAAAATATCTGGGTACGAAGTTACTCTTCAGTACTGCAACCCATCCTCAGACAGATGGCCAATCTGAAAGGGTTATTCAAACACTGGAAGATATGCTCAGAACTTCTGTCTTGAATTTCCCTGGGAATTGGGATAGGCATTTATCTTTAGTGGAATTTGCCTATAATAATAGCTATCAAGTTTCGATTCAGATGGCACCATACGAAGCTTTATATGGTCGAAAATGCAGATCGCCATTACATTGGGATCTAGATGAATCCAGGAGAACAACAAGTGAGGGAGAAAACAAAACGCGACCTGAGATGATACAAGAAACTATCGAGAAAATTCAAATCATAAAGAAGAACGTGAAAACAACACAGGATCATTAGAAGAGTTATGCAGATTGACGTCGGAAAGATCTGGAATTCGAGGTTGGAGACCAAGTATTCTTAAAAGTTTCACCACAAAAGGGGATCCAAAGACTAGGAAAAATTGATAAACTAGCTCTGAGATACGCTGGACCCTTTGAAATTACCGAACGAGTGGGACCAGTCACCTATTGGTTAGAACTACCACTTAATCTTACTGGAATCCACAATGTTTTTTATGTATCTCAACTTCGAAAATACCAGCCAGACCTCTCACATATCATCGACCACATTGAAGTGCCAATCCAAAGCGACCTCACCTATATAGAACAGCCTATGCGTATCTTAGATTCCCAAGTCCAACAACTTAGGAATCGACAGATATCCTAAATCAAAATACTATGGCGAAATTAGAAAGTAGAGGAAGCTACTTGGGAACGTGAGGACGAGATGCGGGAAAAGTATCCGCATCTCTTTGAATAATGTATGAATTTGGAGGCCAGATTCTTTTAAGGGGGTAGAGTGTAAAGACCCGAGAATTTTCTTAATTTAAATCTTAAATCCTCTTATTTAATCAATAAACATTTTGAAACATTTTTGAGAAAAATTTTAATCGGTAATTGATTTTTCGCCGATTCGAGATTTTTCTCACAATTAAAAATATTTTATCATTCTCAAAAAATCTATTTTATATTAAAAAATTATTGAAATTATTATTTTTTCCCAAAACTTTCATAACTATATATTTAGATTTTTAGTTTTAAAAATTACTTCATTTTACGGCTACAATTTCTTGGTAAAAAAAAACTCATCTTAAAATTTTTTTTTCGATCAAAACTTATCAAGAGCACTCCATTAACTTCAAAAATAATATTTTAGACCCAAAAAATTCTTAAATTTTTATTTTACCCCTAAGTTTTAAGAATTTTAAAATATAGTGCCGTTTTAAATAATTTTAATAGCTATTGTCTGAAATGCTTTAAAACGGTGAAATTATTTTAATTTAGCAACCAAAAATATTATTTCATTCAAATGTAGCCCAAATATGATATTTTTAACCCAAAACCAAGCCCATTGAACCAAGCCCATTGAGCCCAACACATTGCTATTTTTTTAGACCACAAGCCAAGCCCATTTTCAATTCTTGAAAAAAAAGATAAAAAAAGGGGGAAATTAATGGTTCAGCCGAACACACACACACACACACATACACACACACTCACTATATGATAGAAATATGTGATAAGAGCATGTGTTAAAAATAAAACTCTAGAACTATCCACTTAGCTCGTCGCTTAGGTCATTTCCAACATCATTATGTCTTTCAATAAATACCAAGTATTATATTATAGAAAAATACATACATGCATATACATTAGAGTGTATATACATAAGGAAAGAAAGAAGGAAAATAGTAACCAATTCAGTCACTTTTCCCACCCTAAAACCTAACAAGAAAGGAAAGAAAAGAACAAAAAAAAATTCTATTTTCAATCCATATTTCTCCATAAAAACCTAAGGGATATTGTTAGGGATCTTTCTTGTCCTCTTTCTTATCCTCAAATCAACAAGTTCAGGTAAGGTTTGATTGTATTTTAGTAAGATGATTTGCTAGAATTATATGATTTAAGGGATCTCTTTCCATGATAGGTTCTAGTGGCGTGATTGAAGTAAATAGTTGGAAACTCTCAAGCTAAACCACAACAAAAGGTAAAAAGCATAATACTCCACTCTCTTATTCATAATTTCAGATCATGGTTCCATTTTTTTCTTGATCCATGGATTGATGTTCTTGTTATGAGATTGATTGCTTTGGCCTTAAATTGGTTATAGCTTATTGTGATAAATTAATTAATTATTCTCATATGATTGTTGATATTGTTGTTGCAGCAAAACTTGGCTTGAACTTAGAGAACAATGAACCTAGCCTTAGGGTGATATGGATGATAGTGGATCATCACTTGGGTTGAGTGGTTAGGTGATTTCTTGAAATAAATGAAGTTGGAAAATTTTGGTTGTTCTCGGGTAGTTGGGACAAAACACTTATCTCACTTAGAAAAATTGAAAACACCACTTTTACAACTCAAAAAATTTCATATAAGGTACCGTTAGAAACCTCTTCAAGTCTAGATGATGATAGAACCAAGAATTGCCTGAAAATAAGGAGGAAATGGGAGAAAATTCCATTTGAAATGAACCTATCCATTTAGCAAAGACAGGGGATGTCTCCGTCATAACCCTAAGTTTAAAAATCCATAACTAGAAATTCATATATCCAAAAAATCCAAAAAATATGCCATTTGAAACCTTATGAAGTTTAGTTATCATTAGAATCAAGAATCACCCAAATATGTGAAGAAAAAAAGGCCAAAAACCACATTTAAATTGAAATTGCCATTGTACTCGGGAAACAGGGCACCCATTTGAACTCATCCTAACACATCCCCTAACTTCAACTCGTTGGAAACCACTCATTTCTTCACCAAATCAAACCCAAAAATGTAGGTTAGAAACTTTGTTAAGTGTAGATATTAATAGGCTTAAGAATTTCTAAAATTCATGAAGGAATTAACCCAGTAAATTTTGTGAACCCAAACATGTCTAGTTGATTAGAATTCGGCAGATTCTTGAGTCAATTTTAAAAATTTATAACTAAAGTTTTACTCGTCGGATTTTCAATATAAAACCACCGTTGGAAATATTGTCGAGTCAAGTTAACCGTAGAACCAAATCACCAAATTTAACTCATTAAATCATATTTTTAAAATAGCTTGGAAAATTACTGCCACACCAGAATTTCTCAAAACTCGGGTTGTTTGGTAGTTTCCTTAAAATAACCTTTAAAAACCATTTCCTAAACTCCTTAAATCTGGTATGATGATCCAATTAGAATTTTTATACCTCTATTTGCATTCCCTAATTTTCTTAGCCCTATTGTTTGAATTCAACATCATTTATTGATTTCTTGAATGCTCCACAAATGAAAACCTTATTGCATGATTGTTGGGCCCCAAGAACCTCAAGGGGGAATTGGTTTGGTGTTACGGCACGTCGACCTAACCCCTTGAGACTTCTCTACCATTGAGGTAGCTAGAAGGAAACTTGGAGGTAGGTTTCCGAATAGTTGTGCTCGGCACACGGTCGACCATGCCTACTGTTCATTGGCTTATCTCGGGCGGCCACCCGAGAGGCAAAATGAAGGAATAAAGTTGATATTATTTGAAGATATAAGAGTGACAGATCCACCAAATACTAATTCAGCCTAATTGGTTTTGACATTCATGAGATGGTTTGATTTCTCCAAGCTCATATTTGCATTAGGTTGAATTATCATTTTCGATATGAATGTCAATGATTAACTCGATATCTCTTATTAATTTCTTGAGTCCCATTCCTTGACTTCCCGTTATGATTTTTACTAAGTCTCTCAACTTACTTTACTTTTCTTTATGATGTATTGATGAGTAATCCAGATCTGAGGCTGTGTTTTCCTTTTCTATTTGTTGTGGATGATCATGAGCGACGCGTGAGCATTGAGTTCTCTGTCCATGTTCACTTCTTAGTAGCTAGGGCCCCGGGAGGATGGTTTCTCTACACTAATACCTATACTCATGGCGAGATCGTGGGCAACCTGTCTACCGAGTCTCTAGATTAGGATGTTTTTTTAGTATTTCGGGTTGTATTTACATGGACTTAATGTTATGCCTAGTGTACATTAAATTATAAATTAATGTGTGATTGTAAAATAGAGTTAGTTAGCATGTCGCGAACTTAGAATTTTGTAAATGATTTAAATTATTGCTAAGTTAAGTTTTATGAAATTTACGTTTTAGTATTAACGGTTGTTCTTGCACAAGAAATGAAGATAGAATGTCCGCTTACATTTATATGCTTAAAATAAGTTTTATTGAAATAGTCAAAGTAAGTTATATTGAAATATTCAATATAAGCTTTATGGAAATATTTAAAATAAGTTTTATAGAAATGAATATTTAAGATAAATTCATTAAATATAATATATTTGAGATAAGTTCCTTTTAAATGTATTCATGTTAATTTTAGTATTTAGTTAAACTATTCATATTATCGAATATGGGTAATGTCCTGAAAACTGGGGCACAAGTGCACCAGGACCCCGGGGCATTACAAATATAGTCCGATCGTCTTTTCAATACCATCTGATCATCTTTTCTATATAGCCGTGAGCCCAACTTCCCAAGACCGACAAGCGTCCCCATTTGGTGACAAATGAAGATTTTTGGTTATCATTTTCATGGCAAGTAGAAGTCACATTTCAAGGTAAACAACGAATATACATATTGGAATTGTTCCATATTCCAAGTTTTTCAAGAGTTCAAGGCACACTACTAAAAAAATGGGAATTTCCAATGGAAATTCCAATGGATCTTTAAAAATATTCGTCGGAATTTCATTTTTCAATGGATTTTCCAATGAGAAATTTTCATCGAAAAGTGCTTGTCGGAAGTAATTTTCGACTGATTTTTTTTCAACGAAATGTCCAATGTATTTCCAACAAATTTGGGCATCAGAAAAGATTCTGACGAGGTGCGATCCATAGGAAATTGATGAATTTTTAAAAAAATTTTTGAGTAATAGTCCTTTGTCGGAAATTATATATATGTATATATTTTATTTACAAAATTTCGAAATAAAAATCCATCAATTTTTTTAGTATTCACAAAAATTAATATACAATTTTCGTTGAAAAATCCATCAAAAAACTTTGAATTTTATTTTTGTTTTTTTTCTTGCTTTTTAATTTTTGAAAAAATTTAACACACTAAAAAGTATAAATCATTACTATCCAAATCTAATCAAACTACCACAATCACCACAATTATAATTCACCACACTCATAATATTAAATTGCTATACAAACATGAACTCAGATATGGTCACAATTTTCTACAAAATCAAATAATGGATAAAATAGGTAAATTTAATTAACATCAATTCTCAATGAAGACATTCAACAAATATTCAAGAAATGTTGGATAAACATGCTATTCTAACATCCATTGTAAGGTATCCGCAACTCAATGTCATAAACGATTTGTTCATTAAACATCAATCCTCAAACACATGTACAATATGTAATATAAATTAATCCTCGTCATTATCTTCATTAGTAGGTGAGGATAATCAAGTAGGAGGTGAGACATTTGGGAATGATGGAAAAAGTTCAAGAGTAGGCATACATTACACAATAAGCAATTAAACAGAAAATTCATATACACTAGATAGACAATAAACTATTAAATAGAACATTCATATAAATTAGACAAATATATAGCAAGTCATATACATTCGTCCTAGCTAGTCCTCATCATCCTTATTATCCCCAATGTCATCATTTTCATCATCATTGCTATTTTCATGGATGACATACTCATCATCTTCTTTGCTTGTCAAGTTATTGTTAGAAAATTCTGACTCCATGTTACTTTTTTCACACTTGACTATTCTTCTTCTTCTTCTTCTTCCATCATCACTTGAAATGCATTACATTTACTTGTACATAAGGTTGGGAACTATCAACTAAGTCTCTAATGGGATCAACATCTACATATTTTGTTAATGCTTGAAATTAGTTCTTGTAAAGCTTCTCCTATTGAATGTTGGTTCTTTTCCTCAATATTGGCTTGATCCACTCTGTTTCTTGGCCTTGTTTTGATTACACATTGCTAATGAATTTTGGATGGTGTTCTCCCAAGATAAGGAACATAATAAACTTGAATAGCATGCTGCACAATGATGAAAGAATCAAACTTGGCATATCTTACATTTTGTTTAATATCGACTATCCTATACTCCTTATATATCCTTATGTCCTGGCTACATAAAGAATCAAACCATTCACAATTAAATAATACCACCTTCTTCTCATAATGTCCTGTATACTTTGCCTATACCACTTCTTTAAGTTTTTTATAAAATCCATATGTTCTCTCACCTTTGACACACACCCTTAAATTATATGTTTTCCCTCTTTTTGCTAGGGATTTTATGTGAAATATATATCTATTGATAAAAAATCTAGGCCATGTCTTAACTTGCATACTATGACTAAATGCTATGTAATGTAAGAATTCATTCTACACCATATTTTTCAGATTGTGTACCTAAACATAAGATATATAATAAAATTAGCAAGTGTACAAGACAGAAGCACATTTTAGTTTTCTTAAAATTTTCATTTATGAAACTTACATATTTCCTAAACCAATCGACAAAATTAGCCTCAAAGGATTGCTCGATGTCACTCTTACAGAGATGCAGCAAGTTCAGTGCAAGATATTCCTTATAATACCTAAAAGTATAATGGGTTAACATAACTTTTAAGTTGCTTTAGTGACTTCGAACATATCAACATTATATATAATTTACCTTACAAAATCCAAAACTTCGTCACAATTCATGAGGTCATGTAATTTCGCGACATTGAACTTCGCATGATTCAAGTATCTACTTGTACACTTACCGGCCAATTGCCCTAGTTGATTAAATACAGATCGAGTATGTGGATTTTGATAGGTAGAGTCCTCATTAAACTCATTTCGCTCACTCCTAGTCCTCAATGATGGGATGTTAGGCTCAAAATAGTCAAATGCAAAATATTTTATCTCTTGAATTAAGTAAGCCTCACAAATTAAGCCTTTGGATCTAGCTTTATTACTAATAATAGCTTTCAAGTTGTGTAAGAACCTAAAATTGTATCAAACACTATCAATAAGCAAAGTCATTAATATTAAGTGAAGAAATAAAGTGATTAAATATATCAAAGAGTTATATTATTACCTCTCAAAGGATTACATCCATCTATATTTGATAGGTCGACACATGAGCACCCCATAAGGTAAGTATATAGGCAAGTGCCCATCAAATAAAAAAAACCTTGGGGGAAAAATTTGCTCCAACTTGCAGAGAATAGTTAGAATATTTTTATTCAATTGTAACAAATTTGCTTCATGCAACTCCATTGACCATCTCTAAAGAATTAGCTTAGTTCAATTAGAGGCTTCCACACATTTTGTGGTAGTGCACTGAATGCAATTGGGAGCAAAGGCTATATGAACACGTGACAATCATGGTTCTTTAAACCATGTAATTTAAGCTTTATTTTGTCTACACAACTTGCCAAATTGGAAGCATAGCCATCTGGCATCTTTAGACCTTCACCCCACGCACAGAGATCTTGCTTATGTTCTTGAGACAAAGTGAAACTCGCTTTCGACTTTTTAGATTTCCCATTAGGTAATGGTCTCAAATGTAAGGAAGGTCATCTACAAATATCAAACAAGTCCATTCTTGCACTTTCATTATCTTTGATTTTTCCTTTGATGTCTATAATGACATTAAACACATCATCGAAAAAGTTCTTTTCTATATGCATAACATCCAAATTATGACGCACCAAATTGTCTTTCCAATAAGGTAACTCCCAGAAAATACTTTGTTTTTTTTCCAGTCATGTGACTCATTATACTATGATAATTTACCATAATCACGTGGTATCTTCGTAATTTTGGCCAAATAATGAACTAGTTCCAACACTTCATGTCTGCTTAATGTAAGAGGTGGACTTGATCTTTCAATTTTTCCCTTAGAGAAAGCATATCTTGAAGGTGAATATTAGGCTAAAACAAAATAAAACGTAGTGCAAATAATCATTCATCATCATGAATAAAGGCCTAAATCTTCATAGGATCCTCATAAAAGCCTAGATTTTAGATTAGAGAAGAGAAAACCAACTTTTGAAATCTCTAAACCAAGCTTGACCGAACACTTCTCCAAGAAGACTGAATCTCAATGTTCTTCCTTGATCAATCGGTTGATCTACTCCAACGACTTGTTTTTCACCAACTCTTGATGAATCCAATCCAATTCTTCAATTGAATTTTCAAATCTTTCAAAGAATGATCGAGAAAATGAAGAACTTCTCCAAGACTTGATGAAAACCGTGAGCACCTCTTCGATATATGATCAACTTTTGATCAACAAAACAAAGTAGATTTGCACATCTAATGATAGATCCACTCTTCCTCTTTGATTATCACTCAAGATCTATGGTTAGAGTCTAGATCTAAGTATGAATCTAAAAAAGAATTTGAGAGATGAAGAGAGAAAACTTGGAGGAAAAAATTTTCAGATTTTTTGATCTCAAAAGGGGAGATGGCTGAATTACATGGAGTGTGTGAGAGATGGTTATCATATGGTATTCAAAGTGTGATCCTTGCCAACTTAAAAACTTAGTTGGCAAGATAATTTTGCAGGAAAGAATCTAGATTATTCTCTTCAAAATATCTTAGTCTACATAGCATTCAAGTTGCAATCCATGTGGTATTTTAATCAACAATTAATTTAAAGTGCTACATAGATTTTAATTAGCTTTAAATACCTATTTTATTTTCTCTCCATATCTAAATTATCTACTTGAATCAATGAATTCAACTATTAAAATTAATTGAATCAAATTAACCATTAATTCAATTAGAATAATTTGACTCTTCAAATTAATCTATCCAAGAAGACCAATTTTGACTTTGGTCAAATATTTTGATTTTTAGTCAAAATTTCTCTTTATTTGCCTAAATCTAATTTAGGCGATTATCTCTAATTCAATTAAAGAATCTCCACTTAGATTCCTACCGTGACTAAATCGAGGAAGGCGTATGACCCTTGAGGTTCATTAATTAATTAGACATGGGCTCGTAACTCTTTACGATTTATAATTAATTAAACCATTTAACTAATTACCTATAGAATTAATCTCTATTAATTCTTTACAACCCAATCTCCATAGTCGCTATCTAACCACAAGCTTATGGAGTCCAATTTATTAGTGAATTAATTATGGTACGAATCTCGTTTACTTACGGGTGCCGTCCCTCTGTTTTTCATCTCTCAATTATGGCCTAGGATTAAGATATTTTCGGCGTCCCTAATAATCCAATAACTATGCATCTATTCTTAATAATTGATTTGTTTATGTCCTCGACTTTGAAAACTCTTTTCCAAATAGACACACCACCTTGCGTAAAGATTTTCTTGAATCGAATCATCATAGAAAACATAGGAGATATGCTCGTTCATTAAGATGAGAAAATGGATCATTTCTTGGTACTCACAAACCTCTATGCGTAGATAGCTTGTACCCAATGTGCACCTCATGTAATCTGCCAATCATTGATCGAGATACACTTCAAATAACAAGGACCTCCCATAAGGTTACCATGATCTCTCAAATCTAAGGACTAATTATATGTACTATCATAAGATAGAGAACAATCCATCATTGAATGCCACTACGACTATCTCACGGAATTCTCTATATCGGGTCTCTCGGTAAACTTGTTCTTCTAACAAGTACCCACTAACATGCAACGATATCAACTATATTGATTACCCATGAAATAGGGCAATGATTCAACTCTTTGAATCATGCATTGTTAGTGCAAGTCTATTTGAATCCAAGATGTTCTCGTGTTAAGGATTCTATGACTTGGAGAGTTTAAGATCAAGACATCTAGAGACAAATTTCATGATCACCATCCTATGCGTGACCTAGCCTCATAGCCTTATATGATCTAGAAAATTTCTTCCATATCGATTGTTGATGGGACAATTTACGATGATATGAAGAAGATGGCCATTTTATTTATTTTGAAAAAATAAGACTGTTTACACAAGAGCAATAATTATAAAGCCAAATCTAATTGGCTGCGAGGCACTATTCTAACAATCTCCCATTTGCCCTAATGCCAATTACTCATAATCCCTAGGCCTATCTTCTCAAGATGTCTCTCAAAGACTTTTTGGATAAGTGGTTTAGTTTGTGGATCTGCTACATTCTCTTCTGAAGCAACGCGTTCCACTCTAATGTTGCCTCTATCAATGATCTCCCGGATCAAGTGATAATGCCTCATTATGTGCTTGGATCGCTGTTGAGATCTTGGCTCTTTTGCTTGCGAGATGGCTCCATTGTCGTCACAGAAGATGACAACTGGCTCGGCCATGCTAGGGACTACATCCAACTCTTAGATAACTGAATTAAATAAATTGAACATTAATACAATATGTGGGTGCATGTGAGTGATATGGTTTTATGATGGCACTAGGCATTAGTGGCAAGTTGTGTTTGGATTAAGCAAGTTAAACCTGAATATGATTGTCTAAAATATTCCTCCAATTCTACATACAATTACATACAATAAAGTATTGCAAAAATGATGTGATTATATACTAAGAAACTATTCAGAAAAAGATCGAAAAAATTCTTGGGATTTACCTTATTTTCTTGTGACTTTCCTCAATGCCAACTTAAAATAGCTTTCACAACAAGATTATTAATCAAGATAACTTTCTATTTGATTGCAAAAAGGATAAATAAAAGTTGGAGAATTCAATAGTCAATTCGGTAGATAATTTGTCCAAAAAGCCAGTTCTAGGGCTCTCCAATTACATCATTACATTGTGGTAAAAACAATTAAGCCAATGTAATAATCAGGGATATCAGTTCACCATTAACACTATTCTCAAAGTTACATTACTCTAGAGAAAACGTCAATGAAATCAAGTTTTCAACTAGTCCTTGGATGGAGTTCCTCTATCTTCACTTCTACAATTTAAAGCCTACTTGTAGTTATTCACTTGATCTTTACCAATATGAATTTAGTTTGATACAATTGCTCTCTATGTACTTCAACTATATACAAAAGCAAATTGTCATATCCCTTTGACATTTAACAAAAGCTTATAATTTAACCATATCCACATCCTGTACATATCAATTAAAGTTTAAACCCATACACATTAACAATATCTATTAACTTAATTCACCAGTGGGCAAAAAACATACTGCATGTTGATTATTGCATCATCATTAAGTACAGACATTAAAGATCAAAAAATAGAGAGAAGTGAACCTCACTGGATAATGTAGTTTGCAGAAAACTAAGAAAAAATAAGTCACGAAATGGGAGACAGTTACGATGGTATTCATTTCTCTAAGCCAGAATGACGAACGTGCAAGTTTTAAACTTATCTTCTCAGCCATATGTTACTCGCTTAAATCAAGTTGGAAACAGAATAACCAATTAAATGAAACACCACCAAACCATCTACAGAAGGACAAAAAAAGGAAAGCTAAGGCTCAAAATCCATAGAGAATTTTTGTTGTGGAAAAGGTAAAATATGGTTAGGGAAAAATATTGAAAACCTGCATAAATTTGTAGGTTAAAAGTCCATTGACAGACCTAATGAAAAGGCGAATGCCCTTTTGGAGATTTCTGCCAAAAGGGGAATAATTGCCCACTGAAAAATTGAATCTGAGGCTTATGATGAGGAAATTGAGAGTGAAATTCTAAAACAATTAAAAGTTTGAGTAAAAGTGGAAAGAGAGGAAAAGAAAAATTCTTGTGCAAAGATAAGAAAAAAGAACGGCAAAATCACAAAAGAGAGAAAAGTTAAATTAATTAAGTGTAATAGCCTATTCCTACTTTCATGTTAGTCTTTACTCCCCATTTGGATTGTCAAAAATACCCTCAAGTGCAATATTTTTCCTCTCTTCTCCTCGATTTCAGCAAGAGAAACATTTCTTCTTCCTTTTTCTTCACTCTTTGTCTCCAACATCTCCTTCTTCACTCTAGCTTCTTCTTCTTTACTCTTCACTTGTCTCCAGCTTTTTCTTCTTCTTCTTCTTCATCACTCTTCACTTTCACTCTTTGGTCATCCATTTTTTGTCATTCCTACTCTCTTATTTTCCAAACTTTGTGTTTATGGTGGTTTGTTATGTTGTTAAGTACAAATGCCACATAAATTATGTACACTTTACTCACCACATGATGTATAAAGTCAATATACATTACTTTACTCACGATCAAGAGCAATTATAGTGTATACTTCACATACGATGTACACATCATGAACAATCAAGTACAAGGCGAAACAAAAGCAACAGAACATAAAGGAAAAAATAAAGTTTTCTCATTATAGAGAATCTAAATAATGTCTTTTACACATATGTTTCGAAAGAAATAAAATGAAAAAGATTAAATTTTAATAATATCAGCCACGGAGTCTCCTAAGGGGCCTTGGCAAGTCTTCTTTGAAGATGGCGCACAGATATTTCCAATCTTTCTCCTATTTCAGATACCTTATAGCACAAGCATAAAATAAAGGGAAATAAATGAAAGCCCCTATTGTATTTGTTGTCCTGTCGCAAGTTATGTTGGGATGGGATAGTAGTGCAGAGCACAAGTTGTAATGAAGCCACAACTCCTCAAACTTGTCCTATAACTGTTCCAGGTAAACTTTTTAGGCCCTAGTTCATGCTCGAATGTATGCTTCTCCAAGTAGACTGCACATCATCTTTAAAAATTGCAATATCCCAAGTGTTACCCATGGAAAGAGGTCTAAGTATGCATCTGGAATGCCCTTTTAGAACATTAGAGTACCTCAGTTCATCATCATTAGTCCAAAAAACTTGCTCCATTTTTTTGTTTTTTTTTTCAACAATTTTGTCGGAGGGCAAAAGAAGAAGTGATACAAAAGTTTGCACTAAACGTTCTATTTTATAGGCAGTAAAATGGTAGTAAATGATTCCAACAATCGTCTTCAATGCTAAAGTGATACAGCAGTTTGTGCTGAAAAGACCTTTTGTATTAAATGAGAAAATAGCATGAAAATATGTGAAAAAGATGAAAAGACACGATGCCATTTTAGAAGTATAACCCGTGTGCATAATAAGTATGGGTAAATTGCACATACTAGCTTTGTGATTTGTCTAATTGGCACATAGACCCCTGTGAGTAATTAAATGGCTGATTGTATATTTGTGTTTTAAAAAATTTTGTAATTAACACCTAAAATCAAGGAGTGTTGCACACGCGCTTTGATTGAGAGTATCATTGTGAATTAGCTATTGAAATGACAACGTTACCCTTTTTAATCTTAAAAAATACCAGCCATTTTTTCTCTTCCTTCCAATTAGATTTCAATCCATTTTCTAGACTAAACAAATGAAAATATGGGTCAAGAAACAAGCAAAAATCCTCACCAAGGAGAACAGATAACACATCAAAACCATCACCAAAGTAGCTCAAACCTCAGCGAAAAGTTGAAAACAGATCAGAAAAACCATCATAAACCATGCAAATAATTGGAAAAATGAACTCAAAGCCAACTCAAAAATTGCTCCAGAAATAGGACAAAAAGAGCATAAAAACTGCTAATCAACCATGAAAAAACATCACTAAAAATAACTCAAAAATTTGGCCCAACATTACAGCACAAAAATCAGCCCTTGAATCATCACAAAAGTACATAAAAATGCAACTAACGAAGAAACAAAATAACAGTACAACAACCATCCCCTTCGCTTTGCATATTATCGACATATATCTGACCCCAACTCTATCTTGCTTTTTCAAAAAAAAAAAAAAAAAAAAAATTCACTCCTTAAACCCAAGATTATCAAGATTGGAAACAATTATAGGGCGAAGGCATGGTTTCAATCGGGATTTTTGGAAGAAATCCCCAATTTCTAGGTTCGAATTGCGATTTTGTTTGAGCGCAGATAGAGGGCGAGAAGAATGGGATTGTTCATAGTGGATTGGTTGTTGATTTTATTTTTATTGGAGGCATTTTTGACCACAAAATTAAAAAAATAGGCTAAAATTAAAATTAAATGGCGATGGGGGGAGTGGCAAAATTTTTGAAAACACAAGGGTACAATCAGCCATTTAATTATTCACGGGGGATATGTGCCTGTTAGACAAATCACAGGGGTAGTACATGCAATTTACCTTAATAAGTACACTCAACAGATCAAAGTATGTACAATTTTTCTTAATATGAAGTGTAATAGTTATGAAAAATGGAAGTCTTCATTTTGAGGCTATTTGGGATAATTACTTCAATGCTCAGACGAGACTGTTAGGCTTTCCAATGGAAAAAATGATGTTTCGCATTATATGAGAAAAAAAGCACGAAAATCTATGAAAAAAAATCCTAAACAAGGATACTCCATAATGGAAGAAAGAGAAATGAACAAGAAAAAATGATGATGATACATTAACTGTAGGCTTCTATGCAATTGTTACTAAAGTCAAACATTAATTATAGGTCTCTGGGTAGTTGACACTGGAGTTGACATTAATTACTTCATTTTTTTAAGGCTCTTTGTGTTTCAGGGTTTAAACGACGTAAACATTAGGTACACTATATATAAATACTATGTACAAGTATGATGTGTTTGAGGTATACATGTTATCAAAAATGGATAATTGATTTGTTTTGAGTTTCATTTAATATTTCAACAATATTTGTTAGGAAAAAAATTATTATAAATACTTACATACTCTTACACGCCTTAAAATGGATGGGAGATAACTATTCCAATACTCAAAATGAAGTTATCATTTGTAATTATATAAACAGTCTTTAGTTTTACAAAGTTGTGAAAAGAATGAGTATTTGACAACTACTTTAATCCTAATAAATATGATCATGTGATAGTTTAGGGAGGTATATTTAAGTTTATGAACTAAACATAATACGAATTATGAAGTGTACTTCATATTAAGGGCAATGGTACATGGAACGACATGTAAGGTATACCTATCGTGCACAATGTTTATACATAGACCTAAAGGGCTTCAAAATGAAGTAATTTTCCTCTTCAATAATAAGCATACTTCAGCTTTAGGGAAATTGTACATAGAATTGAAGGATAGGTTTGGCATAAATCAAAATAAATTTCAGCGGAATAAACCATAAATAACATTCATCAACCATGAATTTAAAGCCTAAATCTCCAACTATCATCATATAAGCATAAATCTAGATTCAAAAGTGAGAAAATTACCACAATCTAAAGAGAATTAATTTTCGGCCTTGATCTTCAAGAGAGAACTGAAACTTGATGCTCAAACTTTGATCAACTCCTTGATCTTTTTGAATCTTGG
>JACFYI010003572.1:103625-129914 GCA_014898755.1 Handroanthus guayacan | reverse complement strand
AGAGAGAGAGGTATTTTGAATCAATTTTGCTAAAAATTTGAGAGGGAATGTTCGGCCAAGCCTATAGGAATGAGGGAGAGGTGTTATTTTTATCCCATTTGGTGGCTTGGTGTGCAAGATAAATTTGGAGAGAAGAATTTAGATTCTTCCTTTCAAATTTGATTGGTCCATTTAGCCTTCAAATGGGATTATTCCATGTGACATTTTAATTAACTCTTTAATTAATATACCATATGATTTTCCAACTTGGCACTAGTAAAAAATAAATAAATAAATAAATAAATTCTCTCTTCAATTAATTCTTCTACTTAAACAAATTAAAATTAATAATTGAAATTAATTAAATTAAATTAACAATTAATTTAATTAGAGTAACTTGATGCTTCAAATTAATTTATCCAAAAAAACTCACTTTGACTTTAGTCAAACGTTTGGACTTTTAGTCAAATTCCTCTTCCTTTGCCTAAAACTGATTTAGGCGATTTCTCTCTAATTTAATTAGAGAATTATCATTAAATTCATCCTGAGGATATTTTTGAGAAAGGGCGTGACCCTCGAGATTTATCAATTAATGAGACATGGGCTCGTAACTATTTATAATTTACGATTAATTAAACAATTTAATTAATACTCATCAAATTAATCTCTATTAATTCGAGAGTACCCAATTATATACACTATCGTAAGATAGAGAATAATACATCACCGAATGCCATTATGGCTATCTTATGGAATTCTCTATGTCGGATCTTTCAGTAAACTTGTTCTTGAACAAGTACCCACTAACATGCGCGGGTGTCCGCTATACTAATCACCTATAAAACGGGGCAATGAAGCAACTCTTTAAATTATGCATCATTAGTGCAAGTCTACTCGAATCTAAGATGTCCTCGAATTTAAGATTCTTGGCTATGAGAATTTAAGATTAAGACATCTAGAGACTAATTTCATTATCATCATCATATGCGTGACCTAGCCTCATAGCCTTATACGATCTAGAGGACTTTTTCTATATCGATTGTTGATAAGACAATTTATGAGGATATGAAGAAGATGGCCATTTTATTTATATTGTAAAAATAAGATCGTTTATACAATAGCAATATTACAAATCAATTCTAATTGGCTACAGGACACTATTCTAATAATCTTCCACTTGCCCTAAAGCCAATTACTCATAGCTTTTAGTCTCATTTTCTCAAGATATCTCTCAAAGACCTTCTGTATAAAAGGCTTAGTTATTGGATCTGCTATATTCTCTTCTGAGGCAACTCGTTCCACTCTAATGTCACCTTTATCAATGATCTTTCTGATCAAATGATAATGCCTCATTATGTGCTTGGATCGCTAATGAGATCTTGGCTCCTTTGCTTGTGCGATGGCTCTATTATTGTCACAGAAGATAACAATCAGCTCAGCCATGCTGGGAACTATATCCAACTCTTGAATGAAGTTTTTCATCCAAACACTCTTTTTTGCAGCATTTGACGCTGCTATATATTCTACCTCTATGATTGAGTTGGCCGTGGTATCTTATTTGAAACTTTTCCAACTTACTGTGCCACCATTAAGACAAAATGTAAATCAAGAAATGGATTTGCCATCGTCTACATCGGACTGGAAACTTGAATCCGAAACCCTTCCAGTTTCAATTCTCCACTGCCGTAAACAAAAAAACAATTCCTTTGTTCTTCTCAAGCACTTAAGAATTGTTTTCATGGCACTCTAGTGATTCTCACCGAAGTTGGAATAAAAGCGACTCATAACACTTAAGAGCATGCACTATATTCGGTCTCGTACATTGCATTGCATACATTATGCTTCCTATAGTAGAGACATAAGATATGCCAGACATTTTACGTCTCTCTTCTTTTGTCTTTAGGACCATAGATTTAGATAAATGTAATCCATGTCTCATAGTAAAGAATCCCCGCTTGGATTCTTTCATGCCAAACCTCTTTTGTATTTTACCTATGTACGCACTTTAGAATAGCCCTAAAATCTTTTTTATCTATCTCTATAGATCCATTTTCCTAATACGAAAGATGTCTCTCTCAAATTTTTCATGGAGAATTATGTAGACAACTATACTTTAGTATACTTTAATGCTCCCACCTCATTTTCAATGAGTAGAATGTCATCTACATAAAAACACTTAAAGCCACTATATTTTTTTATACACATAGGGCTCATACACATTTTTTATGAAGTCAAACGCTTTGACTATCTCATCAAAACATATGTTCCAGCTTTGAGACACTTGTTTGAGTTCTTAAATAGACTTTTGAAGTTTGCAAACCTTTTGCTGGCTCCCATTAGATATGAAGCCCTCTGATTGCTCTATATAAATTCCATTGAAAAAAGCAGTTTTCACATCCATTTGCCATATCTCATAACCATAATATGCAGTTATGGCTAGCATAATCCTAATAAACTTAGGCATTACGACCGGCAAGAAGGTTTTCTCAAAGTCTATACCCAGTCTTTGGGTATATCCTTTAGCCACCAACCTTACTTTATAGATCAGAACCTCTCCATTAACTCCTAACTTATACTTGTAGGTCCATTTGCAGCCAACGGGTACCGTACCCTCTAGTGGATCAACTTAGATCCCTACCTTATTGGAGTACATGAAGTCTATTTCGGACTGCATTGCTTATTGCCATCATCTCAAATCCACGTCTGGCATGGCTTTCTCATGGGTTTTCGGATCACTATCCGATTGACTTGTCTCATGAAAAAATCTAAACTGACCAGACTTTTTGGGAAGTTATGTGCTTTAAGGTTCATTTGCTTTTATTAGTTGTGGGTTTTCTTCTTAATTGTGAACTTCATCAAGCTCCACGATCTCGCCTTTTTTATCCAATAGAAACTTCTTCTCTAAGAAGGTGGCGTTTCTCAAAATAAACACCTTTTATTCCGAAGAATCATAAAAGTAATAACCCGCAGACTCTTTGGGGTAATCCACAAATTTGCATAAGGTGGATCTAGCATCCAACTTATCTCTCACTAGTCTCTTGAGATAGATGGGAGACCTTCATATCTTCAAATAAGAATATGAGAGTGCCTTATTGTACCACATCTCATGCGACATTTTGAGCACTAACTTTGAAGGTACTATGTTAAGTAACTTCGTATCTTTTCTAGGGCATAACCCTAAAATGAAAGAGAAAGATCCGCGAAATTCATCATAGATTGCACCATGTCCAACAAATACAATTTCTATACTCCACTACACTATTCAACTGTGATATAGCAGAAGAAGTCAATTATTAGATAATCTTATTTTCTTCTAGATAACCAAGAAACACCTATCCAAAACGTGTATAATCGTCAGTAAACGTAATGAAGTAATTAAAACCACCTCATGCACTAACTTTTGGTGATCCTCATACATCCATATGAACAAGTTCTAATGGCTTAGTGGCTCGCTCTGGTTGTCCAACAAATAGTGACCTAGCCATTTTTCCCTTTAAACAAGATTTACAAGTTGGTAACTCCTTGATGTCACTTATAGAAATTGATCCTTTGGCAACAAATCCACTTATCGTATTTTAAAAAATATGCCCAAGTCTGATATGCTACAAATATGCTTGGTTATAGTCATCTAATTTTCTTTTGTTCTCTTGTTGAATTTGTAATAATGTAAAGTTAGAATTTAGGGAGTAAAGCCCATTTGATAGTGTACCAATAGCAATTAAAGAACATTCTATAGAAAGAAAATACTTTTCATTTTTGCAAGAAAATTCATAATTTTCTTTGTTCAAAACGAGGCTAAAATAATGTTCTTTAAAAAGGATGATACAAAAAGATAATTATTCAATTCTAACATTTTATTATTACAAGCTAAGATAACTAGGCTTGAGGCTTCGGTATCAACTCTTGCATCGTATCCCATCCTAAGAATTACATCTCCTTTATTTAGCTTTTTGGCTCTCTGTACCCCTGCAATGACCGCATGCAGTATCAAATACCCACATGTCATTGTTAACTGAAAGATTAACTTTAACAAGGAACATATTATTTTTCAAAGCAGTCAAATACTTCTTATAATTCCTTTTCCAGTGCCTAATCTCACCATAATAAAAACGCTCATCCTCTTTAGTATTGAGTTCTTTCTTGATTTCTCCCGATGGTTTTGAAACTTGTTTCCCCTTATAAGAAAACTTTTCTTATTTTTCCCTGCCTTATCCTTTTGAGCATTCGAGGTTGAAGCAAGCAACACCGTTTTATCTTTCTTCATAGTAAACTCAGCCATGACAAGGATATTAACAAGCTTGTTATTCGTCACTTCAAAATTAATCATGTTGAAATTCATGATGAATTAGTCGAATGAGCTTGGCAATGATAGGATCAAGTCTATGTATAAATCATTATCCATAACAACATCAAGTTTCTCGAGTTTTTTAATTAAAGAAATTATCTTTAAATCATGCTCGTGAACACTTGATCCTTCAACCATGCGGGCCCTAAATTATTCCTTGGAGGTGTTATAACATTCATAATGTGTTTGCATCAAGTATAACCCCCCAAATGCATGTGAATCTCACTAGCATGCTAATATGCTTGTGAGACTTTTAAAGATCACTCAACATTGATGCCAACTTAGACATTGGGTTTGAAGATCATTTTTTCACCATTGATTGATTGTTTCCCGTATGTCCTCCATTGCATTATCGGGGACCATATCAGGGGAACTTTGAGTTAAACATAAGTTCTTTTCTCAAAATCAAGTATAATTTTTAAATTTCTAAGCCAATTGCTATAGTTGGGACTGATAAGTTTGTTCTTTTCCAAAATAACGGGGAGAGAATTTTTAGCCATTTTGAATTTGTTGATTTTAAAAATTTACAAAAGCGAAGAAGAGAATATAAGTATCTATTGGTGTAGTATTTTTAAACATAATATGGTCTTGCATCATAAATTACCTCCCACTATTTATTCAAATTTGATGCCCTCTCATAAAATTCGAGAAATCATATTTTCTAGTGGGTTTTAAGGCTTTTAGAAATTATTCATAGACCTGCGAGATGTAGCCATCTACAAACAATTCCTTAGGTAGGTAAATTACTTTACCAATTGCATCAACCATACAACCCCTAAAATTATTTTGCCTCATCTTTCATATAGACCCACGAGATGTAGCCATCTATACTAATTGATGTTAAGTTTAACACACCAATTTCTCCTTATAATTAACCCAATTATAGTCATTTCACGAGACGTAGCCAATGCCATAATTGAACTAATTAAAAGAGTATAACCTACTTAAAGTAATGATTATAGCTTTCCAAGGGGGCACGTCCCACGAGACGTAGCCATGTACCTACCCGGTAGCGTCTCATTTAGTTACTTATTGGTGAAAGACATAGAACGTTAGATCTAATTTAATTTCTCCATTATAACTTAATACAATATTTCTTGCAAAAAATAATTAAACTTTCTAAGTGATGGTTTTTGAAAAATTACCAAAATCTCATCAATGTTTTATTTACATTTATTTAGGTTTTCTATCCTAAACATGCATCATTATACATCACAAGGATAATAAACATAAATAAGTAAATAAAACAACCTAACATGCTCCTAGGGTGAATGATCATGAGCCTTTAACTGAATAATACACTAAAAGTCATTAGTGCACTACTTAGTAATTTAGGTAAATACTTAAATGAATAGATCTTATCAATTACATATGCATCGCCATGCATACATGGCCTTCATCTTTTGAACTCCTTCATCATCATCATCTTCTTCTTGATTACAAAATATACTATACATTCATAGTCTTCAGTCAAAAGAAAAAGAAGATCACCACAAAAATTCATAAAATCAGCGACGGAACTATACGTTAATGCTGATCTATCGCTGAAATGTAGCTGCCAAAATCAGCGACAGATTAGGCACCAATGACCAACAGAACAATTCGTTGCCTGGTAGGGGTTGCTGTATAATGAGGATACTAATTTTGTCGTTGATCTCTCACTGATGTAGCGATAGAATTCATTTCCTCGTAAAGTTCATCGCCGCTAAAGAAAGGGGTGTACGTCGTCAATGCGTAGCGACATCTATGTTTATCTCTACATTGTCTCTGTTCTAATGTTGAATTCCATCCCTGAGTCCTTGCTGTTGTATAGCTGATAGACACGTGCATCTCTGCTATTTGGCTGTCGTGTGATCACTAAGTGTCATTGACGATCGGGTGCTGGTGCATCTTAGTTCTGTGGCTGATTCATCTTCAATCCGTCACTGATTAAAGTTTCAATTTTTGCATTTTCATTGCCACTCCGTCATCGTTAATTCTGTGTTCCTAAGCTTTCATATTATGGCCCCGTTCTTTTTCCTTCCTACGCTCAAGAATACAGTCACTAATAATTCTAACAACATCAAATGAACGTATATATAATATCACAAACAATATACAGTACACCGAATTGCAAAAACAACATCATTTATGTTAATATCATTTAGAATATTGGCAAATTAAATTTGCCTTAAGGTAAAGTGTGCAACCATCCAAATGTTTGACATATTAATAAACTATATAATGCTATCTATAGTGTATATAATCTAATCCAACCCTACAGTACCATCCTCGCCATTATCTCATGCAAGGTTCTGCTGCATAAAAGAGCTAACAAAGCGGGCTAAAAGTGGAGCAACGGAAGATAAGAACTATTGCATTTAGTCCGATATCGTATCCATCTACTGCTTCAACTCTTTATGCTATGACTGTTGCAATAGATATGGTTGTGAAGTAGAAGGACCTTCAATAATATTAGCAGAGTTAGTGTCAAGGGGTATGCTATGCCCGATAACCTCTACCCGTTATTTCTTGTTTTAGCGCACTGCTTCCATCCAAATGGCACGATCAAACATTAGATACTCATTCGGATCATTTCCATACACCCATTCTGAACTCGTACCAAGCTTTTCCTGTATTGAGAAGAAAATGACAATATTAGTCTGATAAAAAAAAATTATAACTTAGAAAAAAAATATAAAATTTCATTTATTATTTACTTACTAAACTCTTAAACATGTTGGGAAACATAGTCACTTGTATCCTTTTTCTTATAGGTACGCTCGTATAAATCTCTTATTGAAATGGGGCCCTCTTTTTCCTTCTCCTATATGTAAAGTTGCCAATATAAAAACGACTTAAACCAAGTTATAAAATGTATTGAATGAGACATAATTCTCTTAGGATCCTCTCATTCGTCACCCCAAAACTGACAGACCCTTCTGAATGTACTGCAGCACCCGAAAGAGCGCTGCAGTTTGCTTTTGCTGAAACGGACCTTTTTTGAAATTTTTTGCTAAGCGAGTAGTCAACGAAGCGATTCCATACATCGACCTGAATCCCTCTAGGAGGCTTGTTTTTAGTTTGTGCAATATCTTATGTGTTATTGTCTCTTAGGCCTTCCTTCCATAAATTAGACATGTTATATGAATATCTCTCTCGACACGTTGTATCCCATACACTTCTTCCTAACGCCTCTTCCTTAGGGTACTTGAATTTATACCTAACCTATAAAAAAATATTTATAACTAACAAACTTTCAAAAATATTTTTTAATACTTATATTCATTAACCAAAATTTTTGCCTTGAATTCGTTATACAAAATATCCTTCATTTCAGAACGATATTACTTCCAAGTTGGAACATAAGAAGGCATGTTGTTGATTATTTCCTTCATGATCCTATTTTTAAGAGTGGATGGTATAAATCTCCTCCTATAAGAAGAAGATAACCAGGTAAAAGAATGAAAAAAATGAATAATAGTAATCATAATAAATAAATAAATAATGTTCAATCTTAGAAATGCTTTAATTAGCTCACATTCCTGGCCTTTCAATCCAAATCTCCACCCTCATATCAATCGCTGCACGCAGTGGCTCATTTGAATCTACATTGTGAAATACTCAAATTTTATGATATAATTAAGATATTTAGAGAAAATCAAAGTCAATCATTTGCTTCCTCAACAGGTATTTAAACAATTAAACATCATAAAATTCAAAACAAAACAAATGATATTCAGGTAAAATTCAAATGCAAAAATAGAAAGATCATGTAAATCCATAAAGGTAAAATTGATGATGTATGTAAGTACCATGCTGGGAAGATAAATTATGAAGGCACATGGATAAGGTACCAGGCCAGGTGGGCGAGGTACCAGGCACATCCTCCAGCGGTTATGACGTCGATGGTCCTCTCTCATACATCTCATGTCTAAGGGCATCAAACTCCTGATTTGTCTTTGCAATAAGGAAAAATAAGTCAAACTTTAATATTTGTAAATGAACTTGTAATGAAACAAATGCAATAATAAGTTTTACCTACCTCTAGAGTCTTGTAAGGCATGGCCGCCACTGCCTCTGCCGCTGGGGTACGACTAGTAATATTTTACCAGCCCTACCTCTGTACCTCACAATCGATGTCTGCAAAATGAATTTACATTAATATATAGTATTCATACATAATGCTTAGTATTTATCAGTTAACATACACAAGGTAAAATGTGTATATATATGACATATATGATAACCTATTCAGTTTTCGATTCTGATTGAAGCTCATTTATGTTGTCCTCATCTATGAAACTATCATTATCATCGTCGTTGTCCTCTGCTTCAGTAACTAGAAGCTCGATAGATTGAAAATCTAATGGGATGTCTATCTCATTTATTAGAATTTCAATCATTGAAGCATTTTGATCACGCAATTGCATATCTTCATCATGAGTTATGGAACAATAAAGTATTTCTGATGATTCAAGTTCTTGATAGTAATCATTGGTTTGTGAGTCGGTTTGAACTTCATCGCCCAGTGTTTTCACGTCAGACAATCTAGCCCTGACCTTACACTCTGCCCACCAGCCACCACTGCCTTTCACTCAACTACTTGGATACTTTGTATAATATACCTGTTGCGCTTGTTCAGCCAATATGAATAGTTTATAAGTTTGTAGTCTCAACCTATACTTGACATCTATTAGCTTGTATTGGTCATCATATCTAATCCCACTAACGGGATCAAACCAATGGCAATGAAGAATGAAGACATTGTTACCTTGACCAACATAAACGAACTCCAAAATCTCTTCTATGACCCCATCATAGTTCAATTCATTATCATCGTATAAGCTGCCCCGACAACAAACTCCGCTGTTCATAGTAGCTTTATGCTATCCATACTCCCTGGTGTGAAATCTGTAACCATTGACCATAATACCACCATACGATTTTACTAATTTTAGAGGACCATAACTCAAGTATCTAATCTTAATATCATCAACCGCATCTTCCTCCACTTGGTTTTTAGCCACCAACAAAAGTCTCTATCTTGACGTCTGAGGATCTCATCATCTGCGATATTGGGTTTTGTGCTCTTTATAGAATCTTCGAATCGTCTAGAAATTAAAAGAATTGAGATTAGAAGACGATGAATTTTGATGTTATACATGGTATAGAATATTAGACTTGCCAAAAAATTAAAAAATGGCTCAACTTACTCGATATATGGCTCAAGTTCAATGCAATTTTCAAGAACATATGTATGAATAATGTGAAGATTGTTGTCTGTCAAATAGTATGTATGCCATCCTCCAAATGGGCGACATGGATGTCAAAAAATGAATACGCAATTATAATTTGAAACTTCCCCACCATCATTATTCCTAAGTACCTGAGTATGCCTCGTTTGATGGTGAGCCTCGAAATACAAAGAGACAAATTTTGAAATTTCCTCCACTATATATGCTTTGCATGTAAATCCTTCGACCCTTGCTTTGTTCCTTACTTTCCTTTTTAAAAATAATATACACCTTTCAAAAGGATACATCCACCTATATTGAATAGGCCCTCCCAACTGTAGTTTCATATGGTAAATACATGAGAAAATGTTTCATAATATCAAAAAATGCTGGAGGGAAAGTTTTTTCCAGCTTGCAAATAGTTTCTGGAATCAACAACTCTGCATTCTCCATGGCCGATCCTTGTATATTAGATGCACAAAGTTCTTGGAAAAACTAACCAAGCTCGGCTAATGGTCCCCATATTGGCTTTGGTAAAACATCTCAAAATGCCAAAGGCACCAGTCGCTATATAAACACATGGCAATCATGACTTTTTATCGCAAATATCTTTCTATCTCCATTAATGCAACGACCTAATTAGAGGCGTACCTATCAGGAAACTTGAGTTGCTTTATCCACTCACAAATCTTTTTCCTGGCATCATCATCCAACACGTATGTTGCCTTTGGTTTTCTGACCTTATTACCATCATATACCAACTCCAGATTCGGATGTTTACATATTAACTTCAAATCTTCTCTAGCATTTGCTTTGTCCTTGATCTTACCCTTCACATCTACAGTAGTATTGAAAAGATTATCAAATACGTTTTTCTCACCATGTGTGATGTTTAAATTATGCCTTAGCATATTGGTTGACCAGTAAGGCAACTCCCAGAAGATGCTCTTTTTCACCCAGTTGTAATAGTTGCCAAATCCCGAATATTTTGTCGCCCTACTAGTAGCCCAAATGTGATCTCCTTAATTCGATTAATCGACTTGCTCAAAAACAACTTTACTATCGAAATGTATAGGAGGCATCGACTTTACCGCCCTCGATTTTGTAAAAAAACTTCGATCACGATGAAAGTGATGTTCTAATGGCAAAAATTATCGATGACAATCGAACCAACTACAATTCTTTTCATGCTTTAAGACAATTGAACAAGTATCTTTCATATAATATGGACAAGCCAATTTTCTATGAGTGCTCCATCCACTTAACATCCCGTAAGTAGAAAAGTCACTTATTGTCCAAAGCAATGCTGCCCTCATCATGAAATTTTGCTTCTTTTATGCGTCGAATGTGTTCACACCTTCGTCCCATAATAGCTTCAACTCATCAATCAGAGGTCTAAAATACACGTCCAAACTCTTGCCAGGTGATTTTGGTCCAGGAATGGTTAGAGCAAGGAATATGTACTCCTTTCCCATACATATACTTGGTGGAAGATTATGCGGAGTGATAAACATAAGCTAGCAAGAGTATGTTAAATTAGAGAATGGATTAAACCCATTAGTACAAAGTTCGAGCCTCACATTTCTGATTTCATTAGCAAATTTAGGATAGGAAGCGTTAAATGCTTTCCATGCCTCGGCCTCCGATAGATGCATGATAAGGGACTCATCTTGACGGACTGCAGAAGCATGCCAATTCATGTTTTCTGCAGTGTATTGTGACAAGTACATCCGCTTGAGCCTAAGGGTAATGGAAAAATATTGAAAGCTCTTAAATGGGACATCCTTCTGCCTTTCTTCGCAATTTTCATTCTTTGGCTTGTACCATGATTCTTGACAAACATGACAAATGGACAGATTGTCAAACTCCTAGTAATATAACATACAATGACTTCGGCAAGCATCAATCTTCTCGTATCCCAGTCCTAGTTCATTTACCATTCTCCTTGTTTGTAAAAATTGTCCGGTAACCTTCCTGAATCAGGAAGCACGATCTTTATTATGATGTTCATTCGGCATAACAACTCTCACTCATATTAAATTCTAATTTTAGATTCAATAGTTGAGTCATGGTCGATAAGATCGTATGTTTCTTTCAACCATCCCATAATGGATCGTCTGCATCTTTGAGCAAGTTGTAGAACTTTTTAGCTAAAGGATTAGGCTATTTTTCCATATTATGGTCTTCTGCATCAACACCACTTCCCTAAGCATCCATAAGCATATTCACGTATAGGTTTCTCTCTTCTATATTTTCGTCGAGTACCAAATTTCCAACTTTGTTGCTGCCCCAAAGTTCCTCGCCATAGCTGTCCAATTCACGTAATTAACCATAAAATCGTTGCTGTACAAATGCTGAGGTACCCAAAAAGTTTTCATCCTTGAGCCATTTTCACACCTCGCACACGAACATAAAATACGATGTGAAGAATCGAATGCTGTTAGATGTTCGTTAACGAATTGGATGAAGAGATTGACTCCATCTTGGAATTCATTACTAACCAGACCATTTGAATCCTTCCTACGATTTATCCAATTTTTATTGGGCCGCATGAGTACTGCAATTTTTCAGCTTGAACAAAATAAATTGAACATAAGTATGTGGGTGCGTGTGAGAGAAATGGTTTTATTATGGAACTAATCGCTAATAGCAAGTTGTGTCCGGATTTAACAAGTTGAAGCTGAATATGATTGGCTAAAACATCCCTCCACATCTACATATAGTTACTTAAGTGAAAGTGCCTCCAATAATTCAGCTCATTTCATGAAAAGAACTGCAGCAGAGATAAATCCTAATTACTCTATTTTTAATGCCCAAAACAGATGCAAAAATAAAGTGATTAGAAACTAAGAAACTATCCAGAAAAAGACAGAAAATTTTATTTGGATTTACCGTATTCTATTGGGTATCTCTTCAATGCCAACTTAAAAGTAGCTTTCACTACAAGATTACTGATCAAGATAACTTTTGATTTGATAGCAGTAAGGATAACTAATAATTCATCACATTGTGTTAAAAACATTTAAGCCAATACAACAACCAATTAAATTAGTTCACCAATAACACTATTTCTAGTTGTTACATAACTCTAGAGAAATTTAACAATAGCTTGTACACATCCACACCTTATACGAATCAATTAAAGTTTAAGCGCCATACACATCAACAACATCCATTAACCTAATTCTAAAAAAATAGAGAGAAGTGGATCTTAAAGTTTAACGTATTTTGTAGAAAACTAAGGAAAAATATGTCATGAAATGGGAGATACCCACGAGTTACTATTGTTGCAATAAAATATTGAAAACTTGCGTAAATATGTGGGTTAACACTCCATTGACAGACCTGATGAAATGGTATTCGCCCATTTGGAGATTTTTGTGATTTCCATGAATGGGGGAAGGAATGTCTGCTGCGTAGCTAAAAGTGACGCTTATGATGATGAAATTGAAAGTTTAATTCTTCTTCACTCTTCGACTCCAGTGTCTCCTTCTTCTCTCTTCAGTCCTCTCTAGCTTCTTATTATTCACGCTTCGCTCTTTATTCGTCCAATTTTTTCGTTCCTACCCATCATATTTTCCAACTTTTTTGCTTATGGTGTTCTCTAACAGGTTAAGTGCAAATGGTATCTAAATTAAGTAAACTGCAATCACGATATGATGTATAAAGTCACTGAACATTATGCTATTCAGGATCAATAGCAATTGCAGTGCAAGACCAAACAAAAGCAATAGTTCTTCGCAACAAAAAGGATATGTCATTTATCAAAATAGATAATATGAACAATGTTTATTACACAAAGAAAAAAGACTAAAAAAAAGAAAAGAAAAAAAGTCAACATCTAAATAATATCAGAGAAAGAGTCTCCTACAAGGCCTTGGCAAGTCTTCTTCGAAGATGACACATAGATGGTCAGTCTCAATGTTTCTCCCCTTGTTTCACATACCGCGCAGCATAAGCATGAAATAAAGGGAAATAAGGGAAAGCCCCTATTGCATTTGTTATCCTGTCCCAAGTTATGTTGGAATGGGACAATAGTGCAAAGAACAAGTTGTAACAAAGCCACAACTCCTACATCTTGTACTGTAACTATTCCAAGGTAAACTATCTGGGCTCCTAGTTCATCATCGAGTGTATGCATCTCCAAATTTTCTGCACATCATCTTTATAAACTGCAATATCCCAAGGGTCAACCAAGGGTGGCATAGGATGCATGATGCATCTGGAATGTCATTTAAGAATATCAAAGTACCTCATCTCATCATCATCAGTCCAACAAACATGCTCCATCTTTTGTGTGTTTTCTTTTAATTTTTGTTTTTTCAATAGTTTTGTCATTCACAGAGCAGATAAGTGAAGCAAATGTTTGCACTGAACATTCAATCTTATATGTATTAAAATGGCATTAAATTAAGCCAACAATCGTCTCTAATTGGGAATTGATGCAATAGTTTGTGGTGAAAAGATGTTTTGAATTAAATGAGAAGATAGCACGTTCATCTGTGGAGAAGATCAATAGATGCAATGCCATTTTTTTAAGCATGGGTTGTTTGCAAAATAGGTAGAGTCAATACTTAAACGTATGTAGCATTTTGTGTAATATGAAGTGCACTAGTTAAAAAAAATGTAGTTTATCATTTTGACGCAATTTTGGCCTCCATGATCAAAAGGTTAGAAAGGCAAACACGATTGTTTGGCTTCCCAATGAGGGAAATTGACGTTTTGCATTAAGTGAGGAAATAGCACACAAAATGGAAAAAAAAAAACCAGAGAAAGAGAAATGAGCTAGAGAAAATGATGATGATACCTTAACTATAGGCCTCCGCCCAGTTGTAACTAGAGTAAATCATTAATTATAGGTCTCTAGGCAGTTGAAATGGGAGTTGACATTAATTACTTCATCCACAACTTCTAAAGTCTTTGTACATAGATGTTTTAAACGAAGAAAAAGGAGAAAATTTTCAGCACTATTGCTAATCCAACTTAGGAATAGGTGAATTTATACCTGAGTTGCTCATAAAGCTCACCTATACCACTCATAGTTCATCCATGGACACAATTAGCATCAAAACAAGAAAATTTTCATTACTATTGTTGATCCTACATGAGCATAAGGGACTCTATACTTGAATTTCTCGTAAAACTCACCAACATCAATCATAGTTCATACATGAACACAAAATGTATCAAGAGAAGGAAATTTTCATCGCTATTGCTGATCCTACTTGAACACAAAGGACCCTATGCTTGAATTGCTTGTAAAGCTCATCCATATCACTCATAGTTCATACATGGACACAATTGGCATCAAAACAAGAAATTTTGTATCACTATTGTTGATTCTAATTGCGCATAAGTGACTCTATACCTGAATTTCTCGTAAAACTCACCTATATCACCCATAGTTCATACATGGACACAATTGTTATCAAAATGAGAAAATTTTCATTACTATTGTTGATCCTACTTAAGCTTAAGTAACTCTATACCTGAATTGCTCATAAAGCTCACATATATCACTCATAGTTCATACATGGACACAAAGAGTATCAAGAGAAGGAAGTTTTCATTACCATTGTTGATCTTACTTGAGCATAGGGGACTCTATACCAGAATTTTTCGTGAAGCTTACCTACGTTACTCACAGTTCATACATGAACACAAAGGGCATCAAAATAAGGAAATTTTCATCACTATTGTTGATCCTACTACAGAATAGGTGAATTTACACATGAATTGCTCAGAAAGTTAACCTATATCACTCATAGTTCATACATGGACACAATTGGCATCAAAATGAGGAAATTTTCATCACTGCTATTGATCCTACTTCAGAATAGATGAATTTACATATGAATTCCTCGTAAATCTTACCTATATCACAATCAGTTCATACATGGACAAAATTGATATCAAAATGAGAAAATTTTTATCACTATTGTTGATCCTACTTGAGCATAAGGGACTCTAGACCTGAATTCCCCATAAAGCTTACCTATATAACTCATAATTCATACATGGACACAATTGGCATCAAAACGACGAAATTTTCTTCACTATTGCCGATCCTACTTGAGCATAAGGGACTCCATACATGAATTGCTCATAAAGCTCACCTATATCACTCCTAGTTCATATATGGACACAATTGGCATCAAAATAAGAAAATTTTCAGTCCTATTGCTGATCTTACTTCAGAATAGGTGAATTTATACCTGACTTGCTTGTAAAACTCACCTATATCTCTTATAGTTCATATATGGACACAATTGGCATCAAAACAAGAAAATTTTCATCATTATTGTTGATCCTACTAGAGCATAAAGGACTCTATGCTAGAATTCCACATAAAACTCACCTATATTACCCATAGTTCACACAAGGACACAATTGGCATCAAAATGAGAAAATTTTCATCACTATTGCTGATCCTACCTTAGCATAAGGGACTCTATACCTGTATTGCTCATAAAGCTCACCTATATCACTCATAGTTTATACACAGACACAATTGACATCAAAACGAGAAATTTTTTATCACTATTGTTGATCCTACTTGAGCCTAAGTGACTCTATACATGAATTACTCATAAAGCTCACCTATATCACTCATAGTTTATACATGGAGACAATTGGCATCAAAATGAGGAAATTTTCATCACTATTGTAGATGCCACTTCAGAAAAGGTGAATTTATACATGAATTACTCGTAAAGCTCACCTATATCACTCATAGTTCATGCATAGACACAATTAGCATTAAAACGAGGAAATTTTCATTAGTACTGTTGATCCTACTTGCGCATAAGTGACTCTATACCTGAATTGCTCGTAAAGCTCACCTATATCACTCACAGTTCATGCATAGACACAATTGGCATCAAAACGAGAAAATTTTCATGACTAATGCTGATCTTACTTTAGAATAGGTGAATTTAAACCTGAGTTACTCGTAAAGCTCACCTATATCACTTATAGTTCATACATAGACACAATTGCCAACAAAACGAGAAAATTTTCATCACTATTATCGATCCTACTTGCGCATAAGTGACTCTATACCTGAATTGCTCGTAAAGCTCACTCAGATCACTCATAGTTCATGCACGTACACAATAAGTATCAAAACGAGAAAATTTTTATAAGTATTGTTGATCCTTCTTGAGAATAGGTGACGCTATACCTGTATTGCTCGTAACGCTCAACTATATCACCCATAGTTCATGCATAGACACAATTGGCATCAAAACGACAAAATTTTCATTACTATCGTTGATCCTACTTGTGCATAAGTGACTCTATACCTGAATTGCTCGTAACGTTTAACTATATCACTCATAGTTCATACATGACACAATTGGCATCAAAACAAGAAAATTTTCATCACTGATGTTGATCCAACTTCAGAATAGGTGAATTTATACCTGAATTACTTGTGAAACTCACCTATATCACTCATAGTTTATACATAGACATAATTAGCGTCGAAATGAGAAAATTTTCATCACTATTGTTGATCTTGCTTGCGCATAAGTGACTCTATACCTGAATTGCTCGTAAAGCTCACCTATATCACCCATAGTTCATACATGGACAAAATTGGCATCAAAATGAGGAAATTTTCATCACTATTGTTAATCCTGCTTGAGCATAGATGACCCCTACACCTGAATTGCTCCTAAAGCTCACATATATCTCAAAGTTCAAACATGGACACAAATAGTATTAAGGGAAGGAAGTTTCATTACCATTGTTGATCCTACGTGAGCATAGGTGACTCTATACTAGAATTTTTCATGAAGCTCACCTACATTACTCACGGCTCATACAAGGACACAAAGGGCATCAAAACGAGGAAATTTTCATCACTATTGCTGATCCTACTTGAGCATAAGGGGCTCCATACCCGAATTGCTCGTAAAGCTCACCTATATCACTCCTAGTTCATATGTGGACACAATTGGCATCAAAATAAGGAAATTTTCAGCACTATTATTGATCCTACTTCAGAATAGGTGAATTTATACCTGAGTTGCTCGTAAAACTCACCTATATCACTTATAGTTTATACATGAACACAATTGGCATCAAAATGAGAAAATTTTCATCACTATTGTTGATCTTACTAGAGCATAAGGGATTTTATGCCAGAATTCCACGTAAAACTCAACTATATCACCCATAGTTCATACATGGAGACAATTGGCATCGAAACGAAAAAATTTTCATTACTATTGCTGATCCTACCTTATCATAAGGGACTCTATACCTAATAAAGCTCACCTATATCACTCATAGTTTATACATACACACAATTGGCATCAAAACAAGAAAATTTTTATCACTATTGTTGATCTTACTTGAGCCTAAGTGACTCTATATGTGAATTACTCGTAAAGCTCACCTATATCACTCATAGTTCATACATAGACATAATTGGCATCAAAATGAGGAATTTTCATCACGATTGCAAATTCTACTTCAGAAAAGGTGAATTTATACATGCATTACTCGTAAAGCTCAACTATATCACTCATAATCCATACATAGCCACAATTAGCACCAAAACGAGAAAATTTTCATTACTAATGTTGATCCTACTTGGCCATAAGTGACTCTATACCTGAATTGCTCATAAAGCTCATCTACATCACTTATAGTTCATACGTAGACACAATTGGCATCAAAATGAGGAAATTTTCATCACCAATGCTGATCTTACTTTAGAATAGGTGAATTTAAACCTGAATTACTAGTAAAGTTCACCTATATCACTTATGGTTCATACATAGACACAATTGCCATCAAAACGATGAAATTTTCTTCACTATTGTCGATCCTACTTGCGCGTCAGTGACTCTATACTTGAATTGCGCGTAAAGCTCACCCATATCACTTATAGTTAATGCAGGTACACAATTGGCATCAAAACAAAAATTTTTTTATAGCTATTGTTGATCCTACTTGAGGATAGGTGACCCTATACCTGAATTGCTCGTAAACCTCACCTATATTACCCATAGTTCATGCATAGACACAATTGGTATCAAAACTAGAAAATTTTCATTACTATCGTTGATCTTACTTGTGCATAAGTGACTCTATACCTGAATTGCTCGTAAAGCTCACCTATATCACTCATAGTTTATACATGGGCATAATTGGCATCAAAATGAGAAAATTTTCATCACTAATGTTGATCCAACTTTAGAATAGGTGAATTTATACCTAAATTACTCGTGAAGCTCACATATATCACTCATAGTTCATACATAGACACAAATAGCATCAAAACGAAGACATTTTCTTCACTATTGATGATCCTACTAGCGTATAAGTGACTCTATACTCGAACTGCTCGTAAAGCTCACCCATATCACTCATAATTCATGCATGTACACAATTGGTATCAAAACGAGAAAATTTTCATTAGTATTATTGATCCTATATGAGGATAAGTGGCTTTATACCTGAATTGCTCGTAAAACTCACCTATATGACTTAAAGTTAAAATATAGACACAATCGCCATCAAAACGAGGAAATTTTCATCACTATCGTTGATCCTACTTCCGCATAAATGACTCTATACCTGAAATGCTCGCAAAGCTCACCTATATCACTCATAGTTCAAACATGGGCACAATTAGCATCAAAACGAGGAAATTTTCTTCACTAGTTTTGATCCTACTTCAGAATAGGTGAATTTATACCTGAATTACTCGTAAAGCTCACCTATATCACTCATAGTTCTTACATAGACACAATTGGCATCAAAACGAGAAAATTTTCATCACTTCTGTTGATCCTACTTGCGCATAAATGACTTTATACTGAATTGGTTGTAAAGCTCACCTCTATCACTGATAGTTCACACATGGACATAACTGGCATCAAAACAAGAAAATTTTCATCACTATTGTTGATCCTACTTGAGCATAAGTGACTCTACATCTGAATTGGTCGTAAGGCTCACCTATATCATTCATAGTTCATACATGGACACAATTGGCATCAAAACAAGAAAATTTTCATCACTAATGTTAATCCTACTTCAAAATAGGTGAATTTATGTCTAAATTACTCGTAAAACTCACCTATATCATTCATAGTTCATACATGGACATAATTGGGATCAAAACGACGATATTTTCATCACTTCTATTGATCCTACTTGTGCATAAGTGACTTTATACCTGAATTGCTTGCAAAGCTCACCTATATCACTCATAGTTAATGCAAAAACACAAAGGGTATCAAGAGAAGGAAATTTTCATCACTATTGCTAATCCTACTTGAGCATAAGGGCATCTATACAATGTTTTAAAAATCGGACCGGCGACAGAACCGGCGGCCTTACTGGTTACAGGTTCAACCGATTCAACCGGTTTAACCACCGGTTGAACCGGTATGACGTCATAAATATAATTTTAATATAAATATAATATGTATTATATTATCAATTATAGAAAAATACAAAATAATTAGAAGAAAATATTAATTATGTTCCTTTGTAAACTTTATAAAATTCTATTTATTGTACCCCTAAATAATATTAGTCATCTATTTTGAAAATATTAGCAAAAAATCATTCTTATATTTTTCTTTTTTGTCATTCTAAATTTCAAAATTTTAAGCATTGAATCTTTTAAATTTCACTATTTAATATTTCATAAGACAAAAAAAAATAAAAAATAAAAAAATCAAACATGGAAAAAAAAGCTATTGGCAAATGTAAATATCATAGCAAACTACAAGCCATAAAATCATTTACACAAGTCATACAAGCCATAAAATCTAGTAACTTAACCAAGTATCTAAATCAAACAACGCCAAATGCTTCAAGTTCCAAATCAAACAAGAATGGCACAACCATTTAACATTCATTATCACTCGAATTTTGTCGTCGAGTATATATATAGTTCAAATCTTCATCTCCATCATTTGTGCTATTGCCAGTTGCATCAAGGTTGGACAGGTCAATAGCATCATCATTCATCACCATAAAATCATCCGCATTTCCTATACATATTAATAAATCATACAAGACATTACAAATAATATTTTCAATACTAAATAAAAATATGTATCAACTTCTTGATTGCATACCTTGTACATTGTCATCCTTAGCCACGTCCTCCTCAAGCATTTCTTCTAATTCATCATAATCGAGCTCTCCATTTGGCTCGTCCTCAACCACCCAAAACTCTACTTTATCGATTGATTCATAATCAATTGGATCATATGTCCTTTTCCTTGAGCTAAGACTAAGATATATGGAGAACAAAAGACTAATCAATTGGGAAAACACAAAGCAAAAATAGGAAAACTTTTAGAATAAAAATAATTTCATACCGATGTTTCAAACGCAAATTATAGTGAACAAAGACAAGATCGTTAAGTCTTTGATGCTCCAACCTATTCCTCTTCTTGGAATGGATATGTTCAAACACGCTCCAATTTCGTTCACAACCCGAGGAAGACGAAGTTTGGCTCAAAAGCTTGATAGCAAGTTTTTGCAGGTTTTGTGCATCAAAGTCGAATACCCTCCACCATTCATCTACATATTAACATTAAAGACAAGAATAAAAATATTACTATCAAAAAAATAAATAATTTTAGAATAGTTAACAAAACAATAAACTTAGCTTACCTGGACGAGTTGTTTTTGAATTCTTTAAAGCTAATGGTCTTCCAAAACTTTTTTGGTGATCTCGAAATATGTTAATTTCCTCTAAGATATTATCCACGCCAGGAAGATGCAAATCAATAACATCAAGCAATCCTTTCATCACCTCAGGGCTTTGAGTAGGACACTCTGAATCATACTGAAATGCGAAATTTAACCAAAAAGCAGCTGCATGCAATTTTTTTCGCAACATTTTGTCCCACCTCGCATTGATTATATCGATGTAAGGGCCATAATACCTCTCCTTGTTTCGAAACAACTCTTTTATACCCTTGATTACCCTCCACATACCCTCATACACATAACCTAACAAAGGCTTTTCATCCGAATCACAAATACGCAACAATCTCATAATTGGCCCCATAATTTTTGAAACAATTAAACAATTATTCCAAAATTTATCATCCAAAATGATCTGTTTAACTTCTTTCCCCTTTACAGATTTCAAGAACTTTTTGAATTCTGCACTAGTGACCATTGCTTGCAAGTCCTCTTTGTGATCATGTAAACTTTTTAGTGCAATAAACATAGTGCCAAAACGAGTATCTCCTGGACGAATAATTTCTGTCCAACCTGGTCTACTTCTCAACCATGCATGAGGCCACTTATGATTGTATATGAAAACAGTAACCCTCGAAGCAAGTGTTATCAAATTACTCACAAGAGGCATCTCAGAAATATCCTTCATGATCAAGTTAATGCAATGAGCTGCACAAGGGGACCAACAAATGGATGGATGTTTTTCACAAAGCAACGCTCCAGCACTTTTATAATTACTTGCATTGTCAGTAACCATATGCACAACATTTTGAGCACCAACCATTTCAACTATTTCAGCAAATAGATTACATAAATTTTCAGCATTTGCCTCTATCGCAGAAATATCAACGGATTTAATAAAAGCCACCCCAGAAGAACAATACACCAAAAAGTTAATCAGAGATCGATGAGAATTATTAGTCCAACCATCGCCCATAATCGTGCAACCTGTCTCAACCCACCTATTTCTAAAAGAATCAACAATTAATTGAACTTGTGTTTTAGCTTCTTTAAGCAAAGGGACTCTTAATTGATGATAACTAGGTCTAGTATATCCATGCCCTATTGTTGCTATCCTACTGATTGCTGGCTGAAAATAAGGTGAGTTTATAGCATTAAGTGGAATCCCGGAATCATAAACCCACATTGCAATTGCCATATCAGTCTCATGCCATCTCTCCTTACTTTGCAAAGCAGCTCTAATACTTGGTTGTGACGAGTTAATTCCCTCTTTCGCTTTCATGTAACTCTCTATATTATTAGGCTTCTTTCTCTTAACAGTATTTTCATTTTTATCTTCCTTATCCCTCAGTATTTCTTCAATTTCATCCTCTTCCTCAAGTGAACATGGATTCATATCTTTCACATATTCTTTTTTCTCTTTCTTCTTTTATACAATTTCAGCTAGAGATGATTTAATGGTAAATCGAACATCTGCAGGAACTTTAGGACAAGATTTCACATTACCGGATATGCCTGCCAAATGTTGCTTTTCTCGATTAATTCCTCCTCCACTAATTGTCTGATTGCAATATTGACAAACAATGCTATGTCCCTTTCCACTCTTGGATGGCACTTCATAACAATGTTTCCAAGCCGGATCCGCCTTTCGTCGAGGATTTGGAACTTTACTATTTGATGTTTGCTCAACAGAATGTGAATTTGATGGATTAGATGAACCACATTTATCCATCTCCTACAATAAACCAACAATAGCAAGAAGTGATTAATATAATTGTTATCAAAATACAAATCATGCAAACAAGTTCTTCATTAAAAAGAGTATAAAGTTACTGGTATAAAGTTACTAGTATCAACTAAAAAGTATAAAGTTACTAATAGAATGTAATCATCCCTAAAACCTTTGCTTCCAACCTCAATCTTGACTGTTGTGTTTATATCTACATCTATACCTGCCGCACAAACCGAGATGAACAGAGGAAACAACAACACCCCATCACACCAAAATGAATATTTATTCCCAATCATGCACCACATATAATTATCCACTTAATGACTTCCAAGGTTCTTATATGCTTTCATTATTATAAACATGTATGATGATCATATTAAAATATATAAACTCCAGTCCCACCTTCAGTCCTTCACGGCCACACCCAACATTTGTAGATTTTAATGTTTTGACAATTAAAAAAAAAAATTTAATGACAAACATGAACTTGAAGTAGCCGAAGGAAGTCTCAACAAATAAAGTTTGTATGCTTGGTATTTATCAAGTATTTTTAGCCAAAATCAAAAGTCAAATTCTTTGGAGCATTTTATCAAACAATTTGTAATCAATATAAAATAACTATACATCATATTTTTTAGGTATTCTATTCCATCAAATGCTACCCAAACAAAAGCAAATATAATTATAAACATTAAACAACAAAATTATCATTTGCATTAAAAAAAAAGTTTGTAAAGATAAAAGTTCTAACCTTCGGTTCTCACTTCTCACTTCAATATCCTCCTTTTTCTTCTTTCTCCTTTATCTTGAATGGCAAGAAAATGTAAAGATTAACACTTAGAAGTTATTTTGGATTATGATTTTGGAGATTAGGGGCAGATTTTTGTTTCTTTTGGCGTGAAGATTAGGGTTGCAAAAGTGGGAAAGTGCTTGGCTTAAGTTTAACTGTGCTGCTGATTCTGAGTTGTCTGCCCGCCCGCCCTTGGTCTTTCTCACTTATTCTATTTTGCCTTTCTAATTTAAAAAAAAAAAAAAAAAAAGAGAGAGAAAACCGGTTCGTTAGAGAACCGGTTTTTACCGGTCAGCACCGGTTCTCAAGCCCACCGATTTTTAGGAGCTAACTGGCCCGGAGAGGCGGCAGGTTCCCGGTCAACCGGTCAAACCGGCCGGTCCGGGCCGATTTTAAAAACACTGCATCTATACTTGAATTGCTCACAAAGCTCTCCTATATCACTCATGTTCGTACCTGAAATTGGCACCAAAATAAGGAAATTTTCTTCACTATTTCTGATCCTAATTCGGAATAGGTGAATTTACACCTAAATTACTTGTAAAGCTCGCCTATGTCACTCATAGTTTATACATGGACACAATTGGCCTCAAAACGAGAAAATTTTCATCACAATTATTGATCCTATTTCCGCATAAGTGACTCCATTCCTGAATTGCGCGTAAACCAAATGTATATCCCTACTTATTCATACGTGGATGCCTTTGGCATCAGAACGAGGAAATTGTCATTACCATTGTTGACTCTATACCTGAATTGCTCGTAAAACTTACCTATATCACTCATAGTTCATGCATAGACACAATTGGCATCCAAACGAGAAAATTTTCATCACTATCGCTAATCCTACTTGTGCATAAGTGACTCTATACATGAATTGATTGCAAAGCTTACACATATCACTCATAGTTCATACATGGATACAAAGGGTACCAAGAGAAGGAAATTTCGATCCCAATTCCTGATCCTACTTGAGCAAAAGGGACACTAAACCTGAATTGCTCATAAAATTCACCTACTTATAGAAGAAAATATTGGGATTTAATTGCCATTTTCTAATTTATCTTCCAAGCTGTCCAATCCTTATGGTCCACACCAATTGGCATAATGATGGAAGAAAACTTGGTTGAGGATTAATCACATTATAAAACATAAATATCATGAGATTGAGGGGGCGAGCTCATGATCCTTTGTAAGCATGGAGGCACAATTTGTTGGATATTATGGTGTAATGGATTGGGTTTGGCAATTGGGCTCAAGATTTGGGTCTAAATTTGGGCTAGAATTTTTTTTTTGGGCCAAAATAATGCATATGAAAATTTTCGTTTGTAAAAAACAAATTTTGGAAGTGAAAAAAATTTTCTGTTAAGAGAAAAATCTCAAAACGAGAAAAAATCATTCATCGATTAACAGAGTAAGGGTTTTGTTCCACAAGTCAAAAGAATTCAAGAATTTTGGCATGACTTCGAAGAACAAGAATTGAAATCAAGAAATTAATGAGAAATTGGTAAAAGATAACCATAAATTTTACCTCACTTCCAAAATTTCCTAAATTCCTCTTCAATATGATTTTCCCCCTTGTTTCTTTAATCCAACTTGCCTTTAATTCTTTTTGTGTTATAGAAGATAAATTTTAGAGATTTGAGAGTAATAGTAACTAATTTTTATTATGAAAGGAAAGATGAGATTTTGGTATTCTTGTGTGTGTGCGTTCGGCTTTGTGTGTGTCTAGCTAAAAATTTAATTTAAATTCACCCCTTCTTATAGAACTTGGCTAGGGATTAAATTGTAAAGGAAAAAAAAAAGGATTAGGGGTTAAACTGCAAAGAAGAAAAAATGAGGTAGATGGATAAGATTTTGCCAAAGTGCAGATATTTTGTCCCTATCAAAACTTGTCAAAAAGTACAATGTAATGGTTTTGTTTGATTGGTCCAAAAATGGTATTAAGGTGTTAACTTCGTAAATTGCCAAATTTACCATATTGTAAAATTATAAGACAAAAATATAATTTACCCTTTTTAAGGGTGCCATGGCCTGCCATTGGCCATTTTAAGGAAATATAAATATATATACATATATGTGTATTTTAATTTTATAAGAGAGTTTAAGGTGTAAAAGATTGAGAAATTTCTAAGATTCAAAAGAAATTACGGAATTTTTTATAACAAATTTTGAAAATGAGTGTAACAATTTAAAAATTGTAGAAAAATATTGTTATGTAGAAATAAGATTTTATTAATAGAGTTAAATGAATTTAGGGGGGGTATTATAGTCATATTGAAGCTCTCCGGGAGGAATTGAAGGATAAAAGCATCATGAGAAAGCTTGAGCCACTAGAGATATGTGAAAGACAAAAATTCTTTAGCACCTAAGGAAAAAAAAAATGCAAAAAACATGGGCCACAAGAACAATGAAAAAGAGACAAATCCAGGTAACCCTCCTACAAAATGTTGCATTTTTTTCTAACTATACACATGGGACCCACCATGTGAGACCCCACAAATTCCCTTAATTTAAATTTTAAAACCCTTGTATTCAA
>JACFYI010003572.1:78227-93854 GCA_014898755.1 Handroanthus guayacan | reverse complement strand
ATCCTACATAATATGGTAGAGTCATGAGTCACACGACCCAGTAAAACTTATGGCGAGATGATAGAAGCGAGAGAGTTCCAAGTAATAAGCATATCGACAATGGGACAAGAATGTGATTTCAGTTAACAGTTCAGAACATTCAGAGTAAATGGATCAAATCAATAACAGGTATCACATTCGAGTTATAAGGCAGAAACAAGTATTTGGTAGGTCTATCACCCTTATATCTTTCACATAATTAGATAAAATTCTTATCCCTCCAATCCTCGAAAGAGTAACAGATACAGTAAAGCACAGCCGACATTCGTGCTTTAAAATAATCCTTCGGAAACCTAGCTCCAGGATCGTCCGGATTATTCCACAGATGAGGATTCATATAAGCTCGTATTAATAACCCGACGTTGCCCAATCCGATACACATATAAATCCCTTGGGCCCATCAGACAGTCAAAACAGTAGGCTATGAACAATCAATATAGTTTAAATGTATCAAAATCATGAAGCTATTGGCACGTTTGATTGACTAATGGCAATTAAATAGACAATTCGGAAGTTTAGTCAATCATTTAGTTCAAACAAACGAGCATTGGACTATGGACTGGAGGATTTATCATTTTGAAAACTTAATTATACTTAGAAAAGATCGAATACGGACTTGGATTAATCGAACAAAACAAAAAAAATGAAATTTGAAAAGTGGTCTGGCGCTTAAGCGCGAGTTTGAGTGCCCAAAAATCGATTTCCTCCAGTGAGCTGGGCGCTTGAGCACCCAAATGGGAGCTTGGGTGCCTGGCTTCTGGAGTTGGCCGTCTGGGCCGGCGCTTGAGTGCTCACTTCGTGCGCTTGAGCGCCCGTTGGGCACTTGGGCGTCCATTTTGAGCGCTTAAGCGCTGAGCCTCGGCCAAAATTTTGATTTTCATCTTTTTATTTTCTTTTGATTTTTGGTTCAAAATCACCTTTTTGGGGTTGTTTCAAGTCCATAAACATTTATAAGATATCGTTTTATGATTTTGGTTAAAGATTTTTCGTTAATAAAATCAAGTCGAAATGTGACGTTTTGTCCATATCTTGTATTTATGTCCGTTTTTAGGTTAACACATCACCTCATAGTCCATGGTCCTTGGTCCAAAACATGTATCCAAGCTCAGGTCATGATCTTAAGGAACATTACGGCATATGATAATCATTCCAAAGGTTTATGAACAAGGAAATCATATACATTGGCATTTGAGTTCACAATACACAAAAATAACAACATGAACCATATGTTTATGAGCTTGAAAACTGAATGTCACATGAAGCATAGAATCGAGAATAAGAGAATGGAAACCATAAATCTTACTTGCTAGAGCTTCTAGGCTCGTCTTAATCAAATGCTAGAAATGCTCCAAGTTTGAGTTAAACACCTAAATACATTCAAACCAAATGTTAACTCCTACTTATTCATTAAGCTAATATCAAGCTTACCAAGGTAAAGTGAGTATCCCTTAGAGTTTCCCTTGAGTTACTTAGAAAAAATATCAAAGACTTGGGCAAGAAATGGAGCTGCCGAGAGCTGGAAATAGAGAAAAGAAAAGTGTTGTTTTCTGCAGAATTTTTTAAGGAAAAATGGAGTGTATGAAGCTTAATTCACCTTTTATAATGTGAGATTTTCACTCAAGTTATTGGTCAAAAAAGAAAGCCAAAATTTCAGCCAACAAATCCCTTTATTTCTTGGAAGATTTCGGCTAGGACATGCTGCCCATGCAGCTGTTTGAAAATCTGATTCCCTATGTTTTCTCATTTCATTTTTTTTTAAAAAAAAATATTAATTGTTTGGGCTGAAAACATAGGTTGCTGTTTGGGCTGAAATTAAATGAGTTTGGGCCTATTTTGGGCTGATATAATGTGAGAAATCGGGGCTCCAACGAGAGAAGATATTTCAAACGTGTAAAATTTATTTTTGGAATCAAAACGTGCTTCGTTTTATTTAAATCAAAACAATTTGAGAAAATTGACGATTTGAAATTTAAATTAGGGAAAACTCGGGGTATTACAGCTAGGGCTTTCCTTAATTTGAGCTTAGACCCTCGACAAACCTTTTTCTTCTTATTTTCTCATCTGCAAGAATATGCAGTGCATAATGAATTAACCTGTTGTATTTAGCCTTGTACTCTGCCACTATAAGAGATCCCTGAATCAGCTTCATAACCTCTTTCTCCCTCATATCTCTAACCACTTGAGAAATAAATTTCTTCATGAATTCCACTTTAAATTCTTTCCAAGTCCCCTCGACCTCGTTTCTTTCCCACTTTCTCTCCATCATTTGCCATTAATGATGCGACATCTCTTCAAAGAGAAAGGTGGCATATTTCACTTGTTATTGTTTCGTGTCGTTTAGCATTTGAAAAATTTTCTCAACTTCCATAAGCTAAGATTCCGCCTTCCGATCATCAGGTTCGCCCTTAAGCTTAAGTGGATTAAACCATAAGAATCTTGTCAATATCTTATCTTCCGTATCTTTCTTAGTTCCCCTCTCTTAGTTATCTCGTCGCTGACATTGGTTCACAATTTGTTGGAATAAAGTGAAAAGCTATTTCGCTGCTAGCTCACTATACTTATAATCAAGAACTTAAAAGGAATGGAATACAATATGACACAATTTTAAAATTTCAAGCCAAGAGATGCTCAAAAGAAATTCCATACTTTCATTGATTTTGAATTCATCATTACATCAAACAAAATACATGGTTGTAAAACCATTTGCAAAAGTCAAAAGAAATATGGCTAAATAACCACAATCATAATCTAAGAAAACTTTCCATATCTACCTATACAAAATCTATCAACTATGTCAAGTTAGTGTCATTCCAAACTACTACTTATAATGCATCATATACTAAGTCCCCAAGTCCAAATAAACCAATAATATTTACATACATAGATAACAATATCCCTCACTAAATCAATCGGCTATGTAATTAGGATCCTCCTTTGGCTCTTTCTTTTTCTCATCTCTGCCTTCGCCATTACCTCCATTATTGCCAATTCCACCATCACCATCACCTCTACCCCCATCTCTATCATTTTTAGCATCACCACCCGCATTTTCAACAGCCTCGATATTGTCAAACCTACCACCTCTACCACCACTTTCACCACCAACGTCACTCAAACTAACATCCTCCAGGCCTTTGAGCTGTCTGTCAACCTAAGCCAACTCATCATTCGTGATGTGCACTGGGTAGGAGGTCCTAGGTATATGACCCTCATTCGTGCCGTATGTCTATATCTCTGCTCACCACTTCTACCATCTCTCGATACATTGGATGCTCCGGCTCTATTATTCACATTTATATTGGGCACCGTCGGGAAACATGCAATATCCATAATTATTCTTCCAACCTTCTGAGCCTCGGACTCATACACTCTTCCTCCAAACAAAGTCGGCATCTATAGTTTCTTCGGTCTTTCAAATCTAGGCATGTATTCGCCTTTGACATAATTTTGGGCGACCCACTCTATACCGAACATCAAATCTATCACTTGCCTAAAGGTATCCTCAAATTGGGCCATTCGATTCCGGTTGAATTTGGCTAGGTAAAGTCAATTATTGGCAGCCATGTTTTTTAAGTTAAGACTTTAGACTTGGTGCTTAGCCACCATTTTTTCCATTTTCACCTTTGCTCACTTATTGTAATCTTAGTAGAGCTGATGTTAATTCAAATAGGCATTTTTCCAGTGAGTAATCTCTGTCCTTTTTCTCCAACAATCTCTCATAATCGACACCTTTTGCTTTTTCAATAGACCAATATTGCTCTTGCTTATACTGTGGTCCGAGTCCATCCACTCATCAACCTTGTTTTTACCTTTGTCCATCCTACCCAAGCCAATAAAATCAAACGAGGTTAGTAATGAAAAATAAAAGAAAAGCAAAAATACTATATCAAACGTTCTAAGCTTTATCGTGATGAGGTTTTCCAAAATCAAAGCTCTAATACCACCTGTAACACCTTCGGATCCTAGAGCATCCGTCCCTAGGTTAAAACCATTACCTGTGGGTAGGGTAACCAAACTAAAATCATCAAATATATATTACCATACCTCATTCTTATGATACAAAATCATTTCTTATAAATACAAACCATAATTTTGCAAAATAAAAATTAAGCCATTCAAAGTTTCATATAAGCTCCCAAGTTACATATCACATCAACACAAGCAATTAATATAACCAAAAGCGAGATTCAAAGATCTTCATCCCAGTATATCAATCCTGGAGTCAATTTCCTACATGTAGTAAATTATAAAACTATAAGTCCACAGACTTAATAAGAATTATGGCCATATTGAAATAGTAAGGAAATGAAACAACGTATGAGCTAAGTAATGATTTCAAGAATATGAAGATTCCGCAGTAGTAAATCAATAACCAAAGGCATCAGAATCATATAAACACGTACATAGCTTAGAGTTTCAATATTAAACATGATCAATGAAGTAATTGTTGTAAAACTAATATTTTGTGGGTCTGTTATCCTTATAACTTCAAATCTAACATATAAATCCTTATTCTTCCATTTGCTTCCTTGAGTGGCCACTCAAAGAGAGCCATACATACATAAGACATAATTAACCGCGTGCTGAGGACTAGTTCCTTGGAAACCTATCTCTAGATTTTCGCAGAACTATCCAATGGGAAACCTTGCAAGAGACAAACTAACTATTGAATACCATCCAATCATCTCTCCGGTTGCTCCCAGGCTCAACATTTATGCATAAAGGTTCACAAGACAAGGACATAGGCTAGATATTCAAATAAAGCAATACATAGTTACAAGCGAATATCAAGCTTAATATTTGATTTATTTTGAGCCTCAGACTTAAGGAAATCTTTTTGAAGGTTTAAACCATCTTAAAGAAGTGAAATATAGACTCAAAATAACAAAAAAAGTCATAACTATGAAAGTTTAGCTTCTACACTGAGCGTGGTAGTGCCCACTTTGCCCAGGGCTACTACCCAAGGCATAAGTGAGCCCAAATGTGGGTGCGGACGCGCCCATTAATTTTTATTTTTTTTTTTAACTTTGGTAGAAATTTTAAATCTTGAAATTTATATTTTAAAACTCAAAATAATTTGGAAAAATACTCAAGTTAAGTCCAAGCCTTTCTTGTATCATTCAACCAACCCATTTTACAAGTTTTATTCAAAACCTCATTTATAAAAGCATCAAGTTGACAATCAAAATTCTAGATATCATTTTGAGTTTCTTATATCTGAAGGCACCATATTCATGGTCATTTGAGGTAAAGAGTTTAAGGTTTCAATAAGAGGGCAACAAAGCTCATTCAAGTCCAAATACACAATATTCCAACTAATGGGAGCATGGGTCAATAGCATAGATATAGTGAGGATTTAAGTAAAATATAGTCATAACTCTTACCTTGTTTAAAGCTTCAAATCTTAAGGATAAGAGTTCCAAGTTCCTAGTTCTTTAAGTTATTCCACCTACTAGGATAAAAATTATTTAGATGTTATATCACCTTCTACACTTAAATCATATAATATAAAGTATCTGTATATTAATGTGTCAAGGTTGCCAAAAATACTCTAATGAGAAAATGTCTCAATCCTTTCCCTTTTACTCCTTTATAATTTTAAGCCTTAAAGATCTCTTGAAAATATAGTTGAAGAAGGAGATGATATGATGTAGAAGTTATATATGTATATATATGCGTAGAGGAAAAAGAAGGAGATATATATATAAAAAGTGTTGTTGGCAAAAATTTTTGTAAGTAGATGTAAGAGTTTTCTCGCATTCTAACACTAATGCATTCATATAAGGAGAGGAGGTGGTTTTATAATTTATGAAAAGTTTGACGTTGGATGAGGTGTCAAGAGAAGGAAAATTCTTGCCATTCTCCCACATGTATATATTACTTGGTTGGCAAGTTTCTATCAATAAAATAGACAAAATATGCGCTAAATTATGGGGCATCTTGGCTAAGCTTTATGTATACCCATGTATATCTATATCCTTGATTTGTTTTGGGCTCAAATTTTTGGGCTAACTTAATTTTTTTTAGTCAAAATATTGTATATGATAAATTTTTGTGTGCAACAAGAATTTTGTGGGTGCGACAAATATTTAGTTGTAAGAAAAATTTTTAGTAGCTGTGAAAAGGTTCGTCATTTGAAAATGAGAATTTGAAAATTTAATTAGAAAAATTTTTGAGTTGTTACAGGGTTTTATAATGTATAATAATAAATAATAGACTATATATATGTACAGATATATTTTATTATATAGTAACTTTTATCATATAGCAACTTTTATCGTAATGGAGTAGATTTAGGTAAAAATAATGTTTTATGATCAAATATAGGAAAGTTGCAAAATTGGTCCTATAACTTGAGCCTACTAGCAAAATAGAACTTTATCTTGTCGGGCTTAAAAATTAGTCCTATATCTTTTTATTTTCTAGCAATTTGGTCCTTTCAATCCAAATTTAGCTTTTTCTTCAACCCGTTGGATTCGTGGCATATTATTTTCATGCATGGCATGTAATATTTGCCTTAGCCTCTTTTATGGCATTTCCAACTCATTTACAATTTTTCACTCACTTAAAAATTGGAGAATAAAAATATTCTTTTAAAACATAAAGTTAAAAAGAAAAAGAAGAAGAAGAAAAAGAAGAAAAAGAATAAGAACAGAAAGAAGAATAAGAAACATGAGATGGGATATTAGTTTGGGTAACTCATGGTTTCTTTCTTTCTTCCCCAAGAATCCTAAATTGCGAAAGAAAATGATTGATTTTTGCTACTGTGGAAAGATTACTCGGGTTCAAACATCATGGACTGAAGAGAATCTCGGAAGGTGATTCTATTCTTGTGCAAATTCTAAAGAAGGCTGCTCATTCTTCAAATGGGTTGGCGAGCCATTGTGTGCAAGAGCAAAAGTCGTCATCATTCGACTTTTACGTCGTGTTAACAAGGCCGAAGAAAAGCCAAAATTGATAGAGGAGCTCAAAGAACACATTGAAATCGAAAATTCATTTTTGAAGAAGAAAGTAAAAACATTGAAGAAATACTTGATTTTATTTTGGATTGTTGTGATTATGCTATGGTATTGGACAAGATAAGTGCTCTACATCAAAATTTAGATCTTTTTCATAATTTCGAGCTTCTGATGCTAGGTCTTGAATGTGTAATGTCTAGTTTGGGTTTTATCTGTCCAATTTTCCCTTTTGTAAAAAATAGGAGTGATAGTGCTTCCTGTGGGTCATGTTGGATTGTAAGGTACATTGGTGTTTATCACTCCAATGTTTGCTTTCTAGTGCTAATGCAAAATATAAATTTCGAATGATTATGATGTATTAGTTATGTTTAGTTTTATGTTAATGCTATCTTTTGTGTGGGTCATGAGAAAAGGTGGCTAGTTACTTGAGCCACATTATTGAATGAGAAAACTAAGTAGGTATATTTAAGATAACATTCTTTGTAGCAATGATAGTTAAACTACGTAAAACATTGCAAATCTACAAGTTTCCTAACCTGGTGGTAATGGTAAGTTGAGCATTTGCAATATTGTTTCCTAGTCTACATTTGCTCAAATTCCGTACTGAGCACTTCAATGCCTCTTCTACCCCAAATATCTACTCTTGTGCCAAATAGCAAGCATGCGGACTTATCTCATTCTTGCATATATTTTAGGCCACAAAGAATTAGAAAAGTTGGATTAATTTGGATTATATCTCTACTTCCTATTCTTCATTTAGACTATCTTTGTAAACTATTCTTGTTCATGGAAATGGACATAAAATTAAAGCAACACCAAACCACAAAGAAAACAATGAATTAGAGAATAAAGAAAAACATTAAACATTGTTAGCACTGTTGCATGCTCATGAAATGAAAGAATATTTACATATCACTCCAAACAAAAGCTTTCCATTTTTCTTCTTCAATCTCTTGCCCCCTAGTGATTTATCATTTGCACTATCCAACTTCCTATCTATGTTGAGAAATGGATTTGTAAAGGCAAATTTCATATTTGTGTTATGCTCTGCATATAATTCATCCAATTTGCTTGTAAAGCTTTTGCTGTCCTTGTTATCTTTATTCATAGATGGTATTTCCAAAAACAAAAAACAAAAAAAAAAAAAAAACCAACATTAAGGTGGATGCCTGATCCAACAGATAGGAAAAGTGACTCACATTATTTCCCCTATATTTACTTGATGGTTCTCCTTCATAAACTTAGAACTTTTCTAGTCTTTTCTAAACACAAAAGCATTAGTATTCATTGAAAAGTTCCTACTGAAATTCTTAGTTTTCTTAGCATCTCCTTTACAATAATCGATGTTTAATCTCTTCATCTCATCTTCTATACTAAATGCTGGGTTTAAAAAAAAAGCCACCTGAACTACTGCTCCTTTTAGAGTTAATATCTGAACCAATACTATGATTATGCTGGGCAAAACCATTGCAATCTCATTCTTTAATCTGTTTGGTTGATTCATCTCATTAACTAGCTTAGTACTTCCTTGAAATCTTCATTCTTTCCTCTATATTTCCCTACACAACTCATAAAATTAGAAATTGACTATAGTTAAACCAAAAGAAAGGAAAATGTTTATTTGCATAGTTTTACCAACACAAATTACTACAAAATAGCAACTTAGGAAGTTCTGCAGCTTCACCAATGAACAAACATGCCATTTTCTAAAAAATAAAGCGGATTATTCTCAAATGTTCTCTTCAAATGACAAGTGGCTGTATTATGACCTTTTTTATGACAAACCCTAAGTGTCACTAATTTTTGTTGTCTTTTCATCTTAGTTGGCTTTGCATCCCATTTTCTTTTCTTTTAATGTGAGATTGGTTCTTTATTATCTTTTCTCCTTGCTTTCCCCTTTTTTTCCCAAATATTGGAGGTAGTGGAGGTATGAAGTTTGTTTCGTCCCAAATATCACTTTCACATATACCCATGATTGATAGCATGCTCATACACCTTTAAATATATATCCGCAATATACCATTCACTGACAAATGCATCAACTTGTCGGTTTTGTTGCTGGATTGCTTTAATAGCATGACAACAAGAGATATGACTTAAATCCCATTATCTACACGTGCATGTTCACTGTCCCAAATCTACATAATATTGTGTCCTATTAGTATATGCTGTTTGATAATATGTGTCATCTGCCTTGATTGGGGTACAACTGGAGGCTTGCTTTGCATTTTTCGTATAAGAAGCTTTATCCCAGGATATCTCTTCTCATCTTTCCATCTTAGCTTTGCCTTGTCTCTGTTAACTTATAGCTTTTTCATGATGAATTCTCTAATTCACTCTAAGCAAGTTAAGATGGGCTTCTCCCGAGCAAGAACAATTCATACATTGAAAGATTCACAGCAGTTATTAAGGGCCATATCACACTTTGATTGTGTACTGAAGTGTGATTTGGTCCACTGCTCTAGTGGTTTGTCTTGAAGCCATTCATAAGCTTTGGCATCCAAATCTTAAATTTTCTTTAACGTTCTTTTGAATTCTCCAATTGTGGTAGCTGATGCTGCACTTCGAAGGGTTTCCTTGAATACTTCACCCCTAAATCTAGCATTGTGCACATTTTTCCACATGTGCTTCGCATAAAACTTGTGTTCAGCTCTTACAATTACTAGAAACATTTATTAATACATTATGAGACATGAAAAAGAAAGAAACAAAAAAGGAAAAGAAAAAAACTTAAATAACACAAGACTTTGCAATGACAAACCTGGGAAAACAGGCTGGAGTGCTTAGATAAGTCCTTTTTGCTTATCACTCATAAATGTATAGGCTGGAGGATTCAACAACTCTAGGTTTTGCTTGAAAATGGTAAGGAACCACTCCCATGTCTCCGTATTCTCAATTGAAACAATAGCATAGGCAATAGGATAAAGCTTATTTTGTTAATTCAAACCAACAGCAATTAATAAAACACCTCCAGTAGGCCCAGATAGGTAACATCCACTCGTCCCAAGAAATGGCCTACAATGGGCGCCCCACCCTATTTTTAATGCATTAAAGCACACATATATCTTGCTAAACCTAACACTGCCATTGTCATCCTCTGTACCTGGCCCCACTGTAATACATGGATGGCTCATCCCAAGCTCCTCAGAATAGGCCTACAACTTAGCAAACTGCTCCTTAACACTACCTTCAATTCTCTTTAAAGCTTTTCTTTGCTCTACGTGCTTGGTCCTTAGAGACATTGACATTCATGCTTTTTATCACATCACTTCTAAACCCTTCCACACTTCTCTATACTCTCATATAACCACTTTGTTTTCAAACACTTTATGTCAAATTTCTCTTCACAAGTGTGTTTAGATATGTATTCTCTTACTTGAAAAGTGCATTCATTTTTTATTTTCAAAGCTGAAAGTTTCCAATGATAACTTTTACCATGGCACTTAGCATATACCCTTATTTTATCATTTTTACCAGTCCTAATATCCCTCTTAGTTGCAATTGCATGTAACTGATGAAAGGGAAGGTTGGGGTAAATTAAATAAAAATGCAGCGGAAATAAATATTTATCAATATGAATTAATGCCTAAATCTTCAAAAGATTTTCATATGAGCATATAATTAGATCTAAGGAGAGAAAACCAACCTTGTGGCAAACAAAAATCAAACTCAGCCGAAGACTCCTCTTAGAATAAAAAATGCAATCTCTCTCTTGATCAATCTTTGATCCACTCCAAGCTTCAAAGATTCTCTCCAAATTTTGATCAAAACTTCAATTCCAACTTGAAGCCTTGATGACTGAGTCCTCTCCAAGCTAGGATCGAAAATTTTCTCCAAAATTTGAGGATACCGTGAGCTTCTTGGAGGATAATCAACTTTTGATCTTGCAAATTATGTGGATTCACGCCTCTAATATTGATCCACGTTTCCTCTTTAGATTATCACTCTTGATCTTTGGTTAGAGGGAAGATTTAAGTATGAATCTATAGAGAGAATGAAGGAGATGAAGAGAGAATTGGAGGAAAAATAATTTTCAGCTGCAAATCACAAAGGGAGTGGCCAATTTAATGTGAGGTAATTATGGGGAGTTATTTAAAGTGTGAACATTGCCAACTTGAATGTTTAGTTGGCAAGATATTTTAAAGGAAAGGATTTAGATTCTTTTCTTCAAATATCATTAGCCCACTCGGCATCTAAGTTGGGTAATCTATGTGGCATTTTAATTAAATACCTAATTTAAATTGTCTTCTTAAATCAATTAATTCAACTATTAAAATTAATTGAATTAAATTAACCATTAATTTAATTAGAATAAGTTAACTTTTGAAATTAATCTATTTAAGAAGATCAATTTTGACTTTAGTCAAATATTTTAACTTTTAGTTAAAATCTCCCTTCTCTTGCCTAAATCTAACTTAGGCGATTTTCTCTAATCTAATTGAAGAATCTCCACTTTAAATTCATACCGTGACTTAATCGAGGAAAGTGTGTGACCCATTAGATTCATCAATTAATTAGACATGTGCTTGTAACTTTTACAATTTACGATTAATCAAACAACTCAATTAATCACTCATAGAATTAATCTTTATTAATTCAAGAGTACCCAATTTTTATGGTCTATATCTAACCAGAAGCTGTGAATTAATTGTGGTGCAAACCTTAACTACTTACGCGTGCCATGCAAATGTGGTCCCTTCGTTTTTTTATCTCCAAATTGACATACTATCTTGCGCAAAGATTTTCTTGAATCAAATTATTATAGAAAACATAGAAGATATTCTCATTCATCAAGATGAGAAAATGGATCATTTCTTGGAACTCACAAACCTTTATGTATATATAACTTGCAACCAACGTGCATCTCATGTGATTCGCTAAGAAGTGATCGAGAACACATAAAAGAACAAGGATCTACTATAAGGTTATCATGGTCCCTCAAGTGTAAAGACTAATTATATGCACTATCGTAAGATAGAGAATAATCCATCACTAAATACCACTATGACTATCTCATGAAATTCTCTATGTCGAGTCTCTCAGTGAACTAGTTCTTCCAACAAGCATCCACTAACATGCATCACTATTAGCTACACCGATCACCCACCAAATGGGGCAATAATTCAACTCTTTGAATCATGCATTATTAGTGTATGTCTATTCAAATTTGAGATGTCCTCGTATCAAAAATTCTATGATTTGGAGAATTTAAGATCAAGATATCTGGAGGCTAATTTCATAATCACCATCATATGCATGACCTAACCTCATAGCCTTATATGATCTGGTGGACTTCTTCTATATCGATTGTTGATGAGACAATTTATGAGGATATGAAAAAATGACCATTTTATTTATATTGCAAAAATAAGATTGTTTATACAAGAACAGTTATTACAGGCCAAATCTAATTAGTTGTGTGGCACTATTCTAACAATCTCCCACTTGCCCTAAAGCTAATTACTCATAATTCTTAGGCCCATCTTCTCAAGATGTCTCTCAAAGACCTTTTGTGTAAGCGGATTAATCGATCTGTTATATTTTCTTTTGAGGTAACCCATTCCATTCTTATGTCTCCTCTATCAATGATCTCCTGGATCGAATGATAATGCCTCAAAATATGCTTGGATCATTGATGAGATCTTGGTTCTTTCGCTTGCGCGATGGCTCCATTATTATTACAGAAGATAACAACAGACTCGACCATGCTAGGAACTATATCCAATTATTGGATGAAATTTTTCATCCAAACACCCTCTTTCGCAACATTTGATGTTGTATATATTCTACCTCAATGGTTGAGTCGGTCGTGGTATTTTGCTTGAAACTCTTCCAACTTATCGCGCTGCCATTAAAGTAAAATATAAATTTCAAAATGAATTTACTGTCTTTTACATTGAATTGAAAACTAGAATTCAAAAACTCTTCCAATTTTAATTCTCCACCGCCGTAAACAAAAAATAATTCCTTAGTTCTTCTTAAGTACTTAAAAATTATCTTTACGGCACTCCAGTGACTTTCACCAAGATTGGATTGAAAGTGACTCGTAACATTTAGATCAAAATGCTACATTCGGTCTTATACATAGCATTGCATATATTATACTTCCTATAGTAGATGCACATGGTATACCAGACATCCTATGTCTCTCATCTTCCATCTTTGGGGTCATAGATTTAGAGAGATGCAATCCGTGTCTCACAGGAAGGAACTCTCTCTTAAATTCTTCCATACTAAATCTCTTTAGTATTTTATTTATGTACGGACTTTGGGAAAGTGCTAGCAATTTTTTCAATCTATCTCCATAGTCCGTATTACTAATACCAAAGATGCCTCTTCCGAATCTTTCATGGAGAATTGTGTAGACAACCATGCTTTAGTATACTCTAATGCTCGCACTTTCATTCCAATGAGAAGGAAGTCATCTATATAAAAGCACTAAAAACTATACCATACTCGCACTGCTTTTCTTATACACACATGGCTCATGCATATTTTTAATGAAGCCACAACCTTTGACTGTCTCATCAAAATATATGTTTCAACTTCAAGGGATTTGCTTAAATTCATAAATGGACCTTTAGAGCTTGCAAATCTTTTGCTTGCTCTCACTGGATATGAAGCCCTCTGGTTGCTCCATATAAGTTTCTTTATCGAAATTATCATTAAGAAAAGCAGTTTTCACATCCATTTGCCATATCTCATAGTCATAATATGTAGCTATAGCAAACAAGATCCTAATCTATTTGGGCATTGCGACAGGGGGGAAGATTTCCTCAAAGTCTATACCCAGTCGCTAGGTATATCCTTTAACCACCAATCTTGCTTTTTAGATCACAACCTCTCCATTAACGCCAAACTTAAAATTGAAGATTTATTTGCATTCAACGGGTACTATACCCTCTGGTGGATCAACTAAGGTCCAAATTTTATTGGAGTACGTGGAGTTCATTTCAGACTACATAACTTGTTGCCAGTGTCTCGAATACACATCTGACATGGCTTCCTTATAGGTCTTCGGATCACTATTCAATTGACTGGTTTCATAAATAAATTTAAATCTTTTGGGCTCTCTCGTGATTTGGTCAGACCTTTTGGGAAGTTATGTGCTTTGAAGTTCATTTGCTTTTATTGATTGTGGATTTTCTTTTTAATTGTAGACTTCATTAAATTCCACTACTTCACCTTTTCTATTTAATTGAAACTCATTCTCTAAGAAGGTGGTGTTTCTTAAAACAAACACCTTTTGCTCTGAAGGATCATAGAAGTAATAATCGGCAAACTCTTTGGGGTAACTCATAAATTTGCATAAGGTAGATCTAGCATCCAACTTATCTCCCACTAGCCTTTTGACATAAGTAGGAAACCCCCATACCTTCAAATAAGGATACAAGGGTGCTTTATTATACCACATCTTATGTGATGTTTTGGGTACCAACTTAGAAGGTACTATATTTAGTAACTTCGCTGCCATTTCGAGGGCATAGCCCCAAAATAAAAAAAAACAGTCCATAAAACTCATCATAAACCGTACCATATCTAATAAGGTAGGGTTTTTACGTTCCACCACACCATTCAACTGTAGTGTAGCAGAAGGAGTCCACCATGAGAGAATCTTATTCTCTTCTAGATAACCAAGAAACTCATCACTTAAGTACTCATCTGCTCGATCTGATCGAAAAGTTTTTATACTTAGTTCGAGTTGTTTCTCTATTTTATTCTTATACACTTTGAACATTTTAAAAGTTTCGGACATATTCTTCATAAGAAACACCCATCTAAAACGTGTATAATCGTCGATGAACGCAATGAAATAATTATAATCACATCGAGCACTAACTCTTAGTGGCCCGCATACATCCGTATAAATACGTTTTAACAATTTAGTGGCACGCTCTGGTTGTCCAACAAACAATGACTTAGTCATCTTTCCCTTTAAACAAAATTCACAAGTTAGTAACTCCTCAATGTTACTTATAGAAAGTGATCATGAGGCAACCAACCTCCTTATCCTTTTCTTGGAAATATGTCCAAATCTAGCATACCATAAGTATGCTTGGTTATGGTCATCTAACTTTCTTTTGTTCTCTTGTTGAATTTGTAATAATATAAAATTAGAATTTAGGGTGTAAAGCCAATTGGTTAATGTACCGATAGCAATTAAAGAACCATCTTTAAAAAGAAAATACTTTTCATTCTTACAAAAAGATTCATAATTTTCTTTTTCCAATACAGGGATTGAAATGATTTTCTTTAACAAAGACGGTACAAAGAGACAATTATTTAATTCAAACTTTTGATTATTACAAGTTAAAAGTAACTAGGTCTGAGGTATCGACATCAACTCTTACACCGTTTTTCATCCTAAGGATTATATCCCCTTTACTTAGCTTTTTGGCTCTCTGTATCCCCTATAATGACTTGCAAACGTGAGAACCACATGCGGTATCAAATACCTATATATCACTATTAATCGAAAGATTAACTTCAACAAAGAACATACCATTTTTTAAAGAAGCCAAATAGTTCTCACAGTTCCTCTTCTAAAGCCCAATCTCACAACAATAAAAGCATTTGTTGTGACACCCAAGGATTTCCTTAACGTAAAAATTTTAAATTCGTCAATTTT
>JACFYI010003572.1:46194-78127 GCA_014898755.1 Handroanthus guayacan | reverse complement strand
ATAAGTTTTACTGGGTCGAGTGACTCATGATTTCACGATATATTATGTAGGATTGTAAGCTCTGAATCACGACCTGTTTGAGCCTGGTCAGTTGAAGTTTTTTTTGGTACTGTAGCAAGTTGTATTAGCTCAACTAGACTGTTGGTGTAATGAGCTGTAATTATGGACAGTTGAGTATGTTTTGAGAAACTATGTAAATATACGATCATTTTGGTGTGAATGAGAATCCCGATGGTTTTAGTTTATTTTGAGCATGTCATATCCCATTTATGGTTTTTGTTTAGTGGTGATGTTGGATGTTAAGTTAAGAATGTATTGTTGGATTTTGTTTACGAATTTTAGTTAGTTTGTCCGCGAGTAGCGTTCTGGGATCAAAGTTTGCATGTATGTCCGATCGTAGGGGATCCCGGGGCGTTACATTTGTCTTCTTTAGTATTGACTTTTTTTTATTCCACCCGATGGTTTTATAGCTTGTTTCCCTTTAGAAAAAGAAATTTTTTTCTTCTTCCCTCCCATGCCCTTTTAGACCTTTGAAGTAGAAGCAACCAATACCGTATTGTCTTTTTTTATAGTAGACTCGGCCGTGACAAGTATATTAACAAGCTCATTAAGTGTCACTTCGAATTCACTCATGTTGAAATTCATGATGAATTGGTCAAATGAACTTGACAATGATTAAATGATCAAGTCTATATATAGATCATTATCCATAACAACATTAAGTTTTTCGAGCTTTTCTATTAAAGAAATCATTTTTAAACCATACTCGTTAACACTTGATCATTCAACCATCCATGCCCTAAACAATTCTTTGGAGGTATTAAAGCGTTCATAACGTGTTTGTACCGAGTATAATTTCTCCAAGTGCATGTGTATCTCACTAGCATGCTTCATGTACTCATAAGACTTTTGAAACTCACTTGACATTGATACCAACATTAATCGCTGGGTTTGAAGATCATCTTCCCACCAACGATTGACGGTTTCCCTCATGTCTTCCATTGCATCATTGAAGATGGTATCGGGGAGACTTTGAGTCAAAACATAAGTTCTCTTTTTGGAATCAAATACAATTTTAGATTTCTAAGCCAATCACTATAGTTGGGATCGGTGAGTTTATTGATTTCCAAAATAACAGAAAGTGAATTTTTAGCCATTTGAATTTGTTAATTTAAAAAATTTATAAAAGTGAAGAAGAGAATATAAGCATTTATTTGTACTTATTAAATATAATATGGTCTTGTATCATAAGCTGCCTCCCACTATTTTCTTCAAATTTTATGCCCTCTGATGAAATTCGGAAAATCATATTTTTAAGTGGGTTTTAGGGCCTTTAAGAATTGTTTATAGACCCACGAGATGTAACCATCTATAAATAACTCTTTAAGTAGATAACTAACTTTACCAATTACGTTAACTGTGCAACCCCTAAAATTATTTTGCCTTATATTTCGTATAGACCCGCGAGACGTAGTCATATATACTATTTGATGTTAAGTTTGACCCACCAATCCTTCTTTACAATCAACTCAATTATGGTCATCCCACGAGACGTAGCCAATGTCATAATCGAACTAATTAAAAAAGCATCACATTCTTGAAGTAGTGAGCATACATTTCCATTCATACAGCGGAATCATTATTCAATCCATGTTTAATTACATACTCATTACAAGCCTCGAAATTCCAATATTCCATAAGGTACCTAACTTTACAACAATAACGTCTTAATACATCATAAGTTCATGAGCACGTATAAATACTACTAACTATTACAAATTTTTTATATCTTAACAAAATGTCTCCAACTCAAGAAGTGTCCATCTCAAATTTCGGATTTCAACTCCATATCTTTCTTTTAGACATATATTCGAAATAATTTCTTACAATTACATGTCAAAATAATTATTCCAACGATTTTAGTACTTCCACTATCACATTTCAGCAAAAGCTCATACATAAAATTTAGCAATCAGAAATCTCCAAGCTTGGAAGAAATCCAGAAACTTAGTCTCCTACCTATATTAAAATTTTAAAGATAAGTTCGAATAACTTAGTAAGAAGTTATGACTAGGAATAGAATGGTGAGGTGAAGGAACATATAGAACAATAGTTGATTTAAAAAAAAATTTCAAAATCCAATAATTGAGAGATAAATCAATCAGTAAGTTTGGATAGTTACGAATCAAGTACTGAGCTCAGAAAGTCCAATAAACGAGAGATGAATCATATAACGAATTCAGAAATTCAATAGATAAGAACCAATTCAAATAATAAGTTTAGAAGTTCATTATCATACACAAAACAATCGGAAATGGCAGAACTAGCATTTGATAGATTTGTCACCCTTATCACTCCCAAACATACACACAATATCAATCAACTAGATTGATTCAATTTGAATCAACACTTTATCCCTCCAGCCTCTCCCTCGAGTGGCCGCTCAGAGGGGAGTTATCATATAGCTAATTCGGTACGGTCGATCGTGTGCCTTAGGACCAGTTCTTTGGAATGTTTACCTCCAAGCAATCATGAAACTGTCCAACAAATAAGAAAATCCTACAGGAGACAATCATTGGTCTAATATCGCCCAGTCATCTCTCCGGTGGTTCGATCAGGCCCAATACACAAACAAACATATAGGTTTATAAACGCAAATTGTCCAATTCAAATAATTCACAGATCTGGGCCGATATCAGACATAAACAAACTCATCCATAGGATGGTACATAATGAATATCAATCAATCACAATTGGTCCAATTCAATCAATATGAACTTCCAATGAATATCAAACTTTCAAATTTAGGACATGTCTAATGATATTTCGAGCTCAAATATTTCAAAGAAAATGATCTATGGACAAATCAGAAGATGTCTCAAAAGTATTTCAACAGAGTGATCTGTGGTCATTTCAAACGGTATCTTGAAAATAATTCCAAAGTGTGTACCATGGACATGTCAGTCGATATTTCAAAAATATTTCAAAGGATAGAAATATATCGCATCATATTTTTGAAATCATTTTTAAAAAATAAGAACTATAATTAATATTTCAAAAACGTTTAAAAGTTGTGAAAACCAGAAACAATACTTTAAAAACAATTTAAAGAAATATAATTTTTCAACAATATTTGAAAATATTTTAAAGAAGCGAAATTCATAAAGTATTTTGAAAATATTTCAAAAGAAATGGAAACATAACCGATACTTTAAAAATATTTTAGAGGAATGAAAATCATAAATAATACTTTGAAAATATTTTTAAAAAGTAAAAACTACGAACAATGTTTTAAAAATATTTTAAAAGAGTGATTCATGAACTTAACGAGGCAAAATGGATTCAAAACCATAAAAGGGGGTTCGAAAACACTTAAAAACATTTTTGGATTTGGCGCGAGTGCACTCTCCACACCCATACCAAAATTCTTTCATTTTATTTTATTATTTTATTATTTTTTAACTAAAATTAGCATAGTTTCCTATATTTTAAAGTTCAAAGTCAAGTATAAAATCTTTATAAAACAAGCCAAGTAAGTCCATATTTTCAATTTTCAACAAATCAATACATATTCAATTATGTCTAAAGCTTCCAAATATAAAGTTATCAAAACATTGATTAACAATGAAAATGAGCATAATGAGATCCAAATATTGATAGTCATCATTAAATGAGGTAAAGGATTCATGATATCTAACAAGGAATAATAATAGCAAGTCGAAACTCATGCTCATTTTAATCAAAACAAGAAAATGAAATCATAATTCGAGGGATTCCATTATTAATAAGTACAAGGGATAGCTATAATTCTTACTTCAATCATTTGATCACAATCCATAATATGGTTCTAAATTTTCAAAGATGCTCCAAGTAATATCACCTAATCATTCATTACCAAAACTTCTTAGTTAACATATTTTCAAAAATAACAATTTTATTCCATTTACTTTATCTCAAAGTCTCTAATAGTTTAACGGTAAAATTTACCTGTATAAATATCTTAACTCGCCGATCTTTCTAACGGTGGCTTCCAATTGACAATCCAATACTCGGATCTTCATCTATACCCCTTCAAAACTCCTTTTCCTTGTTCTCGACAGCCATGGTAGGTTGTTTTCCATTCACATTTTTGGCATTTTTCCCATAGTTTTGAGTTATTCTTAATCCTAAAATCATCTACATTTGATAAGATTTTTAATAGTATATTATATGGGCCAATTTGACAAGAAAAATGTAGGTTTTAAAGCTTTAAAAGTTTATGGTGATGAAGGGAACAGTGGCACCCAAGAGGAAAATATATTTGTGTGTGTTTCCAAATATATCTCTTTTCTTCCTTATACTTCAAGGGCTTAGAAAATTTCTTCAAGATGTGATATGAGAAAATGAAAAAATTTTGAAGAAGGAAAAGAAGAAGATAGAAGATACATAGGCCTCATTTACTTTGAGTGATTGGGTTTGATTGATAAAATTATAAGGGCCAATACTTTGTTTACTTTAATGGATAAAAAAAATCCTTTGGTCTTTGATTAGAAGGTGGCCCGCCACTGCTTGGGTTATTTGGTTGATATCTTATCAAACCACCAATGCCTTGATTGGGTTATCAAGCCCAAACCCATTTTTTATCTTTTTTGCAAAATGCCGATTAAGCCCTACGAAAACACTTTTCTTTTCCCTAGCGTTCAATGCTTTTGCACTACTCCTTCTTTTTCAGATCAGTTTTCACATTCCCATTTGTAGACTCAAGTTGAACGAAAAAGATTGGGGTTTTTCTTCAAACGCGAAGACCGTGCTTGCTTCCTTTGGAGAAGAAGATATCTCTCGCATCTCCATCGTTTGATACAAATAATTGTATTTTAGGTTGAAGAATCTACGAATCGGGTAAGTACGAACATCTCTTATTTTACCTTATTTCTTGTTTATATAGAAGGATTACTTTTAGTGGCTGATTACAGCTCATTAGAACTATGTGGGCGTGGTGGATTTCAGCTCGCAACCGAAGAATGTGTTGACCATTCTTTTCGCATATAGAGATAATTGGCTTGCTTGGGTTATATTTTTTTGCTGCATTACGGGTGATGCTTTTTTAGAGTAGTAATTTGATGTGAGTTAACTGAAAGAGTTGTATTATACGTTTTTGGGAATGCCAGAGTTTTCGAGAGAACTGAGAAGTTAGAGATATTTTTATTGGAATAATTGGAGAGTAAAACAAAAATGTATTATGGTGGTGTAATATGATGCTTAGCTTTGATTCAGACCTATTCGTGTTGGCTGTTTTAGGAACAACTGAGAAGGTAGGGATATAGTTACTGCCTACTGGGAAAACTTGGACAGAAAAATAGAGATGGATTATAGTGGTGGAATGTGTTGCTTAATTTTGATGGACTCTTTAGTGTTTTATTTTTTTCCCGTTTGTGAACATATTTCTCTCACACCCACATATGAATTTGTTGAGTGTTTGTGTTATGAATATGAAAATTAGAGGGAGGACAGTCCAATAATGAAGGACAGAAACCAAAAAACATTTTGCTATGCAAACATGTGATGATATGGTTGCATTGTTTTGTTCTTTCTGCTTTTTCCACCTTGCTTTATGTAAGACATGTTTCATGCATTGCACTTGGATTTGTTAAGGAAGCATTGCTATTATTGATTTGGTTAGGACTTAGGATGGTATGAAGTTCTTTGAATTTGGGATTTATATTGTACATCGGTGGGAAAGCTGTTTGTTTATAGTGGTGTGAGTGAAATGTTAAGCTGTTTTCTTAAGTTCTGGGATAGCTAATGAAACTATTCTTGCTTGTAAAATAGATGGGATTGGAACATCATTATCAACGTCTGTTATGTTTGCTTTTTATGCTGAGGATTTTGTACCCTTTTTCAGATTTGGTTGTGGCTTTTCATTATTTGGGTTTTATCGTTTCAAATTGATATGAGCAACTAATACAACTGTATTATGTCAGGATAGATGTGTCAAAAGAGAAAAATGAAATTTGTGTCTCCATAGAACAGACCATGGTGGAATTTGCTAAAATATTAACTATTATGTACCGTGCTTATGTAAAAATTAAAAATAAGAATCAATCCAACCATGTGCTACAGGCATTGCACTATAGCCTCCGAAGTAAGATTCCTGACCAAGTGAAGCATATGAGCCGGTTAATTGAAATAAGTGACCCAATTTGTTTAGAAAACCTAAGAATGAGTAGGAATGTGTTTGGAAAGTTGTGTTGCATTATAGAAAATGTAAGAGGTCTTAGAGAAACTAGGAATGTTACAGTTAGTGAACAAGTTGCCATTTTTCTCAGTGTGTTAGCCCATCACAAAAAAAAAAACTGTGTAGTAAAAAATGACTTCATACGATCAAGGCGCACAATAAGTAAGCATTCTAATACTGTTTTAAATATTATAATAAAACTCCATGGTAAATTCTTTGCTAATCCAAGCCCCGTACCGGAGGATAGCCAATGTTCAAGATGGAAATGGTTTACGGTAATAGCTTGTAACTAATTATTATTAAACTTTTGTTTCTTAATATATTATAGCATAACACGTATTAATTTGTGTTCATATACGTTAGGGATGTCTTGGTGCATTAGATGGGACATATATCAATGTAAGGGTTCCAGCAAAAGATAAAGCACGATACCGAACACGTAAAGGGGATGTCGCAGTTAATGTGATGGGCGTAGGTGATCGAGATATGAAATTTATATATGTATTAAGTGGTTGGGAAGGAAGTGCTGCTGATAGTAGGGTGTTACGTGATGTAATTTTGAGACCAAATGGTTTGATGGTACCACGTGGTATGGAATTTATTTCTAATAATTAAGTCATCTTTTGTATAATATAACACATTTCCTAGTATGAGATAGTGATTGCGTCCCTTGTCACTTTGTATAGGTAACTATTATTTGTGTGAGTGGCTATACAAATGGTGAAGGTTTTCTTATGCCGTACAGAGGAATTCGATATCACATTAGAGAATGGGATAGTGGTCCATCTGGTCCTCAGAATTATGAGGAGTTTTTCAACTTGAAGCACTCGTTAGCTCGCAATGTTATTGAGAGGGCATTCGGCCTTCTTAAGATGCGTTGGGCCATTTTGCGAAGTGTATCGTATTATCCCATTAAAGTTCAGAATAGAATAATAATAGCCTGTTGTTTGCTGCATAATTTCATCTGTAGCGAGATGATTGTCGACCCTCTAGAGGCATCTGTGTCTGCACAAGTTGGCTTAGATGACAATGAACATGATGACTTTGTAGATAGAATAGAACCTTCACAATAGTGGTCGACTTGGAGGGATGAGTTGGCTAGGTCAATGTATAATGAGTGGCGAGGACATCATTAATGAGTATTGAATTCTCTATCTAAAATCGTTTAGTAAGGACTATTTTGTATTGCTTATGTGTACTCGGTTAATTGCAGTATTAATTTGAGATCTTCTTTGGATTATCAATGTTACATTTCCTATATTGTTTCGTATGATTTTGTTGATTTATTTGATTTGGAATGATTTTTTTGTTAATTATTTCATTAGTTGATTGTAACTTTCATTTAAGCATATTTGTATTTACATTAGTTATGACAAAATATTACATAAATAAAGTTTTATATAATAGAGTGATGGAAGGTAATAGTAAAGACAAACATCTTAGGCGACGAGGGGATAAAGTTGAAGCTCGACGCCGAGTATGTACTGCTAAGGAGGAAGAGGCTTTGATAGTTGCTCTTAAGGATGCTGTGGCGAGTGGATGGAAATGTGAGAATGGCTTTCGCACGGGATATTTGAGTGTTCTTGAGAAACACACGATGACAGTATTCCCAGGGACCGATATTCGTGCAGACCCTCACATTCATTCCAAAATCCACGTGTGGAAAAAAAAACCATGCTTCTCTTGTAAGCATGATGTCACGTAGTGGGTTTGGATGGAATGATTCGACCAATATGATTGTCGTAGAAGACTCTATTTGGGACAACTATGTAAAGGTATTAAGTCATAATTATATGGTCATTAGCAAAAATGTTAACGTCTATTACTATCAAATTATTTAAATAAAATGTATTGATTATTTGATGACTTTTTCCTCTACTTGTAGGTTGATCCTAATGCGAGAACAATGCGTTTCAAGTCATTTCCCTTTTACCCTTCATGGTGTGATATTTTTGGCAAAAGACAGGGCAACAGGGGAGCACGCCCAAGACTACCAAGACGCTGCTGAATCATTACTTAACAATAACAATGTTGGAGCAGATGATTATGTGCCTAGTGATTTTGACACCAATTTCCAGCTATTTGGAGAAGAAGAAGAAGAATTCATGTCCGTTTGTCAGCCTGAGGGTAGTGCCATGAAGTCTGCCTCAACATCAAAGAAGAGAAAATCTACAGAAACAAGTAACGATGACAAGTTTTTTGATATGATGAACAGCTTCTGTGACCGAACAGAATCTCGTCTTGGTGAGATTGTAAAGAGAATAGGGTATGAGTATAATGCATCCGAAGCTCAAAAGGCAGTGTACGATGCTTTGGGAGGTTTGACCGAGCTTAATGGTAAAGATATGGACTTGTTCTCCAGCCTCCCAAATGATGCAAGGGCTGAAATGGTTCGGATGATGTTGAGTGGGGCATTCTAAATCATTTTCTGCTTATATTTGATTGTTAGTATTTCTGTCTATGGATGTTGTTCCTACTTTATTATACGTTTGAACGATGGAATGCATGGATCGGATTATATTGCAGTATTTTGGGCTCATATATGCTGGATGGAATCGAATGTATGCTCTGTGTAGTAATAGAGCTTCGGTATGTATTTGTATGCGAGGTAACAGGACCTATCTCATTTAATTATATTTCATGTTCTTTGTAATATGTAAGGGAGTGAACTGCTGTTTTTGTTTTTAAATGAATATATCATAGATGCATGTTCTCGACTCTAATATGCTATTTGTCCTCGTATAATCTGAAGTAATCAAAATATGTGTTTGTTGGAATTATGGAAAGATGAATGAGAAAACGCAGCTGCATTCTTCCATTCTCTGCACATAATTATTTAATTCTATAGAGTAAGCATGGATAGGCTATGAATTCTATAGAGGAATTTGAATCTAGAAAAGAGGAATTCTGCTAGTAAGTGATGATTGGTGCTTTACTTCATTTCTGACACCTCGTGTATGAGTTGAGACTTGATTGGCTCTTCGTTGAGCACAGAAAGCAACTTTCTAAGCCCCATAACTGTTTGTCCTTTTTCTTTTCTTTTTAAATATTGCGTATTGTCGTCTATCGTATTGGATGAATTTTCCTGTCTTAAGGCCTTGTGCACTTACCTGTGTTTGAGTGGAATTTCAGGCAACCTCCTTTCTTTGTATACAATGGAAAGGGTGGTGTTAATATGCTCATACATCAATACTTTTGCTCTTCAGACTTGCTGAGTATCTCCATGAAGCTGGTCTAGTAGGCCTAAGGACATCTATTTTCCATTGTTTCATGTAATTATTTTTGTACATGATGTGTTGTGAAACTTCACTATCTAGATGATGGGATATAACTTCGTTCCCATTCAACTCGTTCCCTTGAAGCAAAAGTAATCGTGCTGCTCTTTATAATGTCACCCCATTCATTTTCTCTGGTGTTTGGGGAACATTGGGGCAGCTACATAAAATATAAATACTTAGACTTTTGGAGAATATTTTCCTTTCTTTTCTTTTCTTTTCTTTTTTTAGGAGGAGAATATAGAATGGAACAACGATGAAGAGTTCTACAAACCTGTAATGATTGCGAATATGATCGCAATTGTTATGAACATCTAAGGGACTGAGTTGTTTCATTTTTATCTTATTGATTTTAGATACGTGATTGATTTTATTCATTTTATTCATCCCTTGCACCAATCATCACTTACAAATGATATTTCAAAATGAGTATTGACACCATATTAATTATAGTATGTATTCTAGCATATATTTTCTATTATATTATTAAATATATATTATATATTACAGTATAATATATAGTATAATTATTTATTAGTATTAATATTATAGAATACACATATATATATTATAGAATACACATATATATGTATTTTTAATAGTATATATTAATACATATATTAATATAATATATTTACGTTTAAATATATATTATCAATACATATATACATATATATATTTTTATTATATATATGCCACCAAACTTGAACTTAGTAAACTAATTTATAATAATATAAAAATTTACACACGGCACAATTTAAACTACGAAAATTAAAAATTACTGATATAGTTTGCAGATAATTTGATACAATATTATACCTATTCATAGACTCATAAGTAAGATAATACCACTTACTAAAATAAGCACCACAACTATTACTAAAACATCAAATACTTATTTTGACTTATTGCGTGACTTGGAAACACGTGGCATGCTAACAGAGCAAGAAGCCTGCGAGTTACTCTGATCCTCATTGAATGACGGGTTGCCACATTCATCATGACCCGTGGAAACATGCAAATTATAGGAGGATGATGTCTGAGGGCCCCGTGTTGCTCGACCTATCGGCTTGAAGGGGCCAAAGTTATGTGATTGGTTAATTTCTTCACTATCTTGTTCAGTAGAAAATTTATCAATGCTTACTGGCCACTCCTGTACACTGTCATTATGGTCCGATGAAATCTGAACGACCTCGCGTACTCGTTCAACCCTATTATCACTCGACTTATTGTCATTAAAGATAGTGCACAACTGAAGCCAACAAGGCTCACCTTCGAGCATGTATGCTTCGGCCAAAGGATATTTCTGTCGAAAGAAAATACCAAAAAAAAAAAATTATCACAAGTAACATTAGTTATAACATAATGTTATGGAGTAAGAATGCACAAACCGCTATGACATCCGTCCAGATATATGTTCTTGTGTGTACAAAATTTTCCTCTCTGCTAAACTCCACTCCATCAAGTCTGATGATGTACTTAAAAACAATGTACCTCTCGTAGAGAAAGTTGTATCTTTGGACACATTCCCTAAAAGTTAATTCCCTCCCAAATGCTTCATTTATGTCGCACAGAGTAGTTTTTATCGCTATTGTTCGTGCTCCCATCAATAATAAGGATTCAATTGTGGCATGATCCGCTAGTTTACAAATGAACGTGTAATCCATGTGCCTCATCCATTGTTTATCGTAAAAGAAATCTTTCTGCGGGCGAATTTGCTTACCAGACATGTGGAATTTGAACAACAACTTGATGCTATAATATGAAGCAGAGAAGGACAAAATTATCTCAACAATAATCCTTCAACTTTCTTTTCTTTACTTATTTCTTTCTTCCCTTCTTTTTCCAATGTAGGTGAGCAAGGTGTTGATTTATAATGTCCAAGTTGCTATTTAAAGATAACATAATACCCATATGTGTCCAAAAAATACTCACGAACTCAATAGTGGGAATTGGTGAGAAACATGTGCTTATTATACAACACAAAAAATGTCAAAAGATGTGCAATCAAGTGTACTCAAAATCCGTACAAATTAGTCACAGACTCATTTCACAAGCTCTAATTTGAGGCTTCCTTTTAGTACAATATATGAAAAGTAGATAATATGCCAAGTGGTCTAGCTGCCAAAAGACTACACAAGCTGCCAAATAAGCTTTATTCTAAGTACAACTTATAAAATTGAATAATCACATCAGTAGGCTTTGATTGTTTGCTACCTTTCTTTCTCCCCTGAAATCTGGATTCACCATCATTAGATAGCATATTTGTGATTATCCTTGCTCTTGGAAGTATTGAGAATCTCCTCAGAAATCAGAAATTGCCATTTGAGAGTAGTACGGTCAAAAGGGAAAGCAATTCACAATACAAGTTTTTTGCAGAATCTAGTACCATCATTCATTACCATGATTCAATGTTTTAACCCAAAACATACATGCAATAAGAAAACAATATGCTAAGAAATGAAATCTAGACTTCTATTTTTACAGAATACATTACTTAGCTAAACATGATAAGTATGCTCCTCTTGCACTATGTCTTTGGTGTGCTTTTGTAAGCATGATGTCACATCAACTAAGATTAACTCTTCTAAACTCTGTTAAAATGAGTAAATCTAGTCTATTTTCTTAAAATTAGCTCATTTCAAAGCATGTATAAGAAAGAACAAGATTATCAAACATACCATATGAGAACTGACAGTCCAACAAGGATACACTGCCATCTTCATCATCTCCTCTCTTATGATCCAAAATTAAAGGATATAGTTAATTTGACACTTCTTTTGCTCCCTAATTTGGATTATAAGTGTTGAGAATTACTCTTTTCACTAAACTCCAACATTCTTCAAGACGATTACATTGAAAAAAAAAAGCTAATCGTAGCATTTCAATCGAAAGCATACCAAGACAAATGTGGCAAAAGCCACAAAGTGTTTCACAGTCATTGGAAATGAACAGGCTCCCAAGCAAATGCTAGGAGTTACTAAAGTATTAAACAACAATCGCAAACATCAGAGTTGCATACACATTAGCACACAAAAAGAAATACATTTACAGCATTTCCCTAAAAAATGCAGACTATTATCTCATCAAAAATACGCTTCTATGTCAAATTCTCCAGCCACCTAACAAATTCCTGAACGAACCCTCAGAAACAATTGACAAAGAATATCCCAAATGAAAACAGAATGTATTTTCGAATTCATTTGAAATTTCATCATCAGCTAGGATATTCTTTATCAGCTACACACACACATTAACCTTTTGCCCAAATTTAGCTGCTAAAGTAGTAAATAAACCCATAAACATAATTACCAACTACAAATAATTGCTAATATAAAGAGCATATGAATTCGATTTATACAGAAAAATTAAGTGAATAAAAAGATAGGACGCTGAAAAATTCAACCTCAGTTCCAACCCCAAGCTCCAAATATTCTACTGTGCTCTTGTAAGCATGATGTCACTTAGTTAAAATAGTCTGTGCTCTTATAATTTATTCCATTATATATCTCATTAGAGGTGTACCCAAAACACCAAAATCACATTTTCATATAGGAAAAAGGCGAAGAAACTAGTCTACGTAAAACAATAAATAAGAAAGCTGCATACTTACGACCATTTGCTTCAGCTAAATGAAACTTCGTGCTCCTATGCAACTTTTGTTACTGATCACAATGGCACATCATTCACAACATCCTTATCTCACACACAAATTGAAACACAGGGGAACCGACACTAAACAAATCACTTCCTCTTTTAATTATATAAAGACTCCATAAAGATTAGCATTCTGAAACAAAATCAAACAAATCTAAAATCAACATATCAAAACAAAAAACCACTTCAAATCATCACCTGCACCCACGAGTATAAGTATCACCAAGAATCATAATCGTGGCAGTAGTAGTTCTAGTTTCACAGCCAGACCAACACTCTCCCAGATTAGGGCACTTTGCCTCCTTACAAACAATATGCAATTTCAATTCCCTCAATTTTCTCTTGATCTGCGTGTACTTTTCCCCACTGGGGATCGATTCCTTGGGATGTTTAGGCTTCGACAGCGGCTTCTTCTTCGTGCCCACCTTCACATAATAACTCTGGTCGGATTGTAGCTTAATGAAGTCGGCCAGCATCGACGATTCGGCAGCAAGCCGGCGGCGCAAGCCATCGAGGGTTGGAAGGTAACTTTGAAAATCGGAATGCAGCAGAGACGGCATTGTTGTGGTGGAGAAATAGTGGGTTAATCATGAGGGAGGATTGGGATTTGAGGGATCAGCCGTGGAGAGGACGGTTAGGGATTTTGATCTGCTTTCATTTCTTCTTTTTCTTCCCTTTTTTCATTTTTTCTGTTATGTTTTTCTTTTTGATATTTTTATATCAAGGGGTATTTTGGGTAATGACTCTCAATCAACTATTTTTTATCAATCAAAGTAAATATCATATTATTTTTATCATTCACTCAATCTCCCAAAATAAACACGTGGTTACTAATACTAAATAATCCCATCCCATATTCAATCATCCATTTTATCCATAACTCACTTATTCCATCAATCAAAGTAAACAAGCCCATAATACATTAAATTGGCAAATGAAGAGTGGAAGATAAGATAACTCTTGTAAATTCCCATATGTTTTAAAGACTTTGCCAAATCTTTGTATAATAATAAAACTAGATATTTTTCCTTATCTTTGATGCAAGTGGCCGACCCTTCTTAGCCTATTTTTATTTTTTTTATAGAATTTGGATTAGGCTTACAAATTTTTGGGCTAAAAAATCAAGCCAAAATAAATTTTTCTTTGGGCTAAAATAATACATATGATGAATTTTGTTTGCAAGAAAAATTTAACAAGTGTGATAAAATTTTCTTGATTGCAAGAAAAATCTCTAAAGGGTTATACTGAAAAGATTTTGGCGGTAGAGCAATTTTGATAGATAAGGAAAAATATTTTCTGTTTTGAATTTTGGAGTTTAAAAATAATATTAAGAAAATTTTTGGATTGTTACACACTAAATCATCTTCACTCATGTCATTTGATTCTGAATAAAAAAATTGCCCACAATTTTTATTGTTATCATGCAAGTCATCATTATTGTAAGGGAAATTATCATTATCAAGCAAGTGATCATTATTAAGCAACACATTAAGTTCATTTTCATTTCTATCACATAATTCATCGCTTTCCTCACCAATCCCATCATCTGAATCACTTAACATTCCCCATCATCATTAGATACTCATTCTCACTTATAATGTCCACCAGGACCTCAAACTCATTATTTTTTACAACATTGTTCTCTTGCACATTAACCTCAAATGCATTTAGATCAATGTTGCCTAAAATTGAATCCCAATCGGCCCATTTTGAATTATCACTCTCGCTTGCATTATTTCCGACAAAACCCTCCTCTTTTCCTTTCCTCGATCCTTCTTTCTCTATCTCGATTCCCTTATTATTGACACCCTCTTTCGCAGCTTTCCTATCACTGACATCGTCTTTCCTTTTCCCAACTCCCTCATCATCAACACCCTCTTCTTGCCTCTTCTCACCTCCTTCATTTCCTTACCTCAACCAAATTTTCACCCAAAACGTATAATTCATCCTCACTATTAGATAGTTTGGTTATATATGCCTCACCACCAGGAAGAAAACTTAATTTCAGACTCAACATACAAAAGTATCTCCCTATTATCCTTATACTTGAGTGCTTTTCTTCCTAACTTTAGGAAATTAATATTGAGTACTATCTCTCTAAAAACGTTCTTATGTTTATGATAATAACGTTTGGCACCGCTTAAACCTATTAGATCACATAATCTACGAATATTGCTTTTACCACACTATGAATAGCGCAAGTTGTCAAACTTACTGATTCTAACACTAATATATTTAGGCTTTGGAACGTTGATCATGACCCCACCACGGTAAATAACTACAGCAATGCATCTGCTTTCAGGGTTTGTGCAACAAACAAAACAAAAAATATATTATTAACTGTTGAGAATCATGAAAAACACAGCAACGTGGTAGGGAAGAGGACCATTAATCCTTAATAGATAGGGGGACCATGTAGACCATTAATTGATAAAAGACTAAAAAACATCAACTTTTGTTAATAAATAGCAAAAAGAAGAGAATTTCATGGTAAAAGACGGACTATTCACGTGGGTAGCTTGTTTACACATCATCATTTTTCCTTCAAGTACAATACCCTTCTCTCTATAAATATCTGCCACTTTTGTTCTTCTCCAACCTCAACCTATCTATTCTGAATTTGATTCTAGCATGTTACTCTTCAATCGCACAATTTCTCTTCGATCAAACTAGGGTTTTGGTCTGGGTGTTTCTCTTAGAATTTTTACTTTGCGCTTTTACATTTTCTACAATGGGGAAGAAAGAAAGAGATTGTGAGTTACCCAAACTGATATCCCTTTTCACGTTTTCTATTCTTCTTCTTCTTCTTCTTCCCCCATTTTTTAAACTTTAGGTTTTAAAAGAATATTTTTATTCTCCAATTTTTAAGTGAGCAAAAAATTATAAATGAGTTGGAAATGCCATATAAGAGGTCAAGGCAAATATTAAATGCTACGTATAAAAATAATAAGCCACGAATCTAATGGGCTAAAGAAAAACTAAATTGGGGCCAAAATGACCAAAATTGCTAGAAAATTAAAAGATACAAGACCAATTTTCAAGCTCGATAAAATAAAGCCCTATTTTGTCATTAGGCCTAAGTTATTTGACCAATTTTACAATTTTTACATCAAATATTTATGCACGGAGAGATTGCTTGCGACGTGTGCTAATTATAATAAAGAAAATATATGCACAAATAGTATCTTATGATTAATATATTTATATACATTGGAACCGCGATCGATGGTCACTAGTAACATTGATAAAAGCTCTAAAATATGTAATATATTTGTTTTTACACATTAAAATGTGTGTGTGTATATATATATTTTTGATATATTTTATTTATTAAAATAATGTATGTTCATTGTTATTATTTATTGTTATTCGGGATTTGAATTTTTATTGAGTTTGGATTTAAAATTAATGGACCCAAATCTTATACAATTTTGGATCGGATTAAAATATGAAAGTCGTGGATCGAGTCCGGATCCGAGTTATTTGGATTGGATCCAGATCCGTCCAGTTTATGGCCGTTTGCAGGTCCATACAGAAACACGGATTTTATAGCGATCCATAGAGCCCAATAGCATAAACAGCGTCAAGAACCCGCACGTAGTGAAATTTCAGATTTGGCGTCATATTGAACGCGAGCTCTCTAGGGCTTCGTATGAATCATCATCGATAACATATTCAGTCCCTTGAGCAATCTTCGGCTTGGATTTTTTTGGGGGTAAGTTTGCTTGTTGATTTCCCGAGGTCTACTAGGTCAATATTCGGATGGGGAGACGAAAGGAGCGTCGACTCGCTGCCATAAGCGCCGCTGGTCGTAGAGTTAAACTCGATCTGTTCGCGGAACCCTCCGGTATGCTCAAGTGCATTTTTAACTTCGAATTAATTTCCTTACTGTGGTTCCGATTGTTAGGTTTAGTGAATTTAGGAATACTGAGGCCGTCAGGGTTTTAATATTTGGCCGAACTTAGCCTGCGTAATTGAGGTACAGGATAACTCTTGGGTCGAATTGCTCTGTGTGTGTTTTTTTTTTCTTTTTATTTTTTTTCCCTTCTGAACACACAGGAATTAGAAAAACGATCACGTTGTACTTATATTTATGCGGTAATTAGCTGGCGAAAGCAACACCTTAAGGTCTAAGGATATCTATTTTGTTCTAAACGCTTTGCTGGGTTTCTTGTCTTGGGTGCATCATATCAGTTTTTGTTTTTCTGCTAATTATCGGGTTGTTAAAGTTTTTTTCATTTGGCTTCTCTCTGAATTTTTTTAGGCTCTGAAATCAGAAAATTTGTCCTTTTTTTTTTTTAATTATTTATTGGGTGATATTCATGGGAGATATACACGTTTGTTTTTCTTAGGAGATTTAGGTGGCTCCTCTGGCCAGGAAGAAGTTGAGGGGGACAGTGACACGAAAACTCAAGCCGGGTTGCCCGGTTCACCAGCACCATCTTCAGGTTGGTTCTGTCAGTTTCTTCAAAGGACTGCTCTTTGTAGAGAAGACATGATGTGACCGCATAATATTGGTGGAAATTATTGGGTTTTTTGTACAAGACATGTTATTTGCACATCCCAAAAATTTTGTTTTCAGACTGTAGGATGGCTGTGGTATTGGGAACAATCAGATGGTTATCAGACTACCTGTGCCCCCTGCCACAGGGCATTGTTGTGTAAACTTTCAACCTGTCTTGCCCTTTTTTTTGGCGGCATCGACGGCGATTTGGAGATGACAAGGAATTTTGCTCAATTGGTTCGTATGTCTTTGGCTTTTATTTCCATTTGGCGGTACTGATGGTTTGAAATTTCTGCTTCAGGTGTGGTGGTCTCGCTGAATGGTCTAAACCTTTGGCCTCTATGTTAAATTAGCTATTTGTTTCTGATAATCCTAAACTGCAGTCTTGTGTTCAGTTAATGATTCCTTGATATGCACAATTGTATTTAGATTTTTCATTTTTTTTGACATTGTATTATCATGTTCACAGGACTACGGCCTCAGAATCCTCTCCTGCTACTTGAGCAATACAGTGATGAAGAGTTGGATGAAGGTTCAACTGAAGGACATAATCATGCTGTTGCAGAGGACCCATCTATTGGCATTGATGATAAGGTGATTAAGGGGGGAAAAAATTAGTAATACCAACTGTGTTGTTTGCTTATGTTAGGCAGATTCTGAGCTCAACAGCCATGTGAAACATGTCTAGAAACAACAAATGCCTTCCTCTAAGCATATTAGACAAAATCCAAATCCTACTTTTGGCAGCTCTTTTGTGTATTCTGAATTTCAGAATCAGGATAGAAAGGTTGGCATTTTGATGGACATTTGGATCAGGAGATTTACAGTTATTTAGCCATTTTTCTTTTTTTTTTTCCCCCTAACTATTTGAATATTTTATCACTTGTTATGTAAATAACAACAGGATCATGCCTTATGTTCCTTCTTCTCTTGTTGACTAAAATTTTCTCTTTCTTTTTGTCAGACGAAAACTGTGGCTGGGAAAGAAACTCAAGATATAGAAAATAATGATGGGAAAGAGCCAACAGCTCAGAAGGCAAAACAGCTTGTGATGGATAATGCTTCTACTCAGGATCCTTCACAGAACCTTGAGAAAGGGAGAATCGCAGAAATTGAAACTGATTATTTGCACAGGCGGACAAATGAAGCAGAAGAAGTTGCTACACCTGGTGAGCACCTTGTTGGGGATGTTAGGTCAGGCTGGAAAATGGTGCTACATGAAGAGAGTAATCAGTACTATTATTGGAATATTGAGACGGGTGAAACATCATGGGAAGTGCCTGATGTTTTGGCTACGGAAACTGTTACCACGCATGCAGAGAAAGTTGTTGGTGATACTGAAGGAAAAATGGATACTGTCACGGGCTCATATGAATCAAGAATACCTTTGGGCATGGAAGAAGGTGATCTCTTGACTGGGAAACTTAATGGTGATTCCAAGTTCAACTGCCAAACTGGTGAGAATGCTGATCAAGGGACAAATATGGATGGATCTGATGAAGGATCTAAAGATGATTCAATTGACAATGAGGAAGGCAATAGAGATGCAAATGAAAATCATGGAACTTCTTCTGCTGGTCAATATTCTGTAGAAAATAAAGGTGTTAATGACCTTTCTTCAAAGCTGATAAAGTTCAGTGAAAGCCTGTTAGAGAGATTGAAACCAGTAAAGGGGTAAGAGATGAGGCCTATTTCCCCTCTACCACTACTTTTCTATTGCCTTCTATATTTGATTTGCTGTCTTAGTTTCGCCCCTCCCCCTTTATTGCTTCCTCTCACTTATTTTCTCTTCTTACACAACTCAGCTTGGACTGCCATCTGGAAGGTCGAGATCTTATGTTAAAGTGCAAACTGGAAATAGAGATCAGACTTGCTGACATCAAGGCATTAGCATCTCATGAATCATCTTTGCTTCCTTTTTGGCTGCATTCTGAGCGTCAGCTAAAACGACTTGAAGCTACCATAGATGGTGTTACTCAATGCCACAATCCTCCATCCATGGGTGGATTCAAGGCTACACTTGAATCACATCAAGGCATTGGTGAAGGCATTGAAATTGATCCTAGCGAAAAGGAAGCATTGTTTCCTGCTGGGGAATCTCATGCTGAGTGCATTCCCGAGAAGTCAAATTTAGAAGCTCATAATGATGGTGCCACCAACATGGAGCATGTGACCTCGGCGTGTTATTCAAGTACAGTTCCTGTCAATTACTCACAAGGAAAAAGTGAAATAACTGGAACTGAAGAGGAAAGTAAATCAACTGCCAGACCCTCTCTTCCTTCTGGTGAAGATGTAGACATGGATGTAGACATGGAAGTTGAAGATACAACTCCAGTTAAGTCAGCTCATGGAGGTGCATCAGGTGCTCACTATCATGTCTCAACAGAGCCATCAAATCTGCACGATACACATGCAGACCAGGAGTCTGCAATGCCAGAGCAAGTACTTAGTGTTCCTCCTCCTACTGAAGGGTGGATCCCACCTCCACCCCCTGATAATGAACCTTTTCCTCCACCACCTCCTGATGATGAACCTTTTCCTCCCCCGCCGCCTGACAAGCCTCTAGAAACTTCATATCCTCCATCATCTCATTTGGTGTCAGTTCAACCTTTTCCCTATCCAGAGCAGTACAGTTTATCCTACCCTGGTTCTAATCTTGAATACTATGGTCAAACAAACACTGAAGTGCCTGGGACTACTCTCTATACACATTCTGGGGGAGGGCAACTAGCCATATCCCATTTACCGCATTATTATGAGCCGGTCGCAAATGTATATTCTGTTGCTCCCTTGATAGTCAACCCTGTCGAGCCTGTGGCATATTATGACCTTCAAAATGAAACATTGAAGCCTGTTTCATTAATTAGTGGCACAACCGAGTCTTCTGCCACTCAGAGTCAACTTGTTCCTGGAAGTCTGGATACTGGTACAGCAGGAATTGTGCAATCCCATGCTGAAGATGGATCCATTTTGTTACCAAAGAGCAATCTTGATGTTGTTAAGTCAGCCCATGGGATGGTCAAGGCTCCTCCTGAGGTTCCTGATGCTCAACCCTCTATTGGAGCTCTAGCAACATCTTCAGTGACAAATGTTGTACCGGTCTCATCAACATCAGACACCACCACTTCTGTCTCTGCTGCTGCTGCCGCCGCGGCCACCAAGGCTCAAACGAAAGGTAATAATTGAGGAGTTTCGATTATTGTTAACAACGGAAGTAATGTCATTGAGATATCTTAACATTGAGTACAAAAATAAACTTGTTTTTGGGAGTGTTGTGTTTATTGGTAATGTATGGATCATTTCTATTGATTTGCCCCTGTACATTTTCTGTTTTTTGGGTTGCAAATGGTAATAATCTGACATGCATGTGTACCTGTGTATTTTTCATCCCACAGTTGGACGTGGCAAGAAACGGTCTGTTGCAGTGGTATCCACGTTGAGATCTAATAAGAAAGTTTCTAGCTTGGTGGACAAGGTTAGTACCAATCCCTTTCTATGATCAGATAGGTGATTTTCTTTTTTCCTCATTGCATGGTTTTGATTATGTGCTTTTTCTTCAGTGGAAAGCTGCAAAAGAGGAGTTGAATGAAGAGGAAGAGGAGCCTGAAGATGCTTATAAGATCTTAGAGAAGAAACGACAAAGGGAAATAGAGGTTTGGAAATGTGGTATTCTCTTACTTTGTCGTAGCTTTCGTCTTTGGGCCTAATTAACCTTGAATTGCAGGAATGGAGAGCGCATCAAATTGCCAGTGGCGAGGCCAAAGATAATGCTAACTTTCAGCCGTTGGGTGGTGATTGGTATTTAGCCTGGGCTTTTCTGGCTTATATCTAGTACTTGTGATTTAAGAATGCCTGAACTAGCGGTAGTTTATTGCAATATGACCATCTAGAATTTTGATCTGTATTGCAAGACATCTAAGAAGTCCTTGCATACTATGTGCCTCCTCGTAAATGTGGGCTAGATGATTTATTGTTACCTGTGCAAAATCATATGTACTGGGTTCCTTGTGGTCATCCATCCCCTTGTATTTTCATGTGACTGGTACATTATGATGCAGGCGAGAACGAGTGAAGCGCAAGAAAGCCCAAAAGATGAAAGAGACTGAAGAAAATTCATCAGATGCTCCTATAAATGGAAACCAGCAACCTGATCTGGTAGAACTCTTGAGAGGTCTTCCATCTGGATGGCAGGTATTTTTCTGGCCCTAGTTTTGGTCTTTTGAGAAAATGCAAGGTGATAAATGGATAAACTGTTGTTCAACAAATTGCTCGAGTTGCTGAGTTATTTTGAGAAATGTGAGGTGGATTATAAAGAAACTTGGAAGTTTGAAATGGCCGTATTCTTATATATATGTTTTGCATGGCGAAAATTGCACCTTTGGTCCTAGAAGTTACCCCATTTTGCACTTTTGGTCCCAACCTAATCAGAACCGACAATATGGATAGATTTTTCAATTTTGTAGCACTTATGGTCCTCTGTTTGACTTTTCTGTTAACTTCTAACGGAAACATGCAAGTGAAGCTCAAAACTGTCGGTCAATCATGAAAAATTGTACTTTGAGTCTCATTCTTGAAGTAATCTTTTGAAAACCATACTTCTTTTACGAATATTATTTATAAATCTGTTTGTTGCTAAATCTAATCTATAAAGATTGAAATATAATTTTTTTATAGTAACTATCATCGTACTTTGAAAAACAAAAATTTGTTTATAATAAAAATATTTAATTGTTTAGAAGTTTATATGTACAATATTTTTATTTTCTTTAAACATAAAATTTTTGAAGATCTTTATTCTTTTCTTTTTAAATTAATGTTTATGTTATTTTAGAAATTTAGAATACTTTTTATTATTTTATAGAGTTTTACTTATATTTGGATCTTTTCGTACTACATATTAAATTACAGGATTGAGTTTCTTCTTTTAAAATTTATTTCTTACTAGGTTTATTTTATGCAAATTGAAATATGAATTCTTGTGAAAACTATCATAATACTTAAAAAATAAAATGTACTACTTTTATTGAAAATATTTAATTATTTAAAAAATTATAATACGGTATTTTATTTTTTGAACACATAAAAATTTTGAAGATCTTCATTGTTTCTAATCTAATATTTGTATTACTTTAGAAATTTACCACTTTTCATTTTTTTTTCCCAAATACTGTTAATTATATTGGATATTTTGTACTATATATAAAATTAACAAGACTAACTAACTTGCAACATATAAATAATATTACAATTAAAAATTATTAATACTTGTGGCGCACTCAATTTGTGTGCTTAATTAAATAATGATCAATAAAATTAATTAATTATATTTCATTTTTATATTGTAGTATATTGATTGATTATGGAAATATATTTAATTGAATTTATTATATGAAATAATACAGTAAAAAAAAAAGGAATGTAAAGTTGGAGCCAAAAGAAGTAATAAAATCGGAAAAGAAATGGAGAGCTGAAAAAGAATATTAATGAATGAAGAGAGAGAAAATAAATAAAACCTTCACTGGTTTTTTATTTAATCTATTAATGCACTAAAAACATGCTACCAACACACTAACACTTAAATAGTAAGATTTTTTTTCGTTGTATAAAAATTTTATAGTAGAAATCATGAATATTAAGCCACTAGTGCTATTAACCTTCATAAAAAGGGAAAAAAAAACATTATTTTTGGAAATTTAAATATGTATACGTAATTGGAAGAGAAAGTAACTCAGTTTTGTAATTTTAGATGTGGCATAAAAAAAATCCAAATATAGATAGGACGTCATATGCAAATGAAAATATTATAAATGTCTAAAATAGTGCAAATATTAATTTAAAAATAATAAAGATCCTCAAGGTTTTGTTTTTCTCAGAGGAGAAAATAATATGCCTTTTTTGTTCAAAATTATCCATATTGTACCTTTGATGACCTTTGATTTTATTTCATTTTATTTTCTTTCTCCAATTTCACCACCTTCAGCTGCTGGGTTTTGGACTACACACGTCAATCTCAGTTAAAAGTTAACAAAAAATCAAAAGGAGGGCCAGAAGTGCTAAAAAACCGAAAAATTTGTTCTATAAGTGTTGATTCCGATTAAATTGGGACTAAGAGTGCAAAGCGGGGTTTCTCTTGGGACCAAAGGTGCAATTTTCCTGTTTTGCATGCCTTCACTCTGATCATTGGTATGGCTTGTGGAACATAAATACCTTGAAGAATAGGACTCTTTCATGTTTCAAGTTGACAGTTTTTATGTTATTTAAGGCTCCTTTGAAAATTAAAAAATACCACAAAGAGAACTAATTTGTTTTTTCTCGACATGCATGGAAAAATAAAATCTAGACTGCATGATATAGTTTGGAGATGTTAATAGGGAGGCTTTTAGATTCTTTCCTTCCCTTTTGCTTCCTTTTGCTCCGATGTTGTTACTTTTTGATGGTGATATATGTCAAGGTGTTCACTGCCTAATCCCTTACTTGGGAGTAGGTAGAGAGTGCAAATGCTGACCATCCACTACTGTTCTCCCCATTTGGTGAGGGAAAGAGAACAACATGCAAAGGGAAACAATTTTATTTGTTTGACAGTAAGGAGAGTACTAATGAAAGGAAAACAGGGGAGATAAATATAGTTTAGTTTGGGAAAAGTCATTAAGCTTATTTATCCCTTTCTTCTTTAATACAATATGATTTCCCTTCTTATCACTTTTTTCTTCAATATTCTCTTTTAATAACCAAACAAACTTGAGATATCATGCTTCTTTGATTTTATATTTCTATTTTTTTGTAGCATTTTCTTTTTCTTATCAAAATCATTAAACAGAACATAGTGTTAATATTTTCATTCAAATTTCTTTTCGCATATTTTATTGTATTTCTCCTTTCTAACACAAAAGCATGTGAAATTGTTGGAACTACAAATGTATATCATGTTTACTTGGAGTTACATTCTATCACTTTTCCTCCTCATCAGGTTTACTGGGATGATTCTTCAAAGCAAGTCTATTATGGAAACATGTTGACATCAGAAACAACCTGGAGCAGGCCGTCGGGTTAGCCAGACATCACAGAAAATTAATCAAGTCTGTCTCTTCTTTACAGGAGTAAACTTCCTTAGTTGATCTATAAGATCAAAGATCATGAGCTGATGGGAAGATGCGCAAACAGAGATGTGCGGATGTGACTCTATGCAGGCGGCTTGATGGGGGGTTGCGGTAGTTTTGAAATCCATACGTCTGTAAAAATTTTCTTATTTAGTTGGAACAAAGAAAAATTTGGAGCCCTTGCTTTTCTAGCTGCCACGTCATAACGAAGAATCTGCTCTCATAATGGAAATATGAGGAAGGATCATGGCATGTTTTCCAAACTGCTAACGGCTAGGCTTGTTGATTCGGAATGCGGATGCTAGTACAGTTTTTCCTGTATTCGGTTATTATTCTGATATGGGTATCTGTATTTAAATTTTATCTTAGATTAAAAAATTAATATTTGTATTTGCATGCGTAGAATACTGTTTGGATATTCTGATGTCAGTTATCCGTTGTAATAGTCAATATACAGATATAATATTGAGATATTATTATAATCATTGCATGCATTCTTCATTTTGCATTCTAATTTCCCATTTCGATACTTTAATTTGTAGATATGTTTGAATTTTTCACATTAATGCCCAAAAACTAAAACCCATAATTAAAATTCATTTCGATACTTTAATTTGTAGATATGTTTGAATTTTTCACATTAATGCCCAAAAACTAATACCCATAATTAAAATTCCCTCCCATATCCCGACGTGGTATAGATTCTTATTTGTCTGGTATATAATTTTTAAATTTTATTGTCTTATATATTATTTAATATTTGTATACTATATTAATTATATAAATAACATAATATGTATATATGTAAAATTATGGACTCATGCAAATAATTTTTTAGATACGGATACTATGATATTCATATTTGAATTATTTAACGACATACATGAATATTGATATATGTGGAGATTTTCAAAAATGAATATTATTAAGCAATTTTGAATATGAATATTCAAATATTTTTGCGATTATTACAAATATATAAATCATTAATTAATGTAACACCTTATCTAATCACCACATAACGTGCTGATTAGGGATGCAAATGAGTTAAACTTGGTGAAAATTTAGAATTGATGAGCTTGAGCTCGATCAAGCCTTAAAATTCGAGCTTGAGTCTAGCGTGAGCCTTACTCCAGCTTGACTGGCTTGTTTAAAAACAAAATTAATATATATTATATATATTTAGTATGTATAATATATGCTATATTAAATGTTAAAAACATACTTTTTAATATAATATATTATATGTAATATATTTTTTTAATAATAGCTAAGGCTCACGAGCCGGCTCTGTCCTACAATTCAGCAACTATGGTATGATCAAATGATTTGATTTCTTGACAGAAAATGCTTGTACTTTATAGTAAGTACAATAAATTACCGAGTCACATTAGATGCATGCACACGAAAACAGTCTTCTTTTTAATGAATCAATACTTTTGATTTTCTTGTCTTTGTTTTTATTAGATCATCAAAGGGCAAAAAATGAGAATGAAAAATGTAAAAAGTATTATAGAATGAAAATTGTACAAATTTATTAGTTTAGATATCCTAAAATCAAGAATTGAATATGCTAAATTATAGTGAGAAAAAACAAAAATATTATTGGACCACTGATGACATTTGCGCTTGTCGGAATATGTTTCAGAGTGAAAAATGTGAAGAAATAAGACCAGATAGACTCTGGTTTTGGTAACATGACTGGCATGATGTTTTCATTCCATAGAAACAATCACTAGATAGTAGTATGCTCCCGTATCAACGTTTCGTCTCACTCCTAGGAATTATAGCCAAACAAGAGGCCGGTTATTGCTGCTCATCTATGACTAGTTTTGAAATCTAATACTTGATTGATCTAATTTCTTCTGAAGTTAATCTGAGGTTATGTTTTCTTGAATCCTGTACTATGGTCAACTATCCATTTCCACTAATATACACATTTAAGAAAGAGATCAAATGAAACAGGCAACAACAAAGCTGTGTTATTAATAAAATGCCTCCTCTTAAATTCTAATTACAAGCACAATTAGCTCCTACATCAATGGAAGCAGACCGGCCAGAACTGTGAATATCCATTATCCACTCCAGACGGTGTATCTCAACGTCTTATAATTACCGGTGAGCTTCAATTTCCGGGCATTCCACTGAGTTCTCACTCTAGTCACTAGGAAGATTACATAATTGCACAATTTATAAACACCGATGTGTGAGAAAGATTCAGAGAAGGGAAAAAATAATGTAGAATCTGGAAAACATGATTTTGGATCTGTATTGTATTTTATTTCTCTATCCCTTGTTTACAAAGAGGACAACAAGAGATAATCTTGAGCCAGTGGTCCACACACTTCATGTGAAAAATATGAGTGCATGGCAATTGCCTTATTTCTTCCTTGTCCCTGTACTTGGCCAAACAAATACAGCACTCCTGTCAAAAGACAGAAAAATTTGGTTAGCCCTTCCTTTCTTGTCAAAATATAACAGTAAGAGCAACAATTGAAATAAGACATACAAGAACTTCATGGTTCATAGCTGAATTTCCCAGCTCAAGAGTATTGCTGACATCCTTGTATTTCCAGCTTGGTAGACTACCTAGCTGTTCTTCAGTTGCTCCTCTGTGGTGAGAGGCCGTGTTCATGTTGTATCCTAGAAGGGTGCTAAGCAACGGCACGCAACAACATAGCAACACGAACAATATAAATGGGAAGGAGTAGCTCACAGCATTCCAGGCTAGCAGGGAGACGCAGAGGATATGGAGTTTTGGAGCATGATGATATGAGCCAAGACGCGAATCGAATACCCACACATTGCCCATCACAAACCATATTGCAAATAACAGCTCAAGTGAAGTCCTGCATTTGTGCATATACTGCAAGTTTCTGATCATAAAGAAGTCGCGTTAGAATACGTAAAAGCTTATGATTACTATTAATTAATCTTGAGAAGATCAAATGAGTAACGTTATCATTTGTACCTTGATTCATCATGGTTTCTCTGCTGTTCAATATCGGAAGTGCTTGAGTTGATGTCACCTTCAGCAAGATGAACAAGCCGGTAGCGCCAATAGAGTAGTATAAGACTAAGGAAGCAACCAAAAGCATAACCCGAAACCCATATTCTCATAGGCCAAACAGGTCTCTCTCCTTTGGAAATAATCAGGGTATATCCCGTGAGACTGATTTGAATTGTCGAAGCCAAGAATTCCATCAGCATCCAGTTCCAAGAATCAAATGGATTGGGCCCAAGATCCGAACCTGATCCATTCTGGTAATGGAAAACTCTTCTCAAGAAACTGTACCACCTTGATCTTGATATTTTCATTGCTAATCTTATCAAGAAAGGAGGAGAATTCCGGGAAGGTCTCGGGTTGGAATTAGCAGGAATCCTCTCTTCTACTACTGCTGAAAAGGAAACTCCACTTCCATAATTGCATAAGGAATCCGCTGTGAAGTAATATCTTGTACTCATTGAAAACAACCCTTCTTTTCTTGATGGGTAGAAAACAACCCTTTTTCCAAGCTAAAAATCTAACAAAAATTTCACACACAAAGCAACCCCTGAAATCACAGAGATGCTTCTGAGTCTATTTCCTCGAAAATCAACAAGGAGGAGAGAATAGAAGAAAAGGGATTTCGGGATGGGAATAAAAAAGGATTGATGATCTTATTGCAGCAACACAAGGTGAAGCGTTTCAATTGACAAAAGCATGGAAGGTGGGATTCAGATTCAGATGGTGACCAATAACCCAACGGCTTTTGCTTTCGATCCAAGTGACAGTGGTTGGCCTAACCTCCTCAAGTCCATTTGTTTAGCCACGACGCAAGATAAGCAGAAAGCTATGCGGCCTATGAACATAATCTCCAAGCAAACACAGAAACAGAACTAACCCTGGGATTTAGCGCATCTTTTTCTCAGTTATGATGTTAACGTTTTGAGTTAATCAGTAGTAATATTTTAAGTGATTTTGAATTCTGGCGGGTACAGTTGTTGGCCAAGCAATATAGCCAACAAAACCCTGGGTCCATGGCCCTCCCCCTCGCCTTGTCAGTGTTCTTTTCTTTAGACCCATTACTTGTGCAGAATGAACATGATCTGGTAGCATTTTAGTGGTCAACGAAGGTGAGGTGATGGAGCTAGTATATTTATATGGCTTCCAAATGGAAACTATTAATCTTTTATATTATAAGAATTTTCTAGTATATTTATCATGTTGATCAAATTTTTCCGACCCCTAGGATTCCAAGCCAAAAAAATAGTAAAAATTATAATTTTAGTCCCATAAGTTATCGTAAATTTGGTTTTCACGTCCCATTTCTTTGGATATTAGTGTTTAGTCCCACAATTTTTTAAAGCATCTCAAAGTTAGTCCCACCATTAGTTTTTAGATAGAAAAAACATGAGGCACATGCTGGGTAAGTTAAGTCGTGGAAATTGCAATTTTAGTCCAATAAATTAGACCAATTCTAGCTTTAATTTGAAAATTAAATTTTAAAGTTGACATTAAATCTCATTTTTCCCATTTTCATCCTTTTTTAGTTGCACCTTAGAGTTTTTTTGATTGGAAAATAAATAGCATCTTGTTTTCCCTCTTTTTTCTTGCCTTTCTTCATTAGCAACTAACTACTATCTTCCACCTTTTTTCCCTCCATTTTTTTTCCTTTTCTCCCCCTCCATTCCTTTGTTTCTTTGTTGTTGTTGTTGTTGTTTTTTTTTTTTTGTTTTTTTTTTTCCCTCTTCAATAGCAGCGAACATCCCTAAATTAAAATTGCACTATAAAAACTGAATCTCATGTTGGAACTAAATATGATTGGATAAATGTATGAAATAAACTCAAATATGATTCCAGAATTAGAATGTTAGAAAGGAATTAGTTCAGAAAACAACCATTATATGTGGCTACAAACCAAAACAATAAACAATTTTCCCTCAAAACTAAATCACTAAATGTTGTATGTGATTGCTAAGAATCTTCAAAACATACAACACTAATATGGAGAATAGAACAAGTTTTGGCAGCTAATAACAAGAATCCACACATCAACAACAAAATTATCTATCAGTTGACAAAAATTATCCATCAGTTGGCATCAAAATAGTAATGACAATAGTATGAGTCTAGGGCCAGATTGCACATATTGCATGTGCTCAGAAAAGCCTCATCTTCTTTTTCGCATCTCTCTTTACTTTCCTTGCCTCTGATGCTACAACTAAAATAATGTTGCTCATCTTACATAATTTTTCCTTCTCTATGTATGACCGAACAAGCATTTGAAGGGCTCACATAGTACAAAATTATTAAGTTTTTGCAATATAAAATTATTGAGTTTTTTCAATAAAAAGTTGAACAGCCGTGATGGACGTAGTAGTCAATACTCCAAAATTAAAAACTGTGGTAAATGTGGCAGCTGATGATCCAAAAAGTCGAGGTAGAAATATCATTTGACGTGGCTACACTAAGGTGAAAATATCCACCATAATCTCTCACAGAAACCACGAATGACTGCCGTGGTGAAGCTGTAGTAAATGACTCTCTTCCACTATTATTTCATATTAATATTAGCTTTCAACTGTGTTAATTGTTCAAAGTTCTTGTAGTTCCAATAGGTGTTCAACTGAATTGGTCTTTCTTTTCCCAATTGAATGGCACTTGAATTCCATGGATGTTATCTACTATTGAAGAAAAAAGAAAGATAAAATAGAGGAAAAGTGGAGGAAAAAAAGAGGAAGATGACAATTAGCTGCTAACAAAATAAAGCAAGAAAAAGGAGAGAAATCAGGAGGTTATTTATTTTTTAACCAAAAAACTCCAGGATACAACTAAAAAAGATGAGAAAGGGGAAAAAAAAAAGGGGATTCAATATCAAATTTAATATCTAAACTTCAAAGAAATAGGATTGAAAACCGAAATTGGTCTAACTTATGGGACTAAAATTACAATTCTTCCCAGATTTAGCGGACCCATCAGTTGCCTTATGCTTTTTTTGTTCCAAAAACTAACAATTGAACTAACTTTGCAACACCTTGAAAAGTTGTGGTGTTCAAATGCTAATCTTCAAATAAATAGGATTGCAAATTGGAATTGGCTTGACTTAGGGAAATAAAATTACAATTTTCTCAAAATGTGATAAAATTATAGTGAAATTCTGTATTGCACCAGATAATGGCTTTTTTAGAATTCTACATTGGTCAAACGTATGGATTATGATCTCCTTATATGATCTCGGACGATCCTCACATCTTGAACTAATTTTTAAAGGGAGTCATGCCTAAGGTTCATTTTCAATATTGTACCAAAGTTAGACCTATCTCTAATGTTTATATAGTAGTAGTCTCCTTCGAGGATTTTGGATAATCTTTTCCGCTTGAGTTTGTTTTTGGACTCAATTAAGCTGAAAGTCCATTTTCAATATGGCTAATTTTGCTAACTATAATACTTTTGATAGGATTTAAAAGTTAAAAACATTGTAAATGTAATAATTAAATTAAATATATGGAAGGGCACTTCACATATTAGAATAAGTTTCTCTCTTATTCTATTTCTTTAATAAATATCAAGTGTATTAAATATTTTTTGAAAAAATATTTGCTTATGAATGAGATACGCTTGGAAGATTAAACACTTGTTAACATATAATCTAGAAAGAATGTATAGAAAATTATTCTTTTAAAAATAAGAGTATTGGACGAAAAAATTAATAGTTTTAAAGGGGAAAAAAGAAAAAGAAAAAAGAAGAAAAAAAGTGTTCTCTTTTTTGGCATTTGTGGCTCCTAAACATATATTGGACTCATCGTAACTCTTGAATTTGTTTAAAAGTAAGTTGTATTCAAATACTCTTTTTTATAGAGTTATAGGATTAAAATAAAAAGTGTTGACCTTTTTTGTCCAACATGGTCTTGATAATAATAACCCAACCTCGTAAACTAATGATTTATTGGAGTGATCCTTTTTAGATAACAATAGATCATATACTATGGTACAATCATATATGTTCTCGAAAAGAAAGAATCCAGGAAGGATTAGTCTCTAAATAATTGATAGCAATTACTAAGCTATCAAAGTATATAACAAAAGATGGACTAACTACTTCTATCAAAATATAACTCAGCAACTCAAACGGCCAAAATTCAAATTTTGCAAGTGATGTGGTCACAAAATTACACCAAGGATTTACACGGGAAATCAACTAGG
>JACFYI010003572.1:12535-42402 GCA_014898755.1 Handroanthus guayacan | reverse complement strand
ATATGGGTAGAATCTGGGGTTGCTAGCTGGAATCGACTTCAGCAAGACAAATCGACCCGGTTGTTGATTGTGGGCTCTACCTGCAAGATGAAAAACACGTAGGACTAGCGGAATGTCTCTACGGGGACCCTCCGATGCCAAAATCAGTATATGAGTGGGACTTTGAGGTCGAACAAGGAAGGATGAGTATTGTGGTAATTGTGCAGTAAATAAAGCATTAAATGGAGCATAAATGGACCTAGTATTTATAGAGGCCTGGGTTGGTGAGTGAGCTCAGGGAAAACCTTGTTTTGCCCTCAACTTGCGCTTGGGAATGAACCAGCAGACAAAATGATGGTGGGGTCTGATCAGTCTTTTGCTCAATGGGACCAGTTGCGTGCACCAACTCTAATTTGCCGCCGGCCAGCCAACAGTGCACTTTACCAAGCGTGGATTACCGTACCTGATGATGTAGTTCATCAAAGCGTGTCAGAGCAAGTTGTTCCTAGTTGTACTTTAATGATTCTGCTATAAATACCTGAAAGCAACGCCGATTGAGTTGAATATCAACCTACGAGGCCGATGGATCATTAGAAAGATCGAGTGACACTGGCCCTTTAGGACGTTCGATAATCTCGACCGTTCCGATGCCGTGCTAGACAGAAGTTCAACTTGGGTCGATCGATCGACGCAAGTCGATCAATCGGAGAGCCACGGGAGTTGGCAACGACTTAAATCCGGGCTGGCATGTGAAGGGGTCAACATGATTGAACTCGAGGAGCCACGTGTGGGTCGATTTCCATGCTACATCAACGTATATCCATCGAATATCGATCGGATATTTGAATATCCGGTATTCGTTTTAATAGTCAGAATGCAAATATAATATCGAGATATCGTATCCATTATTCTTAATTTTTATACTACATTTGAATTTGTTACTTTATATATCTGAATTTATTATATTAATGCCTAGAAACTAAAGTTCATGAGCAAAATTATTTCAAATATTCTAGCATAGCCGAAGGTTTTAATATACAATGTATATTTTTTAAATTTTATTTTTATATATAATTTAATACGTATACATTATATTATTTATATAAATAATTATATCTAAAATTCTGCGAAAATGAGAATAATTTTTGGATGCGGATATCTCAATGTGTATTAGGCAATGGATACGGATACGGAATATCCGACTATTTTTGGATATGAATAATATCCGCTAATTTGAAACACGGATGCAAATGGTCAAACAGACATTTGAATATTTTTAATAGGCCTATATGAAAGTATCCTTGATCATTCATATTTTTTCAAATATTCATATTCTTAACCAAATTATCTTACTGGCATCCTCTAATAAAAAATTCATAACTTATTCTACAGGCCTTCATTTTGTGAATCGATTTTTTCGTTTGAAACTAGACTCATTGAGCTTTCCAAGCACATATGGTTCACCCTCTAAAGAATTCCCAATAAAATTAGTTTTTTATTCAAAATTACTTCTTCTACTGGAATTATTATTGCTACATTTGCATCTGCATCATTTATTAATTACTAGATTAAATTTACTACTTTTATATGAAAAAAATATAAAATGAATATGTTTTAATTTAATATAAAAATAATCAAATTGAAAAAATATATAATTGCATTTTACAACTAAAAATACTCAAACCAAGCAAATATATAATTGAAAAAAATTATTATATTTGTTGCACAAAAATTAATATATATATATATTCTTAAGTTTATATGCATTAAGTTTACACACATATTTATTAATATACATTTCATCTTAATAGTAATTGGTATGGGTATAGACTCTACCCATATCCATGGATAAGCTATAGGCATAGACTCTACCCATACCCATTAGAATGTTTTCGTTGAGTATGGGTAGGGTATTTGTATGATAAAAAAAGTAATGGGTATGGGTATGGATCTCTGTGCTTTTCATTGGGTACGGGTACGGTAATATCCTACTCATTGACAGGCCTAGGAGAGAGGAGGAAATTCCTCTCATTATGAGAAGACTAAAGTTCCTCAACCAAGGAAAGATATCCTTAAGGAAGAAGATTCAACCATAAGAGAAGCATGAATTGGAATCTTCAACTCTAGTAGTATGCTATGATTGCCTCAAGTTGGAGCTGTTGATCTAGTGTCATAAATTGATGAAAGCTTTCAAGAATAAAAAGCAACACAATGCAGTAACAGCTAATTGGGATGGTGATGGCAAGAAACAGATGAGGAATCTGACAAGGAGTTCGCTGATTAATCTCTGTCTCATGGGAAATGATGTGGCACATTTTGATAATAATTTTGATAGTTGCTGCGATAAAGATTATGAAATTGAATTCTTTACTATTATTGAAGAGTGCAGAAAAGGCTTGCTACAACATACTATTTTAAAGAAAAATATTGGAGATCTTCATAATGAAAAAAAGGAAATCGAAAAAGCTAACCATGTATTGCATGTGTCGGTCAAAGCTAATGGACATCTTAATTTATTTATTAGATATTGCAACCATTCGAAGAGGCTCATCACAACCTATATATAGGATGGCCTAGAATGCTAGAAATTAACACTTAAAAAGAATTTGCATGATATACTAAAAAAAACACTCACTACACTAATCCATTTAGAAAGAATTTCACGTTAAATTTAGTTTAAAGTAGTGGGTAATTGGAGCACTTCATTTCGGTTGGTGAGATCAATGTATCTTTTGAGATTGTTATCAAGACTTTAAAGCATAGGATGAGGGATGAATGAAGTCTTAAAGACACTGTATGAAAAACAAGCCTTTATTCGACTTTTCATTTACATCAATTTCAAGAAAGTATATTTTCTCAACTTTACGTAATAATCTTTTTATGATTTTTGTTATTTGTTTATTTCATATTCTTAGAGTTTTTCTCCAAATAAGTTGGTTATATTTTAATTTTCACATTAACACAATCATATACGGTTAGGGCTAACTCTTTCCTATAATAAGCTTAGCTACAAAATTGCCAAAGTCCAATTCACAGAAGACACCTTGTAGCTAAAAAATTAAATTTGTGGCTGAGAATTTGTAGATCTAGTTATGGAATCAATTCCTTTGTTATGTCTACATATGGGATGCCTAGTTTTTTATGGTAAAGTAGGTCGTAAAATAATGGTTACAAGTATAAATATAAAAATTAATGTTTTTGGGTTAATGGTGAAATAGGTTGGAAAATAATGGCTACAAGTACAAAAATAAAAAATAATGTTTTTATGTTAAAATAGGTAGAGAAAAACAAATACGTTGTTAGCAGGAGAAATGATAGAATCAGAAAATCAAAATATTAAGAACATTATGAAAGATGAGTGTAGCCATTCTGACAATATATATTTGGTACTCGCACCACTTACTAAATGTCTTGAAACTTAAGATGATGATACATGAGAATTTTTACAATCAAGGTTGAAACTCCTTATCACCTTCAGAGATTGTAAATGTTGATTTTTCTGCGGAGACAAAGATATGCAGAGAGGCGATAAGCGAGCGCCATGGCTAATAAAATCCAAACTTCTTTGAGGCCACCGTTTAAATTTATTGTGTCAAATGAAGCGGAGCTTTGTAGTTGTCGGCAGCCAGTCTTGCTTTCACACTCATACAATTCATTCCCTGAATATTGCACCTTCACCACTAGCCTAAACCCGTAGTATATAAAGGATACATACTTGAGCCACTGCATAAATTTTGGAATGTGCTGCAATAGGGGATTTTCTTGATTGTTAACAAGTTAAATTGGATTCTATGTATAATAATTAAATGTTAATTGTTTGGTGAAGTATTTAGAAAGTAATGTTGGCACCTGAACATAATATCCTCCGGTGAGAAGAAATAACATTAATATTAGAGATGCAATTGTGCCAGCCCGTTTGATGCTCATAACTGCGGCTCCAAATAGTTCTCCTGCTCCCTAATCACATAATTATATTAAGACAGCTAAGATTGAAGGTTGAAATTATAATTAACATAGAACTATAGTAGCTAAAAGTGTAATTATGACTTACTTGACTAGTAACAACAATCAAGAGTATTGAGGATAAAGTCAAGAAGAAACATTCAACTGTTCTCTTGAAACCAGCCATGAAATACAAAATGCACATGAAGAATGTGGGATACAATAAATGAGCCAGCATGTCACATAGTGTGCTGCAAACATAATAAACACTCAATCTATACATATCTGCCTTTCTTTCTTTCACCAAATACATCTTCTCAAATGGGAACACATAAACTGCTCCGAATATGGATGAAGAAGTCCAAAAGATGCATATGTAGAACAATAGACCTACCTGCAAATTAGAAAAGCATATATTATAATAATATATAGTAATAATGATATATAGATCAATGTAGTTTAAAGAAAAGAATGTATATATATTTGGATTACTTGATCTCTAAGTTGAGCTTCTGTGGCAGTGCTTGATTTCCACCATAGAAGGCCTAATAGAACAGCCACTCCAAATGCCTGAATTAATCGAAGTGGATCAAAATAATCTCTACATCGCTCTTTGAATGTTCGTTTAAACAATATCCTAAATTGTTGCAACCAACTTAGTGTCCGATCTTTCTTCACTTGGATGGCTAACTGGAGGCTCTCTATGACCTGGGGTGTCTGATGATTTTCTTCCTTCTCTCTTTGCTCCTGTAAGACTTCGTATTTGTGTTGTAGATACTGCAGTTGAAAGCAAGTCTGAGGAAACAATTTTCAACAGTAAAAGAAAATGTAATTATGCTAACTCACTCTTATCACAAATTTTCCAAATTCAGCAGTTCCTTTAGAAGCAAATAGTTCCTCAGGAACACTAATGTCATTCACTTGTCCTGTTGCCAAATCTAGCAAGAACTCTGCAGGGTTCATGGCTATCTCCGGAATGAACCTCAACCTTGAAAAGTATTCCATGGACTCTCTGGCTTTTCCATAGTACACTGTGTGCCCTTCAGATATTAACAGAACTTTGTCGAACATGTGAAACATTCGGCTTGAAGGTTGATGGATGGTTGTAATAATTGTCCTTCCTCCCTATAGGTTCATATTTAACTTGAAGCATCTTCTCTAGAGACTAAATTAGTAGTTGTTTTGAAACTGTCATATTCAACTTGCCATTATAGGAGGATTAGCAAATTGAATATTGTACCTTTGCAAGACCTTGAAGTATTTGAAGAAGTCTATTAGCTGAAGTGGAATCGAGGCCAGAAGTTGGTTCATCAAGCAATAGCAGTGAAGGATCAACCAAAATTTCATACCCGATACTGGTTCTTTTCCTTTCTCCTCCAGATACACCTTTAATGAATCCACCGCCAATTCTTGTATGGCGACATCTACATATGTATCAGACAAACATCATATTCATGATTATTACAAAAGAATTGGTACATCACTTGGGCAAACCTTTCAAGGCCTAATTCCTTGACAACCAGCTCTACTTTTTGGTACTTTTGGCGTTGGCTCATTTTGCTTGGAAGTCTCAAAAATGCTGCGAAAAGTAGTGTTTCTTCAACAGTCAATTGTGGAAGAAGGACATCATCTTGTGTTACGAAACCAATCCTGTAAAACCAAGAGAATAAATGCTTAGAGTAGATCTTAATTGTTAATTGACTTGTAAATGGGGATTCAAACTTATGCTGATGTGTCTTTCAATTTACCTCCTCTTTAGAGCCGGACTATACGATACATCATTGTAGGTAATAGTTCCTGTAACATTTTCATGCAATCTACCCCCTATTATCTTTAACAAAGTTGTTTTTCCACTGCCAGAAGGCCCCATAAGTGCTAGGATCTCACCAGGGCCAGTGCTTCCAGTTATACCTTTCAGTATTTGCTTGTACTTTTCTTGTTCCATGTTGACAACTTTAGACATGAAAGCCTTAATGGGGTTAACAAAAGAAGCATTTCCAACTTTTACCTTAAACTCCACATCTGTGAACTGCACTAAAGAAAAGACTTTATCTGGATAATAATTAAGTCTAGAAATTGACACAAACTAAAGGTCGAGATTAGGATTCCGACTCACTTTGAGAAAAATGGATAAAGGCTGTTCTTGTCTTTTGCTCAATATTTCATGCTCTATATCAATTTCTGAACTCCTATTTATTGTATAAGCTTGAGAAATGAAATCAATATTACGGCCAAAACCACTGCTTCCTGCGATCTGCATGGAGCCCATTCTTGGAGGGGATTGTGACAAATCCTCGATTTCTTCCTGTTTCCCATATTCCATTTTATTGGGAGTTCTCATTCAAATTAAGATTGCTTTGCAAATGGTTATACATATATGTTATATAATGTATTGAACAATGCCAGACCAAAGTCTTGCCTATATAGTTGGGCAACAAGCTTTTTATGCTCAACTACTTAGTTCTGGTATGTTAGATGACTTGTTTTTTAGTTACCACACACTTTTGGCAATGCATATAACTTCCATTATTCTCAGTTACCCTATTTTGCATTTTTTATCCCAACTTAATTGGAATACACTTATAGGACAAATTTTTCAATTTTTTAGTAGTTTTCGCCCTCTGTTTGATTCATGCATGAAGCTCAAAAACGTTAGTCAACTATTAGAAATTGCATTTTTAGTCCCATTCTTGAAATAATTTTTTTAAAAATCATATTTCTTTTATAAATATTATTTATAAATCTATTTATGGTTAAATTTATCTTATAAAGATTGAAATATAATTTTTTTTTTTATAGAAAATGTTATCATACTTTAAAAACTAGAAATCAGTTTTTAATAAAAATATTTAATAGTTTCAAAATTTATATATATGATATTTTTATTTTCTTTAATTTTGAAGATGCTTAATCTTTTTAAATTAATGTTTATGTCATTTTAGGACTTTACAATATTTTTTATTATTTTACAATGCTTTTTCATATTTGGATTGTTTTATACTACTTATAAAATTTCTGGACTTGTTTTACTTCTTTTAAAATTTATTTCTTGCTAAATTTAATTTATAAATATTGACATATAGTTTATTTTTAAAACTATCATCATACTCTAAAAAGTAAAAAGTACTACTTTTATTAAAAGCTGTTATTTATTTAAAATATTATAATATAGTATTTTTATTTTTTGAACAAGTAAAAACTTAGAAGATCTTTAATATATCTATTCTAGTATTTGTATTATTTTAGAAATTTACCAATTTTTATTTTTCTCTAAAAATACTATTTGGACATTTTGTACTACGCACAAAGTTAACAAGACTAACTTTCTTGCAAAAATTAAATAATATTGCAATAACAAATTATTAATACCTACGGCATGCTCAATTTGTATGCTTAAATTTTTTATTGATCAATAAACTTAATTATATTTTATTTTTATATGATAGTATATTTATTGATTATGTAAATATATTTAACAGAATTTATTGTATAAAATAAAATATTTAGAAAAAACAATGTGAAGTTCGATGCAAAAGAAGGAATAAAATCAGAGAAAAAATGGAGAGCCGAAAAAGAATATTGATCAATGAAGAGAGAGAAAAAAATATAAAACCGTTTTTGGTTTTTTTATTTAATCTATTAATGCATAAAAAAAATACCACTAACACAATAATACTTTATATTTAAAAATAGAGATGAATTTTTTTCCTTCTATAGATATTTTTATAGTAGAAATTGTCAATATTAGGCTACAAGTGCTATTCACTTTCATTAAAAAAGCATTATTTTTAAATTAAAATATCTATATATAATTTTATAAGAAGTAACTTAGCTTTGTGATTCTTTTATCAAAAAAAAAACTTAGCTTTGTGATTCTATACACGGCATAAAAATCTAAAAATACCTAAACATTATATAAAAATGCAAAGTGTTGAAAATTTCTAAAATAATACAAATATTAATTCAAAAACAATAAAGATCTTTTACTTTTGTTAGAGGAGAAAATAATGTACTTTTCTTTTCAAAATTGTCAATATTAGGCCTTTGAATTTGTTTCATTTTATTCACTTTTTTCCCCCCAATTTCACCCACCTTCAGCTGTTGGGTTTTGAGCCACGCATGTCCATTTTCGTTAAGAGTTAATGGAAATATGAAATGGAGACCAAAAATGAAAAAAAAATTAAAAAATTTGCCTATAAGTGTCAATCTAAATTAGGTTGGGACCAAAAGTACAAAACGGGTTAACTTTTGGGACTAAAAGTGCAATTCCCACTCCCTCCCCCCCCACCAAAAAAGCTAAAAAGTAGAGACATCATAATATCACATTAGCATATTTGTACCACCTCGCGATTTCGCATTGCTACAAAGAGGTTGCTTTTTGAAGACTCAGACAGTTGACTCCTCTTACATAGAGTACCAACATGACTTAGCACAACCTAATTCACTTTTACACAATGTTGAAACCAGAAGTGAAGATCTAAGGCTATAGATTAATGGGGTGAACTACAAAAATCGCCCTTGAAGTTTGGTATAATTACAAGAACCACCCCCTAAAATTTGGCAAATTACAAAAATCACCCTTGACGAAGTGATATTTTTAAAATTTAGCGAAAGTTGATGATGTTACCGTATAGATAAAGAGTAAATTTTAAAAGTAAAGTTGGAATTTATCTTTTATACATACGGTAATATCGTCAATTTTCGTTAAATCCTAGTGATATTGCTTTATTAGGGGTAGTTTTCATAATTTGTCAAACCTCAGTGGTGATTTTTATAATTACACCAAACCTCAAGGATAGTTTTTTTAATTCACCCTAGATTAATATTTCAACTTGAATGAATGTTGCAACACTCCGATCGAAGCAGCCACCTCTACCCGGATGTTCTTGTAAACTAAACATAAACTGACGGCATATAAAATAAAGGAATATCACATATATCTAAAATATTTACATACACATCTGTCAAAAAATCCAAATATATACCTATTTCATATTTATATCATATCATACCTCAAAATATTTAAAACACCAAAAATATATACCCAAATGTTGCCTATGGAATCGTAAAGATGTTGAGCATAAATAATCAAATAGTATTCACGAGAGCACAACAATGTCCTAGAAGTAACTAACGGTATGATTTCTCCTGTCCTGGTCTTTGAAACACAGTTATCAGCCTTTAATCTAAGTATAGAACGAAAAATACAAAAAAAAGTAAGTTCGAATGACTTAGTGTGAGGTTATAATATTTTGTAATTGGAATATAAAGAAATGGCACATATTTTACAAAAGCGATTCAGTTGAAATTTCGTACTTTAGATAAAATCAGAATAATTTCTGTAAATAAATTTCAATTAGGGTCAATGAATCGTATCATCTCTACACCATCCCATTCCAATGCAGGAGCTTCACTTATCCAAAGCCCCCATTTAGTTCACCAATTCATGGTAGAATATAAGGTTAAAACTTTGAATACGTTACACAAAATATTACGCTGAAAGGGGTATAATTTACAATACTTTTCAAAATAAATATATAAATAACTACGGGATGGCTTCCAACCTTATGGTTCCCAAACAAATAAGAAAACAGATTCCTTATTCCTCTGAGTTTCGAGTGGCCTGCTCGAACAAATACACAATCTAGGGCATGACCAGTTCAGCTCACGGCACAACTAACCTCCAAGTGCCCGTGAGACTGAACAACAGATGGGTACTAGTCGGTAGATCAGCCACTTTCGGCCCAATGTCGTTCAATCATCTTGCCGAACTAGTCCTGGAGCCCAACTTCCCAATGGTGTTCCTAAGGGTAACAAACATATCACAACATCCCAACAGTTACACAAATCAGATCAAAATAATTGCAATTGTCATAAATATATCCAAATATTTCACCAGTCGATCAAGAAACATGTGATTGTTCACCAATAGTCCAAAATAACATAGATTATGACAATGCAAATGATAACGTATAACTTTCTATTTGTTTTCAAATTCCTTTCATTTCAATATTTCACAAATGAATTTCTATAAAATTTCACATTTCATGCTTTGTAAAGAATATTTTTCAAATAGTGTAGAACTATATAAAATCATGAATTTCAACATAAGAGTCATATAATAGGATAATATAACTTCAAAGTAGGTTCGAACATATATGTTATATAATTAGCAAATAACTCGTTTATTGAGTATTAACTCTCACCTTATAAATTTCTCGACTGGACAAACTTTTTAGTCATCAATGTATGTCTTCTCACCTAAACAAGCGGAATAGGATATCTTAGTTAATGTGATGTCACAATATAACATACCACTAATGTTAGAAATAAGATTGTTAATTTTTAGTTCTTTATATTAATAATCTAATGGCTAAATCTTTTAGATTTCCAATATACTTAAATTCGTTTAATTAGATATTTCGTAAGGCATTTCTTGGTCCATTAAGTACTCCAGGAATTCTTAATATTCTATGTTCATTTAATATTAAAATCTCATCTCAAGTTGACTAATTGTCATACTCACATCATGCTCAATAATTCAAGACTTAGGTATTTTAATTTATATAGTTAATACATGATTTAAGATAATAACATTATATAAGTTTCAATTAAGCTTTAATAAATTCTTTGAGTAATAAGTTTAAGTCCAAATGTGCTTTAGGTCCTGGCCCAATCTAGTAATGGTCCATTAGGCTAATAGTTATTAAGGTTTACATTCATCGTGGGTCAATATTTAAAAAAATGTGTAAGAGTTTACCCACTGGGCTAATTTAGCCAAATTGGCCCACAGCACTTCCTAATTCCAGAAGCCCACTCCTGAGGCCCAATTCCAACAACCCAATATCAAACACACCACTACCTATCTTTCACACACACCACTACTCACTGCATTAACACCACCGCCACTACCGCCGCCACCCGCCGTTTGTCACAGGGCTACACCACTCGCACCAGGGGGCTCTTCTCGGCCTTGGGAACAAAATACTCAAAGTAATTTTTCAAACCACCACCAATCAAAGCCGAAATTTGTGTTCGAAATCCTCCACATCGCTGCGTCAACACTCTCAATTTTCCGGCCAACTTAAGCCAGAACCCAAAATTAAGCCTAAATCCTTTCTACCCACTAAATTACGACCACAACCAATCTTTGAACCGCTTCATTTCGTCGCCGCAAAGCTTAGAACGATCACCACTGCCGCCGGGTCAACACTCCTCACGCATCTTCCATTTTTCTCCACAAAATCCTATAATTCTTACATTAAGACACTCCCTAGTTGAAGGAAATCACGAATCTAAGGTTTATTTTGAAGGATTTCGGCTGGAATTGAGCTTTACGGAAGGGGTAAAGCGTGGGTTCTTTCTTAGTTTGATTTTCACAATTTGAAAAATGAAGGCGTGAGATCTTTTATAGAAAGAGATCTTTCAAAATTTCAATCAGGCCCCAAATATTTTCCACTGCTTAAATGGCGTCCCAACTTTTCTTAGCCGCCTTCAATTTTGCCCCTTACTTCCATTTTACTCCTCACAGTATCATTTTTTTCCACTTAGCTCCACTGATATTCTAAATCTAAGTCAATTAACTCCTTCACAATAAAATTTCAGCCCCCACAATTTTTAGATTGCACCTAAGTGCCACAATCAACTTATTAAAATTCAACTTAATCACAATTAATTTAATAATTCTAAATTAAAGTTAATTCCTCTAAATTTTATACTTATTTAATCTCTTTATGTAATTAAATATTTTATTGTATTTTAACATCTCAACTTGAGGGGTGTTACAAATGTAATTTGGAAGATTACATTCCATATTCATTAGAAGGAGTTGGAAGCTTGAGAAACAATTCTCTGAGAGATAAAGATGATTCTCAAGCAAATTTATGTAAATAGATTGAAGACATTAAATAGCATTAATGTGATTCTTTTATACCCAATCCCTAGCAATGTTTTCAAAAGCGGATCGGACGTCAAACCCGTGGCCTTACTGGTTATTGGTTCGACTGGTTAAACCACTTCAACTACTGGTTTGATCAATGTGATGTCATAATGACAAAATTATTATATTTAATTATATCTAATATTATAAATATTAGCAAATAAATAGAAAAAATTCTAATAATATAGACTATTTACCCCATTATTCTTTTTTATACTATTATTTCACTAATTAAGTATTTGATACTGGGAAAATTTTGTATAATAATGGGTGAAATTATCCTAATTTGTTTTGTATACAAAAATCAAATATGAAAAAACTAGAGATTTATTGTGGTTCCCAAAGTAAATAAGATGGGTTCCCAAGGCTCCAATATCAAATCTGCTGCCCATTCCAATGACCATTGGGTATTGGTATGAAAAATGGTACTTAATAGACAATTAATGTTGGTTCCAAAGACATATTTACCTATCCCACCATAAAAAAGAAAAAGGAGAACGAGCCCTCTTGGTTTTACTCCCTTTTTTCTTCCTAAAAGTAATCTTTCATCTCAAAATAAAGAAGGAAACAAAATGGTCCTATTGCAGTACGGGTACAAAAACTTGCTTGTTCTTGGTGCTTCTTTCCCTAAAATGGTGTTGCTACTTGCCCATAATTATATTTGTCAAGGCTGCTTCAATTTTATTTCAGATTTTCTGGGTTAACTATTTGATGGTATCCTAATTTCATTTTTCTCTGATTTTTCCTCTCTGTTTTTTTGACGGTATCCTAATTTCATTTTTCTCTGATTTTTCCTCTCTGTTATTTTTACTTCTTTATACATAACAAGAGGCAAACTGGTATATAATTGGTTGAACTGGTTCCGGTTCAACTAGTTATTAATCGATTTTTACCAATTCTCACCGGGTCAATTTGCTCCGGTTTCTCCAGCTTAACCGAGCCAAACTGAGCTCAGGTCAAGAATCGATTGAACCGGCCAGTTCAGTCTGATTTTGAAAACACTGATTCGTGGTTGACATGGAACCAATATTCAAAATTTTTGGTACTTCATAAATACAAAAAGGGAAAAAATTGTAAGTTTTGGCATTGATATTGACATTTTTACACGAAATAAATGATTGATATCTTGTGGAATCAAGAAGAAATGCTAAAGAAGGTGGTGGTGGCAAAATGTTTAGAAGTGTAGCATCCCATTGCGGAGCTAGGGATATTGAAAGCAATTTATTAAGTTTTACATTGAACGAGTGAAATACCAAGTGGAAGAGAAGAGACATAAGCCAAAGGAGTTGGAGTTTGAATGATAGGGCTTTGGCCTTGTATCCACATCTGCCAGGATTTTAAGTTTTACCTGAATTAACTAGTATCATATTTCTTAGAGGATTCTATATGAATGCTTTTCTTTTTTGATCTTTCTATTATTGTTCTCAATTAAGCTATGAGAAATACAACGTTTAATATATGTAGCATAGTAAACAGTTTCCACAAAGAGAATGACCTGGAATATTTAATGCAGGAATGCTAAAAAAAAACTTCTGCTAGAGATAAAAATAAATCCTGAGCAGTCTATATTTCCATATTATCTAGAGGTGAGTTGAAACCTTACAAGAATGAAAGAAATTGAGTTTAAAACAAAATCTATTTTGGCTGAGGTCAAAAAAAGGTACTTCATTGTTGGTCATGCATTTCTTTGGCAACTATAAAACAATAAATAACTGTAAGAATTGAAATAGATTTTCCATTTACATTTTTTTCTATCTTCCAGACTTTTGCTATCCGGCAAGATTTAGGCCCATGTTTTGGATAGTTTACAATTATATTACGAACATATTGTGTACACTAGGGTTGGGGGGTTTTATAACCGACTTAAGGTAGTGTAGTTGAAGAAATAATGAGTATATGTGTTTTCCATATCATCCTAATAGAATATCACTTAAAACAGAAGTAAAAAATATTGATGGTCAACAGTTCTTGTTTTCACAATGTATGACCACGGCTTATTTGCAAAAGCTAGTTTGCCTAGGTTCCCAAATTGCTGGATTCAACAACCATAATGTAGATATATAAATTTTGTTGAATGTCTTGAATCAATGTGTGGCTAGAGAACTTTAGCAGAATATGACTAATGTAATGTCATTAGTTAAAACTTTGGTTTCCTTGGGGAAACCAGCTTGCTAGCTTAGTCATATCATTGAAATAATCTTTAACGTGTTGTAGAAAAGTTTACATTCTATGCTGGAGAGATTAATCTTTTGTTCATTCTTTTCCATTTTTTGTGTTTTAAATGAGCATAATACATGTATACTTTTATCTCACAAATCTTGGGGGTCTCTTGTGGCATCTTTTCTGGCAGATGTATTTTAGAACTTATCATGTTTATATCTTTGTCTTGAATGGCATACCAAGAGAGGCAAAACTCTCTAAGCTTTTATCAGATATTGAAAAGCAACACAACCCAATTAGCATCATGGAGATCCTCCATTGAGTGGATCTATGAAATCACAAAAAATCGTAGGAAACAGGACAATGATGTACAACAGATCCTAAAACATACAAGGGAGCTCTGGTTGGAGAACAATGCCATCCAAGAAATGCCTTTTTCGAATTTGTGCAATAGTTGCGGAGACAATTTTTAGCTCTAATATTCTGATTCACAAGTCTTGCGTCATGGCTGGTGTGAAATTTTTGGGGTTTGTTTTTAGTGCATGCATAATTTGTTTGATGTCTTTTCTTAGTTCTCATTTGACATATTTACTTAGAAGATTTCCACAGGGAAGCCAAGAAATATCCTATTGCTCCACAAGCTTACAAGCTTCTGATAGACATCCATGAGAGCTTTGAAGAGATTGCTGAAAAATTATTGCTACTGATAGATGTTGGAGAGATGTTGAATATGAGGCCAAATTTGCAATTAGCACTCCTAGAAGCTTGAACCTAGGATAGCTACAAGCAGATCTCAATGCCATTAGAGAAGAAAATGACCTCCTTGAGCAACGCCTGCATAAAATATACACTTCTATATCACTTGTTCTATTGGAAGCTGTACAACTTGTCCACATCTACTAAAACAAAATTTACGAACACACTTCTTTTTAGCATTTGTACTTGGCTTCCCATGCTTTGTGTTACAACCTTATGAGTTGCGTTGTCCTGTTTTTCTTCTTATTTTTGCTTTTGTTTTTGATTTTTTTTGGGGTTTCTTTTACTCAATTAAAAAAGCTTTTTTTTTTAATAAAAGTTTAGTTGCTTTGCAGTTTCTTTTTTGCGACCTTTTTGTCCTAATGCCATCATTTTTTATTTAATATCATGTAGGTGTTTGTATTGTGATAAGTGTCCATTTGTTTTCCTTGACAATATCTATTTATATATATATATATATGTATGTATGTATAACAAAAATAAACAAGTATCTTTTTAAGTGAAATACCCTAATTATCTTTTAAATTTAATTAACCCAAAATTGAAAATCTGGAGTTGAAGCCCTACAACTAAAATTTTGAAATCCAAAATAGTAGAAGAATTCCAATCGCCACATAAACGCCCCCATTTGGCCTCTTGCTTTTGCTCTTTAATATTTCATCCATTAAGAATGAGATTTCACTCTATGTCCAATTCCATTTGTTTAGAGGTTGGGTTAAGTATATGAATAAAAATTGGGTCAAAAAGGGAATTAATTTCCTTCCTCTCATAAACATGTGTTTAACATCTGACCATTAAATGGTAATAAGATGAAACAAATTAATTTGTCATTGCAAAAGGGTAAATTTGTATGTTAGTTTAAATAAATAATAAATGTTATGTAATGCCTCGGACTTAGAACATCCGTTTCTAGGCTGAAAATGCTACCTATGGACAGGTAGAACCTCCAACGAAATACCATAAATACAGGAAAATAACTATACAAACATATAAACATTTACATCATTAATCTAAATCCATAGATATCCATTACAACATGGTTCAAGTTGTACCAATTTAGGGGAGCAAGTGCATACGAAAACGAGATGTGGATGCACTCAAATGGCCCTAGGTTACTGCCTTGGGCGTGAGTGTGCCTTTGTGTAGGCGTGGACGGCCCCACTCCAAAATTTTTATTATTTTTAAACTGAAAATAGTAGAAGTTTTCTATATTTTGGAGTTCAAAATCCAGCATAAAATTTTTGCAAAACAAACAAAGTAAATCCATGTTTTCAATTTTTAACAAATCAATACATATTCGATTATATCTAAGGCTTTCAAGTACAAAGTTATCAAAACATTAATTAACAAAGGAAATAACCACAATGAGATCCAAATATCCATAGTCATCATTAAGCGAGACAAAGAATTCATGATATCCAACAAAAAATAAAAATAGCAAGTTTAAGTTCATGCTCATTATATTCAAAGTAAGGAAATAAAATCATGATGCAAAAGATTCCATTATTAATGAGTACAAGGGATAGCCATAATCTTTACCTCAATCCTTTGATCACTACCCACGATATACTTCTAAATTCTCAAAATTGCTCCAAGCAAAATCACACAATCTTTCAATATCAAAACTTCTTCATTAATCATATTTTTAAGAACGACAATCTTTATTCTAATTATTTTATATCAAAGTTCCTAATAGTTTAACCGTGCAATTTACTTTTATAATTATCTTAACTCGACGATCTTTCTAACGGTGGCGTCTGATCGACGATCCAATGGTCATATCTCTGTCTATTCTCACTCAAAATTCTTCCCTTCCTATTGCTCCTATTCTCAGCAGCCATGGCAGGTTGCTTTCCATCAATATTTTTGGCCATTTTCTTCATTTTTTTGAGTGATTCTTAATCCTAAAATTATCTACACTTGAAAAATTTCTAACGGTATATTATATGGGCCAATTTGATAAACGAAAAGTAAGTTTTGAAGTTTTGGGAATTGAAGGTTTTGCAAGGATAGTGGGTATACCCAAAGGATGATTTATGTGTGTGTGTGTGTTTGGATTTCAAACCTCAAGTCTCAAAATATGCTTCCAATCAAGAATATTTCTTAGGTTAACCATTATTAGTAGTAAAAATCGTTTAGGCACTTCATCATATTTAAGTTCTATGATCTTATAGTTATGGTCAATCAAGGCTAGGCTCAAGGTTTCATCACAAGATTTCAATTAAGTCCAATATTCAACATTTAATTCCAACAAATGGGATAACAAGAACATAGAGTCAAGGAAATTATAGCCATAACTCTTACGTGGAGTCCTAAGCTTTAAATTTGGTAGTTGGTGTCCAAAGCCCTAGGATCACAACCTATTACAATCAGAACTATATGAATATCATACTTTCATCAATTTCTCAAGCCATAAGCTATTTTAATTCCTTTAAAGCTTACCCAAAATTCCTAAGTGAAAGAATGCATTTCTAAGCTTTTTCCTCTTTTTCAAAGCTTAAAAACTTTGGAGCTCGATGAAAATGGTTGAAGATGTTTGTGTGTGTAGAGTAAAATTGGGCAAGAGTGTCTTGCAAAATTCCCAACCAATCCTATTTATAAAACTTAGTGGGTAAGTTTTTCAATTTTCTTTTGACTCATATTTTAGTGAGGAAGTTTGGCTAAAAGGAGAAAAATATCTCCCTTATGCTAGTGCGTGTGTGTGTGTGGCCGAATTGTGTGTATACACACACACACACACACATATTTAATATTTTTGGGTTGGGCTTTGAAGTGAGTTTGGGCCAAAATTCCTTTTCAGGCCAAAACAATGTATATGATAAATTTTGCGTGCTGAAAAAATTTAAGGTTGTGATAAAACATTTTGGGTTGAAGAGAAATTTCAGGTAGTCGTGAACCCTAGTATTCATGAAAGGGTTCGTTATTTGAAAAATGAGGGCTGTATCGAAAAGATTTTGCTAGTAAAGCGATTTTGCTAGATGAGGAAGAATATTTTTCCATTTTGAATTTTGGAGTTTAAAAGTAATATTAGGAGAATTCTTGGGTCGTTATGCTCTTTCTTTCTTAGAAGAATCTGGTCTCCAGACTCATTGTTGTTATTCAAACAAGTGGGGATATTTTTTCAATTTCTAAATTCTTAATCCTAATAATCTGGGACACGTATAGATTGCTCTTCATGTGAGAAATCACTTCAAATGGGCATATTTCATGTGCTCCATTATATATAAAGGATCTGGACTATTGGTCAAGCCTATTTGCTACCAGGTAATATGTTTGACAATCTCGAAAGATCCTGCATATCAAGGAGTCAACTTCTCGCCTTTTCCTATTTTTTGAATTGGCATAATTCTAATTTTGAATATACAACGAATTCTTGCAAGTGTTCGAATGATTTGTTGATATGGGGTGAAGGATATTTATTCGTAACTACCTTATTCAGTTCCTTAGAGTCAATACACATTTTTCAATTTAGCCTTCTCCTGTTAAGGCATACAGCCTGGCTTTGATCCATAAATACCTCATTGTATTTTGCCGCGGCTGGTTCCTCATTCTAGAACAAGTGCCCTTGCGATTCCTCGAGCAGTCCTTTGCTAAGTGCTGGGCATTTTCGCAGAATAGGTACATTCCCAGTTTCTTCTAGTATCTGTCCTCAGCATAAGAGGTGCCCCATAGTAGTTGCAACTTTTCTTCTCAGTTGTAGTTTAAGTCTTGCCCTTATCAGATGTCATTGGATTTGAACCTCCTACCATTATCTTGGGTTTCTGTCTATAAAAACCTTTCTTTCCTTTGTCTTGGTCATATTTGTCCGACCATTTTCCTTTCTGTTTCTCATAAATTCTTTGGAGCTCTCGAAATTCTGCCTCCAACTGCATTGGCCTCTCCACCGCATTATCATAAGTTGAGGGATTGCAAATGGCCAAGGCATACTTTAAGTCAGGCTTGAGCCCTTCTATAAATATTTTCATCCTCATTTCCTCGTTTGCGAGGATGTGTGGTGTGTACTAAATTAGTCTTTTGTACTCTGCTTCATATTCAACCACTACTAAAGTTTCCTGAATCAAATTCATAAACTCGCTCTCTCTTATATCCTTAAGGACTTGAGGGATGAACTTCCTCATAAACTCAGCTTTAAAATCCTCCCAAATCTACTCAATCTCATCTTGTTCCCATCTTTGCTGTACTATTTGCCACCGATGATGCGCTATTTTCTCTAGAAAGAAAGTGACATATTTTACTTGCTGCTCTTCTGAGTAATTAACTACTCGGAAGATTTTCTCAATTCTCCCTATCTAGGATTCCACCTTTTTATCATTTGGTTCACCCTTGAACCTTGGTGGGCCAAATCTTAAAAATCTGGTTGACAACTTGTCCTCCGAATTTTCTTCACTTCTGTGTCTTTGGTTTATTTGCTATTGGTAACAGTTCATAGACTATTGCCACATAGTAAAAAGTTGCTCTGTAGCAGGTTCATTTCTCATAGGAGATGTTTGCTCAGGGTTCCTCATGTGGTATAGTATTTGCTATACTATTAAGGGTTTCTGGAGCATGAAATTCCTCAAACAACACTTGACGCAGTCTACCACATTTCCTAGACAGTTCATTATTTGACTTGCTCCCCCTTGTTGCCATAACTATAAGAAATTGTCAAACAAGTTTCTTAATACCACTCCAAGATTTTCTCCTTTTATCATAAGAATTCAAATACCATAATACAATGAAGTCATAATACCAAAAGCCCATCCTTCTCTATTGGATAATTTTATCATAATCCTGTCATATTTAGGTAAGTAATTCATCACTTTCCTCTAAATAACAAATTCTCACTTATCTTAGCATTTTGGAATCAAGTGATTAATGCATAAATATATCGGTTCACAAATTGTAGGCCTCCCAATTACAATTCGATACATTTAAGCATCATCCATTATATCAAATGATTATAAACTTAATGTGGTCAAATCCTATGATATAAGTCCAATGGGAAATTCTTACCCCAATGATCTATTTTCAGTGTAGCGCGAGTATCTTTCCAAAAGAGACTCAAAGTTCTGATACCACTTGTAACGACCCAAACCTAAAACATCCATCCCTAGGCCGAAATTGCTACCAATGGGGAGGGGGTTCTAAAGAACATTTGTTCTCAAATCACGATATAACAGGGTTTTATTTTATCCATGTAACGACCTGAAAATTCCCTTAAATAATCTTTTAAAATTTTCATTTTCAGAACATAAAACCTTTTTGTAATCACAAATGATTTCTTTCACAACCATTCAAAAATTTTCTAACGATGAAAATAATTCGTTTCAACAATCAAAAATTTTATTTCAACAAAACTCATCCCAAAACATTATTTCAGCCCGATAAATCATTAAATTTTGGCCCAAACTCTAGGCCCAACACTCAAGCCCAATCTTTCAATTCCCAAAATATCTACATCTCTATGTACATATACATATATATGAAGGAAAATCTATGGATAGATTTTAAAAGATCAAATCCCCACCAAATTGAATTTGCTTCACCTAACACCATGGCCCTTACTTCATGAACAAGTCTAGTATTTATGGAAGACCAACTCTTCTCTTGAGATTTGGCAAGGCTCCAAAATCTTGGAAATTGCTTAGAAGACCTTTCTTCCTTTATAAATAATTTTGGCTTGTGGAAGACAATTCACTCTTGCAAGGAAACTCTCTCTACGTACAAAAGCCATTTACTTCTTCTTCTTCCTCATAACAAGGTATATAACTTTACCTATATATATATCCTTTAAACTTAAAACTTTCAAAGGAACAAAGGACAATTTGGGAAAGTAAACTCTCTCATTAGGATCTTGTTAAGCTTAGGTACTTGAAAGTCATTTCGATTTAAGGACTAAAGAGGAAAATGTATTAACACTTATAATCTTTGGTGTTGTTAGGTGATAATCTTGAAGTATTAGGACTTGTGGATCTCAATCATCAACTCTAAACTAAGGACAAGAGTAAGATTTATGATTTTTCCCCGTTGTGGCTACGCTCTTGATAATCCCTTGATTATTCATATTCTTGTTGATTGATTATGATTATGGTTGATGATTTGAGCTCTGGAAGTATTCTTATGATTTGTGAAATCCATGAATACTTGAATGTTCTTGTGGCCATCATCATTTTCCCATTCAATGCCATTGCTTGTTCATGGGTATGAATTTTAGACAAAAGAGGAGAGTTTTGATGAAATAAAGAAATAGATGGATTTATTGGGAATTTTTCTTTAACTTAACACATTTTGGATCAAGTAAAAATAATGAAAATGATTTTTTAATGGTTTCTACCAATTTAAAAAAAAAAGGAAAAATTTCCCGCTGGGCACACTCGCTCCCAGGGTAGAAGCCACAGGCAACATGGGCACAACCGTGTCCATTTTCGAGCGCGATCGTGTCTAGTCCAAAAGCTAAAAAGTTATTTTTGACCCTTTTTTCACGAATCTAAGATTATATAAATCTTCTTTAAGATGTTTTAAATTTCAAAGTAAATTTCTTCAAGTCTGAAGTTCATGTCGAATCAAATATTGAGTTTGGAATTCAATTATGTCTCTTTACCGATTGATTCAATTACCTCGAATATGTCTATTCTTGTGAACCTATATGCATGTATGATGGGTTCAGGGAGGTTCAGGAAGGACAACCGAGTGGTATTGGACCGTAGTGCGCCCCTGAAGGCATTCCTATTGGATAGTTTGAAGGAAACCTACAGGTAGGTTTCCAAAGAGATAGTCCATGGCACGTGGTTGACTGTGCTTCGTGTATGAATTAATGGCTTTTCTTGAGCGGCAACTTAGGAAAGCAAATAGAGGAATAAGGGTTTTTATTTGTCAATTATAAGGGAATGATTTAAAAATTTAATTAGAAAAATTTTTAGGTTGTTACACTCTCTTTTCGACTCAAGGCATCAACGACAGCCTTCGCCCTACCTAGATGGTAGGTGATGGTGAAATCATAATCTTCTAAAACTTTATCCACTGTCGCTATCTCAAGTTCAGATTTTTTTGGCTGGGGATATATTTCAGACTCTGGTGATCTGTATAAACCTCCACTTTGGCACTGTACAGGTAATGGCACCACTTGTCAAAGCAAAAACTATCACCACTAATTCCAGATCATAAGTGCGATAGCTTTGCTTGTGATTTTTCAACTTTCTCGAGACATATGTAATGACTTGTCCTTTCTGTATCAGCATACAGCCCAGACCTTGTTTAGAAACATCTGTATACGAAGTAAGCACTTCTGATCCATTAGGTAGTGCAACTATCGGAGCTGTGGTTAACTTTTTCTTCAATTCCAAGAAGCTCAACGTTTGGTTCCATTCAAATTGCTAATCTTTTTGGGTCAACTAGGTGAGAGGACCAACTATTCTAGAAAAGTTTTGAATGAATTTCTGATAGTATCCTGCTAATCCCAAGAAGCTTCTCACTTTGATAACCATCTTCGATCTTTTTCAGTTGAATACTATTTCTACTTTATCTAGACCAACCTCCAAACCGTTCTGAGAAATTATATGTCCAAAGAAAGTTACCTTGCTTAGCTAAAATTCACCCTTGCTAAATTTGGTATATAGTTGATGTTCTTCAAGAGTCTGAAGAATGATATATAGATGTTCTTCGTGTTCTTCCTCCAACTTAGAGTACACCAAAAAATCGTCAATGAAAATCACTACAAAGGACAAAAAACTCAATGCATCAAATCTATGAATGTTGCAGGAGCATTTGTCAATCCAAATGGCATTAGAACGAATTGAAAGTGTCCATATCATGCATTGAATGCAATCTTGGAAATGTCTGCTTCTCGTATTTTTAATTGATAGTACCCTTGTCGCAAGTCCAGCTTTAAGTATACCACAGATCCTTGAAGGTGATCAAATAGTTCAGCAATATGGGATAGTGGATATTTATTCTTGATGGTCACTTTATTTAATTCTTTATGGTTGATACACATCCTTAGTGAACCATCCGTTTTTTTCACAAACAGAATCAGAGCTCTCCAAGAGGACGAGCTTGGTCTTATAAAATTTTTATCCAGGAATTCTTGTACTTACTCCTTCAATTCTTGCAGCTCTACTGATGCCATTCTATTAGGAATTTTCGAGAATGGTGCTACCCAAGAAAAGTTTCAATTACAAACTCGATTTCTCTATTCGGGGGTAGTGAATCCAGGTCCTCAAGAAATACTTCTAGAAATTTTCTAACTACCCTCACATCCTCTAACTTCATGGTATCTTGCGGCTTATTGATCAAATATGCTAGAAATCCTTGCCTACCCTTTCTTATTATTCTTCTGGCACTTATTGCTGAAATAGTAGTGATTTTACTATTCTTGGAGTTGATATTAGTATCATCCCCGACTCCTGTTCCCAACTTTATTGTTTTGGCATAACAATCTACCACAGCCTCATGCCGGTATAACCAATCCATTTCTAGGATGAGATCATAATCCAAATTGGCAAATCGATAACATGAGTAACAAATTCTTGGTTCTCTATGCCTATGGGGCAATTGGGGTATCTAACATAAGTCTTGTAACATCCTTATATAGGAGTATGGAATTCATAAGGAGTGCTCATGTTTTCTGTGATCAACCCTATTCTCTTAGCACATGCAACTGATATAAAAGAATGTGTGGCACTCGAATCAAATAGAGTTTTGCACAAAAAGTTTTAGATTAGGATGTTACCTTAAGTCACTTGCAAAGGATCCACTTCTTCTTCAACTGCTATAGCATAGGCCCTTAGCTTAATCTGTGGGCATCCTGTTGCATTCTGCTATGATTGGTTCGGTGTTCCAGCACCTGCGTTCTTGCGGTTCTTTGGACAGTCTTTAGCAAAGTGTTGTGAACTCCCATAGGTTATGCACCATCCTTGTTTCTTGCAACACCTATCCCCGGTGTGGGAGATGCCTCCGCAGAAATTGCAGCTACTTTTCTCGATTGCTGCTGGAGCCTTTCCTTTTGCAACTGATGAGCTTCCGATCATCATTTTCAATTTCTTTCTAAAGAAACCCTTCTTCCCTTTATCTTGGTCAGGCTTACCCTACCATCTTCCTTTTTTCTTGTCATGAATCTTTCGAAGTTCTTGAAACTCCACTTCTAGTTCCATTGCCCTTTCAACCGCTCTGTCATAATTGGAAGGATTGCAAATGGCCAATGCTCACCTTAACGCAGGCTTTAGTCCCTTAGCAAATCTTTTCTCCCTTCTCCTTTCATTGGCCAAAACGTGTGAAGCACACTGAATTAGTCGATTGTACCTGCCTTATATTCTGCCGCTGACATGAATCCCTGAATCAGATTCATAAATTCTTTCTCCCTCATTTCCCTGACCACTAGAGGGAAATACTTCTTCGTGAATTCTGCCCTGAACTCATCTCAAGCCTACTCAATCTCACCTCTAACCTACCTCTATTCTATAACATGCCACCAATTATGCGCCATATCATTCGAAAGGAAAGTAACGTATCTCACTTTGTTCTTCCATATAGTTGAGCACTCGGAAGATTTTCTTGATTCACTAAGCCAGGACTAAGCTTTCCTATCATCAAGTTCTCTTTTGAACTTTGGTGGGTTAAATCTCAGAAATTGGGGTAACAACTTATCCTCGGAGTTGTCCTCATTCTCATGCTCCAGATTAACCGGTTGTTAACTTTGATTCACGAATTGCTGTAATAGGGTAAAAAGCCGTTCAATTGCATGTTCATTTTTAGAAGGGGGTGTTCTTTCACATGGCTTTCTCTAGGTAAATTATTTTCCATATTACTTGGGGTCTCGGGTGTAGGAATCTCCTCAAACAACACACGTCTCGATCTATCTCTTTTTTTAGGAAGTTCCATAGTCGACGTACTTTTTCTAGTTGCCATTATCTAAAATCAATCAAATAAACTTTTGCTTAGTATCCTTTCATTTTCCATTTTAGTTATAAATGATCAAGGTTTATCATATCATATAAAAAATAAGATGCTAAAAGTAACTAAGCAAGTATGGCAAAAGTCGTATTGTTCATTCCTTTTAAAAGTGATCACATCACGTAATACAAAATGTGGTTCCTAGACCATCTATTATAGCTAACAAAAGAGATAGTAATATAACCACTTTGCATCATACAACTTCCGACCTCACATTCTAACTATGCATATCAAACTTAACAAAGTTAGGAAGCTAAACTAACTTACTATCCCCAATACCAACAACATCAACACCAACATCACTACCAAGCTCACCACCTGTAACACCATCGGCATCTCTACCTACAACATTACCCTCTCTAATGGCCTCAAATCAACCAAATTCCTCACTCAAATTAATGTCCTATAGGCCTTCAAAGTGCCTTTCAAACTACGCCAGCTCATCATCTGTAATATGCACCTGGGTAGGAGGTAGTGGAGGGATAGTCCTCCTCATCCGTGTGGTCTATCGAAATCTCCTTCGACTACTCCCTTTCTCTCTCAATGCATTGGATGTTCGGCCCCTCTATCCGAGTTCCTGCTAGGCACCCTATGAAAATGCATCACATCGATAATCATGCTATGGGCCTTGTGAGCCTCTGACGCATATATCTTTCTCCTAAACAAACTGGGCATCCATGGCTCCTCGGGCCTCTCAAACTTTAGGATGTACTCACTCATCATGTAATCTTGAGCCACCCGTTCCATACCAAATAGAGTGCAGACCACTTGCTTGAAGGCATCCTCAAACTGGCCTAGGAGGTTTCAATTAGGATGGGTAATGTGACGTCCGTTATTGGCAAACATATTCTTGAAATTCATGTTCTGGTCCTGGTGTCTCTCAACTATCTTCTCCGTCTCACTCTCAGTCCACTTACTATAGTCCATGTAGAGCTTATGGTGGTTCGCATATGCATTCTTCCAATACTCGATCTCTTTATCTTTCTCGTCCAAAAGTGCATCATAGTCCACCTGTTGCTTCTTCAACGGGCCTATATTACCACCACTCGTGCTGTGATCCGAATCGGTGAACTCCTTAACCTTATTATTTCTTTGTCCATCTACCCACATCATAACCGACAATTAGCAGACGAGGTTCGTAGTTAATAAAAGGAAACCATAATATATATAATAACGAACTAAAAAGTTCTAAGGCTTTCTATCCTGTGCTCTAATACCACATATAATGTCTCAGAGCCTAAAACATCCGTCTCTAGACTAGAAACACTACCTATGGACAGATGAACCTCTAATGAGATAACATACACTCAAGGGAAGGTAACTATACAATCATATCAACAAATAAACATATACATTATGCCTTAATATCTATTACAAACTAAATCGTCTCAAGGCTACAAGCCCAAGTTTTAAACATAAGATAATGTAACATAACAAAGCTACAAACCTACTTTCTAAACATACCATCATGATCTAACGGCTACAAGCCATTTACAATACATAGAGTCATATACACAATACTAACATTTCAAACCGTAATAGAGTGCAAAATCTCGGCCTAACATAACTCCAGAAGCTTAATCTCCTACACATGGTAATATATTTAAATAAGTCCACTGATGTAGTAAGAATTATAGCTAATGACAGTGGAGAAACCAGTGGAATAAATAAAATTCGATATAGAGAGCAAACGAGAAAAATAAATGAGATAAAAAATGTAGTACGATTATGATAATCCCAATAATCAAATAAAAACATATAACTCATGTAAGAGCTCAAGATCAAACATACAATCGAATAGTACAGGTTGAACTAGTATTTGGTGGATTTGTCACCCTTATAACTTCTAATTGAACATATAATTCTTATTCCTCCAGAGGCCCCACACTCGAGTGGCCACTCGAGGTGAGTAACCTTTTCAAATAATGTGACACATGTCGATGTACCATGTGTCACAAACTAGTCATTGGAAAGCCAACCTCCAGGCTTCTGCGGCCTATCTAAACTAGTGGAAGCTCTCTAAGGGACCAGCCATTGGCCAGATACCACCCGACGTCCCTCTTGAGACTTTCCAAGAGCCCATCAAACATAAATACAAAAAGGTTTCAAGGGTAATAATAATCTTGTGAATTAAAAGTTTCAAAGTTCAAACGCGATTCGAACATTATCAATAAATTTAGTTTGAAATTTGGACATGTAAAACATATATTGGGATTTAGGAGAGCTTACCGGAGTTATATATGGACATAAAAAGACAAAATGGTAATGTAACGCCCCGGGTCACGATAGCATTCTGTCCCGTGATTTGAGACGCTACTCGCGTACGAAAAAATGATCTAAAACTAAAAGCAGGAACTAAGGAGAGCAATTCGAACTAAAATCCCAAAATATCATTCAAGACAATGAAGTAGTTCAAAATACATAAGCATCTAATTATCTATTACAAGCCAATTTAACAATGCAACTTGTAAGTTCAAACGTCCCAACTAGCAAAAATTACAAGCTTAATACAAGTCAAAAGGAACTAATCACGATCAAGCTTGAGCTATCAGTCAATCATCCATAGTCTACGAACGTACATAATGTTATGGAGTCATGAGTTCACTAACCCAATAAAACTTATGGCATAAGAACAGAAATGAAAGAGATCCAAATAACAGACATAATGATATCAAGACGAGAATGTGATTTTTATAAAAGAACTAGAACAATCAAAATGAACAAATCAAGCAATTATCAATAGACATTTATCACATTCAAGTCGTATCGCAGTATCAAATATTTTGGTGGGTCTGTCACCCTTATAACTCCAACTTATATCTTTTAAATTTCTTATCCCTCCGAACTCCCGAAGGAGCAACTTATAAACAATAAAGCGCAACCGACGTACATGCTTTAGGATAGCCCCTCAGAACTCTACCTCCAGGGTCATCCGGACTACCCCACTTGCAGCGATTTATAAGAGCTCGGACAGTCAACCCAATGTTGCCCAATCCGATATTCCTGAAAACTCTGATGGCCCAACTTGCTTGCTTTCATGAGACTAACAATAAATGGGACATTCAAGCATATCGTATAATCATGAAGCCATTCGGCACGTTTCGATTGACCAACTAACAATTAAATGAACAATTCAGAATCTAGGTTAATCGTTTCGCTCAAGCAAACGAGAATTAGACTACGGACTAGAGGATTCATTAATTTGAAATTTTAAACGTACTTTAAAAAGATTAGATATGGACTTGGTATAACGGAAATAAAGTCAAAGCAAGTTCAAGCTCACTGGAATGAGCACTTAGGCGCACGTTTGGGCACTCGAGCTCTCAAACAATGGTTTTCGCCACGAATCTAAGCGCTTGAGTGCTCAGTTACTGGAAAAATTAAAGTCGCAAGATTTTAAGTGGGCGCTCAAACGAGCACCTAAGCGCCGGACTACTGGAATGAGAAATATTTTCGGTTCTGAGTGGGCGCTGGGGCGCTCAAAATGAGCGCTTGGACGCCCAAGTTGAGCGTTCGGGTGATCACTTTCGGGTGAAAAATTTGATTTTTCATCTTTTATTGTTCTTCTGATTTTTGACTTGAAAATTTCATTTTTGGGGCTCTTTTAAGTCCATAAACGTTTGTAAAATATCAATTTAAAGCTTGGTTGAAGATTTTCGAAGAAATTAAAGTCGAGTTCGAAAACAGCATTTTTGTCCATATCTCTCATTTTTTCTTAGTTTTAAATCATCAAGTCCTTCTCATAGTCTATGGTCCACGGTTCATGTCCAAACCAAAGTATAGATATTCAAGTCTAGAGAGTGCAATAAGTTTTGGAACTAGCATTACAAGGGCATTGAGCTTTAGATTATCAAGAAGCATGAAATAACCACACAAAGCTTATAATAGGCAAATATATCGTAATGATCATCAACATCATAGGCTTAATCATAGAAAATGAACTCAACATGAAGAAGAAGAACATATGAGCATGTGGAAGAGGCAAGAGTTCTATAAGTCTTACTTCTCATCCAAAGCTTAGTTGCTAACACACAACGAGCTCTCCGAGCAATGATCAATTGTCTAGACACAATAACAAACTCTTAATCAAACTCAAACCTTACTTATCATAACATCTAGTCATAAACTTAAACTTACTTACCAAATAGCTTGAGTGAGTACCCTGGATTTCTCCTTGTGATTTCCTTTGTTTCTTAAATAAAGTCTCAATGTGTGTGTGGGTGAAATCGAGCTGCCGAATGGAGTGGAGAGGGAGTGGAAATGAGGGTGTTTGTTTCAGAATTTTGAATGAGCAATTAGTTGAAAACAAGTCTCAATTTCTTACTTATAAAGAGAGAATTGTGTGTTAGGTTGGTAATCAAGATTTTTGGACAATAAATCCCACATTTTAAGGGTGATTTTCGACTGCCCATATTGCCCCATTCCTCTACAGATTTTAAAATCTGATTTCCTTATTATATATATATATTTTGAAATGTTTAAAGAGTGGGGCAAAATGTGGGCTGAAATGTTAGGCTGAAATAGGGCTTTATTTGGGCCAATATATAGTAAGGAAATCGAGTTTTTTGACGAGAGAAATATTTCGAACGTGTGAAACTTATTTTGGAATTAAAATGTTCTTCGTTTTATTAAAATCATATTAATTTGTGAAATTCGACAAATTCAAATTTTTAATTTGGGAAATCTCGGGGTGTTACACTCTTCCCCCGTGAGACCCCGAAAATTTATTTAATTTAATTTTTAAACCCTTGTGTTTAATCAATAAACATTTTGAAATCTTTTGAGAAAATTCTAATTGATAATTAATTTTTCGCCGATTCGATATTTTTATCACATTAAAAATATTTTATTATTTTCAAAGAATCTATTTTATTTTCGAAAGTTATTGAAATTACTATTTTGCCCAAAGAACTCCCATAACTATATATTTTTAGACTCTTAGTTTTAAAAATTATTTTATTTTACGACTACAAATTCTATATAAAGGAAAAACTCGTCTTAATTTTTTTTTTCAACCAAAACTTACCAAGACCATACTATTAGCTTCAAAAATTATATTTTAGCCCAAAAGATTCTTGAATTAACAATTTTACCCCAATGTTTCAGTAATTTTAAAAATATAGCGCTGTTTTAAATGATTTTTATCGCTATTGTCCAAAAGATT
>JACFYI010003570.1:72532-91618 GCA_014898755.1 Handroanthus guayacan | reverse complement strand
CATTTAACATGTAGGTTCTTGAATCGTGAACGAATGAATGATTGGAGCTCATGACAAATTGTATAGCTCATTCTAGTCTTGTAAATCCCTATCGCATTTGGATTAGTTTATTGTTTTGGAACTTATGGGCCTAGAAATGTTTAGATCGTTGGACTGTATTGATAAGTTCGATTGACTTATGTATTTTGAACTCCTAAAATGTGACGATTGTATTTTGGAACTTAGTTTGGACTAATGTATTGATATTTTGGAATTTAGTTTGAATGTTTTTCATGTGCTAGTTTTGAATCGATTTTTGAACGTAATGGTTTTAGAACATATAGAACGCGAGTGATGCACCTCGAGTCTCGAGTCCGCACATTCTCGGGATTTCGGGGGGCGTCACAATAGGTTTTCTAAGGACTAGCCTGTGACACGCAGATCGTCAACATTTATATCACACTACAAAATTGGGTCACCATCTCGAGTGGCCACTCGAGTGTGGCACCTATGGAGGAATAAGAATTATGTATTATTATAGAGTGCAAGGGTGAAAGATCCACCAAATACTAGTTTTGCCTTTGTTATACGATTGTGTGAATTGCTATTACATTTTTAACTCGTTTTATGCTCTTATTGAGCTACTTATTTATAATTGCTTATGAGATGATAACAATCGTTTAGCACATTTCATTTCATTTATTGAGTTTGTTGCCTCTATAACCATTTGTTAGATTTCCTTGTTCCTTACCGGTCCATGGCTATGATTCTTACTAAGTTAATGGACTTATTTAATTATGTTACCATATGTAGGTGAACAAGTTTGGAAGCTGTTGGCACATAAATATGCGCTTATGCTTTACGTTTTCGTTTGTAAGAAATGACACCAGTGTACGCTTTAGAATTAAAGTTTATGTACGCTTTGTAATAAATAAAGATCCTAGTGGGTGGCTTGTAGCCACTAGAACCTTTGTATATGGAGAACTTATGTAAATATAGTGAGTTTACTTTAAAGATGTAATAGTATAGCTTATGATATGTAATGAATAATGAGGCTTATGTATAAATGTTGTTGTAGCATTTGTTTAGTTATTGTTTTCCCTAGATATTTGCTACTCTGCCAGAGGTCTGTCTGCCCACAGATAGCGTTGCTGGCCTAGGGACGGCCATTCTTGCATCCCGGGGCGTTACAAAGTGCTAAAGGTTTGAACCGAGGTAGAACTGGGGTTTACTTATTTTTAAAAATATATAATTTTTAATTTTATATAATAAATTATTAAGAAAATATATAAATATACTAATATACTTACAAAATAAAGTCAAAAACTAGTATTTATAATACAAAAATCTCCATGTTTTGCATTGCACCAAGTTTCCAACACAACATCAAAGAAAATTTGCAAACTCTTAAACACAACATAGGATAATGATCACAAATCTCAAACACAACATGATAGAAAAATAAAAAATATTAAAGATGATGATCATTTATATAATATTCATCGAGATTGAACCCACCTTCAAATGACAACATGTTAATAACTCGAACTCCATCACTAATATGATCATTATGTTCATTATATTGAGTTGCCACGGTTGATCTACAACATGTTCCTCACCTAATTAAACAAAGAACAATGTCAACATAAATATATGAGAAAATAATTTTTTAAGTTCAGAGTTTAATATAATAAATTTGAATTGAAATAACAACCTCCATTCTGTCTTGAAAATATATAAACTACAAGAATTGCATTCTCTTGGTAAATAACATCTTTATTTTCTAGCTCATCTTCATCGAACTCTTGAGATGCATCTTCATTAATGATCCAAAAGTTAACTTTGTCAATGCATTCATAATCAATTGTATCATAACTCCTTATCTTGTATTGCAACTTAAAACACAATGTTAAAATTGATTTGGTTATCACAAATAATAATATTTGAGTAAAAGGGTAAAGGTATAATAGCAATTCTTCAAATACAAGTTATAAGTGGCAAAAGCATGATCACTTAATCTGTGGTGCTCAAACTTGTCTCTTTTCTTTGTATGAATGAGCTAAAAAATGCTCCAGTTACGCTCACATCCCAAAGAAGATGTTTGACTGAAAATCGTGTTGCCAACTTTTGCAATGTTGGAGCAATACTATCATAATATATTCGCCTTTGATCTATAATATAATATTACCAATCAATCATAATTAATTTTAAAAGTATTAAGTTAACTACAAACATAAAGAGTTTCGGCTTACCAAGTCATACGTACCTTCCTACAATATGAGCATTGTGTTGACCAAAACTTCTATTACGTACCCAACATAGTTGCATTTCTTAAGTGTCTTTTGATAAGTCCCCGCAAATGCTTCCTATCTCAAGCAAATCAAGAAGCCGTTGTGCAACCATATTTTTCTCACATAACTTCTCATCATAGAACAATGCAAGACTCAAAAAATAAGTTGCCACATGAAGCTCACGTTTCAAGTGCTTATTCCTTCGTGCTTTGACAAAATCTGCGTAAAGCTTGTATAAATGTTGTCTATGCCTAAACATCTCCTTAATTACCTTCTTTATCCTCAATATGCTTTCATAAACGTAACTAAGAGGAGGCTTTTTATCTGCATCTGCAATTTTCAACAGTCAAATGATATGTGGTTATCTGCATCTTTTTTGACCGCAATCTTTGCCAACCTATGAGTAGTGCAGTGGTTATCTATGCCAAAAGCTTGCAAGTCTTTCTTATGATCATAATGCTTTTTATCTTTGATGAAATCGGTGGCAAATCGAGTTACCCTGAATGTACCATTTCTTTCCAATCTTCTTTTTTCTTTAGTTGAGTCACCCTAAATGTATCATTTCTTTCCAACCTTCTCTTTTCCTCAGGCAATATAAGAAAATCATGTGATTGTAAACAAACCTCATTACTTTTAATGCCTTTGATACAAGCATTGCTACATGAGGCCTGCTAACAATGTCCTTCAAAAGAAGCTTCAGACAATGAGCATTAGAAGGTGACAAAAAAAAAAATGTTTGTACTTTTCATAGATCGATCCCTCAGCTGCTACATAGTTTGTCGCATTGTCAATCACAACATGAACTACATTTTCAGATCTAACCAATTCAATAACTTCATAAAACAAATTAAGCAATATGGTAGCATCTTTCACAACATTTGAAGCAACAACAGATTTTACCCATAAAACAATAAACAAATTAGAAGGATAAACCATTAAAAAGTTTGTGGAGCAAATAACTTTTAATCTTGATAATTAAAAAAAAAAAAAAGTAAAAAAGTTGCACCTATTGGACAATAAACTAAAAAGGTTCATCAATGTTCTCTATCTGTGGTCACTACATCCGTCAATCCTGATTGTATGTCTAGTTTTTGACTATTTACTCAGATGTCTTTAAATAAGTAGTTGGCATTCGCTCTTGCAATCTCTTAATAAGTTCACTCTAAGCTGATGGACCTTTAAACCTGCGTCCAATAACAACAATTGCATCCAAAGGAGGTTGAAAGTATGGTGATTATATAGCATTAAAGATATTGAAAATCCATTTAGCAATTGCCATCTTTGCTTTCTGTATCGCTTTTCTTGATAGATAGCACATTTCTCAAACTAGGTTGCGACCTAGGAGTTGTCCTTAGAGCAAAATAACAATTGATGTCCGTTTTAGTTTTACTCTTGCCTTTGGCTTAAGCAAGTACTTGCTTCTTACTTGGACAAGGATGTAGTTCATGAACTTCCTTATCTTGATCATCCCATGCTTCATTGAAATCCTCCCTCTGTTCCTTTTCTTTCAATTTCTTCAGTGACTCGATCATTTTTGGATGGATATCAACCTTTTTTACAAGAGCTTATATAACTAGGTATATTTGCCAAATGTGCTTCGTTCTATTTATGCCATCTCCTCTGTTTACATTTGAACAATGAAGGCGTGTGTATATATTGGTACTTACCTCTCTACAAAGAGAAAAACACTCCCACATGGGAACAGTTTTATGAGTACATGGTGCAAATAAGGCAACTATGGATTGTCTTTCCCATTTTGATATTTTTGTATTTGTTTTTAGACTATTAATTAATACCATTTTTTCTATCCCTGCTTCTTCTTTTTTTTTTTTTTTTATTTGCACATAAACATAATTATCATTTATCATCAACTATCTCTTTCTTCAATATTAGTGGCAAAACAAGTATTAGCAACGTAACTTAATACCTTGAAAGCTAATTACAAATTATGAATTAATAAAAGTTAAATGTAACTTGGCAATAGGCATCATCTCGCAATCATACTTTGTTTTACAAGAACACAGAAAAATGACGATTTTAAGAGAATCTCTTCAACATCTATTTACACAAAATAAATGAAGGATATGTTAGGCATAATAAATCAAAAATTATAGCAGAATAAACCAATAAAATACATTCATTAACCATGAATTTAAAGCCTAAACCTCTAAGGATCACCATATGAGTATAGATCTAAATTTAGAGAGAAGAAAATTACCTCAAATTAAAGGATAAATCCTCTTCAGCTGTGAGCTTGTGTGTGTGACCGAAGCTTTGTTTACTTCATTTTGATCAATTTCTTGATCTTCTTGACTGATTTAATTCAAGGCTTGATTTACCCCCAACACTTGAAATATATCCTTAATCTTTCGTCAAAGCTTCAAAGGACCTTTAGTTTCCTCCAAAACTGAGAGCTCAAATAACACTTGAATCAACTTTTGATTCTTCAACTTAAATGTGGATTCACACCTTGATTTAGATCCACATTTGATGAATTTCTAATGGGGAATGGATGAAGAGCTAGTTACTCGAAGAGAGAGGAAAATTTTTTTGAACAAAAAATTGTTGAAAAAAGAGATTGCTCGGCCAAGCCCTTTCGGTGTAAAGGTGGACACCTTTTTATATCCTACTTGAAAGCTTGGATTGGAAGAAAATTTGGACAAAAAAATCTAGGTTCTTCCTTTCAAATTTCATTAGTCCACTTGGCATCCAAGTGGGATATTCCATATGGTATTTTAATTAACTCTTAATTAATATGCCATATGGTTTTCCAACTTGACATTAGCAAAATAAAATAATTTTTCTCTCCAAATTAATTCTTCTATTTGGACCAATTAAAATTAATTAAATTAAACTAATAATTAATTTAATTAGAATAATTTGACTCTTTAAATAAATCTATTCAAGAAGACCCACTTTGATTTTGGTCAAATATTTTGACTTTTAGTCAAAATTTCTTTTCTTTTACCTAATACTCCTCTCTAATTTAATTAGAGAATTTTTATTAAATTCATCTCGAAGATATTTTCGAGGAAGGATGTGACTCTCTAAGTTCATCAATTAATTAGACATTGACTCATAACTCTATACGATTTATGATTAATTAAACAATTTAATTAATCACTCATCGAATTTATCTCTATTAATTCGAGAGTACCCAATCTCCACAGTCAATGTCTAACCTCAAGCCCATGGAGCCTAATTTATTGGTGAATTAATTTGTGTAAACCTCACCTACTTACGCATACCATGCAAATACGGTCTTTTCGTTTTTCATCTCCCAATTAAAGTCTAGGGTTAAAATATTTTCGACGACTCAATAGCCTAATAATTATGCATCTATTCTTAATGATCGATTCTTTTATGTATTTGACTTTGGAAACTCTTTTCTAAATCGACACACCACCTTGCTTAAGGATTTTCTCGAATTAAGTCATCATAAAAAAACATAGGAGATATATCTTGTTCATCAAGACGAGAAAACGGATCCTTTCTTGAAACTCACAAATCTCTACGTGTAGATAGCTTGTCCCCAGTGTGCACCTCGTGCGATTCGCTAATAAGTGATCGAGACATACATCAAAAAATAAGGACCTTCCGTAAAGATACCATGGTCTCTGAAGTCCAAAGACAAATTTTATATACTAACGTAAGATAGAAAATAATCCATCACCAAATGCCATTACAACTATCTCTTGGAATTCTCTATATCGGGTCTCCAGTAAACTTGTTTTCTAACAAGTACTCACTAACATGCACCGATATCCACTACAATGATCACCCATGAAATGGGGCAATAACTTAACTCCTTGAATATATACATCGTTAGTGCAAGTTTGGCCGAATCTAAGATATCTTCATGTCAAAAATTCTATAACTTGGAGAATTTAAGATCAAGGCATATAGAAACTAATTTCATGATTACTATTATATGTGTGACCTAACCTCATAGCCTTATACAATCTAAAGGACTTTTTTTATATCGATTGATAATGAGACAATTTATAAGGAAAAATAGCAAAAATAAGATTGTTTATACAAGAGTAGTTTTACGAGCCAATACTAATTGGCTGCGGGGCACTACTCTAACAAGAAACCCACAATTAAGCAAAATGTTTTCTTTATCACGAACCCACAATTCAAAAGCAATCAAATACAATCTAAATCTTGCTATTTTCTTTTCTCTAAAGTCTAAACAATTTTACATATCTAAATTCTAATGTAAACAATTAAAGAACTAAAGTATTAAATAATCAAATTTTCAATTCACAAAACAAACCATGCAACAAAAAAGAAAATGAAAAGAAAAAAGAACCAAAATGTTCAAATCATGGAGAAGAGCGTGGTAGTAGCAATGACGCGGTGGATGTTGGATAGAGGTGACGGTGGCCAAGAGTAAAAAACATAGAGCTGAGAGGCTTACCATTCTCACTGATCTAAAAGGCATGTTTAAGGACTTTAGACTTTTATCTTTTTAATTTTACTTTTTATTTTTAAGTTTTTGTTAATCCTAAAATGATATCATTTTAGGATTTATTCATAAAAAGGGAAAAAGAAAAAAAAACAGTGCCAATTAAACTAGCCAGTTCCTGTTAACCGGTTTGTTGATTTTTATTGGTTCGACGAGGGTTGGGGTTCAATCTTTTCTTGACTCAACTATATGAACTGGACTGGATAGGTGGTCGATTCCTGACTTAGCCAGTCGAATCAAATGATACAGTTCGGTCTAATCTAGTCCGATTTTAAAATCATTATAGAGTAAATTACTTAAATATTAACATTACATTCATTTTAGAATACAGTAGAATTGTTATTTCAAGAATTATCACTTATTGTTCATCCAATGTATGATGGGTATGTGTTTTTACTTGATTTGGGAAAAATGGAGTGTGTTCGATTCTATATTAGTAATGTGGGTTAATTTGTTTTGCCAAAACCTTACTTTTCACTTTTTTCTACTATGAAGGTTAAAATAGTGCCCCGCAGCCAATTAGTTTTGTCTTGTAATAATTGCTCTTGTATATGCGATCTTATTTTTGCAATATAAACGAAATGACCATTTTCTTCATATTCTCGTAAATTGTCTCATCAATAATCGATATGGAAAAAATCCTCCTAATCATATAAGGCTATGAGAGTCATACATATGATGGTAATCATGAAATTAGCCTCTAGATGTCTTGATCTTAAACTCTCTAAGTCATAGAATCTAGGACACGAGAATATCTTAGATTCGAAAAGATTTGCACTGACGATGCATAATTCAAGGAGTTGAATTATTGCCCCGTTTCATAGGTATTTGGTATAGTTGACACTGGTACATATTAGTGGGTGCTTGTTAGAAAAACAAGTTCACTAAAAGACCTGACATAGAGAATTCTATGAGATAACTATAATGGCATTCGGTGATGGATTATTCCCTATCTTACGATAGTGCATATAATTAGTCCTTATACTTTAGGGACCATGGTGACCTTATAGTAAGTTCTTATTCTTTGATGTGCGTCTCGATCACGTATTAGCAGATCACATGAGGTGCATATTGGAAACAAGCTGTTTATGTATAGAGGTTTGTAAGTTTCAAGAAAGGATCCATTTTCTCGTCTTGATGAGCGAGAATATCTCGTATATTTTCTATAATGACTTGATTCTAGAAAATCATTAAGCAAGGTGGTGTGTCGGTTTTCAAAAAGAATTTTTAAAGTTAAGAATACAAACGAATCAATCATTAAGAATATATGCATAGATATTAGGCTATTAAGGATACCGAAAATATCTTAATCCTGGCCACAATTGAGAGATGAAAAACGGAGGGACCGTATTTGCATGGTATGCGTAAGTAGATGAGGTTCACACATATCGATTCACCAATAAATTGGGCTCCATAATCTTATAGTTAGATATCGACTATGGAAATTGGGTGCTCTAGAATTAATAGAGATTAATTCTATGAGTGATTAATTAAAGTGTTTAATTAATCGTAAATCGTAAAAGTTATGAGTTCATATATATATATATTTGAGAGTGGTCTTTGACTTTAATCGAGCCAATTTTGACTAAAATCGTGAATTATCAGAATTTTGAGTTTTTTTATTAAAACGAAAATTTTTGATTGGTTGTTAATTTGATAAGTGCTTTATTAAAAATTGTATTTTTTTTAGAAACCTACTAAATATAAAGTCCATGTTTTCTGGAACTCTTTCATGAAGTCCACATTATCTGCAACTATCCAATAAAGTCCACATTTTTTGCATTTTTCTCTCTTTTATCTTTCTCAATCGCAAAATTTTGCATCTTTCTCCCTCTCTAGAGTTTGCATTGAAATACAAAGGTAAAATAATTCAATCAATTCATGAAGTGACCTTTTTTTTTTTTTTTTTCTATTTTCTGGCTGAAGATTTCTTTTAATTAAACTTTGTTTGTAACGCCCCGGAACCCAGAACCTTCCGTCCAGAGGCCGGCAACTCTATCTGTGGGCAGGCGGACCTCTAGCGAGCTAGCAGTAATATAAGGGTAATAACCAAATAGCATACCAATATATCTTTATAATTTTGAAAATTCTCGATATCTATTACAAGTTATAATCTCAAGGCTACAAGCCCCCAAAAGCGAAACGTAATATAATGTGTTAATTTCTCAATCTAATACAATTCTAATGGCTACAAGCCATTTACAACAATATTCATCTAAAACCATCATACTAAGTCAAAAGAAAAGAGCATAAAATTGAACTAACGAGCTCCAGATGCGTATGCACCTACAAATGGTAATATATTTGAATAAGTCCACTGACTTAGTAAGAATTATAGCTATGGAATGGTGAAGAATAGAAGGATTCAACGAATTCGGTATAGAGTACAAACGAGAGTAATAAACAAGTTCAATGCGGCAAATAATGGTGATAATTCAATAATCAAACAGAAACGAGTAATTCAATGAATTTGGTATAGAGGCAACAAAGCAATAGGTGAAATAAAACACGCTAAACGATTGTGATAATTTTATAAGCAAACGTAAACGAGTAGCTCGACAAGAGCGTAAATCAAACGAGTAGTTTAAATATGTGCGTAAAACAATTCGCACAATAGTATAGCAGAGGCTAAACTAGTATTTGGTGGATCTGTCACCCTTATAACTCCAATTAAATACAAACCTTTATTCCTCCATAGGGTCCCTCCCTCGAGTGGCTACTCGAGGGGATAACCCAACCAATAATATAACACTTTCGACGTACCACGTGTCATAGACTAGTCCTTGAAAAATCTACCTCAAAGCCTCCTCAAGACTATCTAAAATAAGAGGAAGCCCTCCAAGGAATCAGTCGTCAGTCGATGCCACCCGACTTCCCTCCTGAGACTTCCCAAAGGCCCATCAATCAATCAATCAATCAGTTTCCAAACAATACAAACAATCGAATTATAATAATATGAAGTTTCAACAATAATTGAACATGATCAATTAATCGAATTCAATTAAAAATTCTTAACAATAGTCTGAAATAACAAGACGAAGCTTCATCACAAATTTGAATTCGGTCAATTATTTCAATTCAATATTTGGACATAGAAAAATGTACGTTTGGATTTAGGAGACCTTATTGGAGTGAAATATGAACATAGAATAGTAAAAAGAAGTCAAATTAAAGTTTGGAGAATTTGTAAAGAAGGACCAAAACCTATTTTGATTTTAGTATTCAGCCCCCACTTGAATTTTTTTAGAGATAAGGATCAAGAGAGAGAAAGTTTTTTCTTAATATATATTAAACAAAATAAAGCATATACAATAAACAAACAAGCATATAAAACCTTCGAAATGGGCAATTATAATAAATCTAGCACGATTAATATTATTTAACACAATTAATACCTCATTAACATAATACAAATTAATTAATACATGATTAATACAGATTAATACATAATTAACATACCTGAAACATAATAGTAACTGGTTTTAAGCTACGAACTGGACTTCTCCCTAAATCAGGCCTCTTAACGAGGCTCTAATACCAGAGCTATAGAGTACGCTAAATTAACTAAACTAAACAAAAAACAACACTTGTTTGTGTGTTTGAAACTAAATAATGGACACTGATTGTGTTCTCAGAATACAAGAAAGTAAAGAAAACTTCTAAAAAATGGGAATTTTGCAGAGTAGAATAGATTGGAATTTTTTGAAGCTTTTTTCTCTATGCCTCTTAATCTGAATGGAAGTCTTCATTTATAGCCAAATTTCGGACTTGAAAATCGGACTTTAGAACTCTTGGGCTCCAATTCTAGACTTCACCTTATTTAAGAAATAGTAGAGATTCTTACCTTGATGACATAAACAGTAAAGCTTGTGTCTTGGCTGACAGAAACAGTAAAGATTCTATCTTTGTTGACAAAGGTCCACTATGCTTCTATAGTTTTAGCTTTATTCCACCATCATCCTTCCATCATATTTTCAATATTGTGCAAAGTAGATGAATTCATTGTTTCCCAAAAATGTCTGTCATATTCTTAATTGTCATCAAAAGACAAATTTTCTAATTCAAATTGTTCTCAAATTAGATCATATTTTTCTTTAAACATTTCTGGAATGTCAATGTTTAAGGCAGAAATATTTTCTAAGAAATTTTTCACCTTTTGTTCATTTTCTTTAGACAAAGTAAAAAGAGTTGTTCTGAATAATCTTCTTCCGTCTATTGCCATTTTATTTTCTCCATTTCTTTGAATTTTTGAGCAAATATCCCTAATCACAATCCAAGACCAGAGAAAGGTTTATTCATCTGCCTGTTCTCCATTGATTTCTGATTGTCTAGTTCTGGGAAAAATTTATATTTTTCCAATGTCCAGATTTGGTATGGTTGATAGAATTTTTCTCTTTCTATCCATCCTAGAGTGCTGAAAATATTAAATTCCAAAGGTGTTCTTTTGAGTTCTTCAGGAATTTGGTAGATCATTTGTTTGATCATAGCAGGAAATTCCCAATATTTTGTAGGATCCATGCGATCAAAAATGATTCTACTAACCAATCCTCATTCTACAGCTTCTATTGAAAATGAACCGATTTGTAGATCATATTTAACCTCTTTAGTGTGATATTTAGGAAAGTATTCAAAGGACGATACATCATCAAAAATTGGTTTAATTTTTTATTGATGAATGATTTTGTCCACCTTTTCAAATATTGATGAAGGAAGTTTTTCTCTAACTTCCTCATATAGAGCAATCCTATTTAATTTGTGAAGAGATGCGTTATCTACTTCAATTCCTAAAATTTCCATTAGTCTTATTGCTTGGAAGGCTATTTCTGAATTATGACTTCTACTTTCAAATTTTATTGTTGAAATGAGATCACTAGTGATCATCTTTGCTTGTTCAAGTTTTTCACAAGTTGCTTTAAGTTCATTAGAAAGTTCGGGCATAACTCTCCTAAAATCAGCTCCTTTTCCTGATATATAAGTTTTTCATATTTTATTCAAAGGATCATAAAATTGCTTACTTATTTCGGGATTATAAAAGTTCTGTAGCTCTTCACTTCTCGCGGGTGCTTGGTTGGCAACTGCATTAGCATAAGTGTGGGGTACATGCCAGAACTGACTATCAGGATGGTACCAAAATGGGTTACTTTGTGGATACCAAAATTGGTTGGTTGGTAGACTTGTTGGCCTGGAATGGTTTATTCCAATTAGCCCGAAACTTGGACTTCTAGTCATAGACCTCTTGTTGGAATTATTCTACAGGATAAAAATTTTGTTGATATCTATTTGGGTGTCTACTAAGATAATCAGCAAGAACATTTTTATTAGTATTAATATCAACAATTTCAAAGGAGTATTGAGAGATATAATTTAACCATCTCACTTTCCTAGGGTTATCTTCGACCCTTTTCTTTTTCAAAAAGTTGCGAACAACTTTATTATCTGTTCTTATTAGAAACTTGACTGGAGCAAGATAGATTTGAAATCTTTTAACACCATTTTTTATGGCTGAGAGTTCTTTTTCAAAAAATGATATAGTTTAATTTATTTGGTTTAAACTTTCCAAAATTATATCCACAAATTAACTCATCAAAACCTTTTTGTTCTTTAAGTATTTTCTGTATTTCTTCTTCTTTTTGGAAACTTCCAGGAGTTATACATACTGCTTTTAGTACCACTCCCCAAAATGAATATGATACATCTGTTTCTAAAATTAATAAATGTGTTTCTTTTTAAAAATAAACTTTTAGATTTGGTTTAAAAAAATTTTTTATTTCTTGTAATCTTTTTGTATCTATTTCTGACCATTCAATTTTAATATTATTATTCTTCTGATTTTTCTGAGCATTTTTTAATTTTTCCAAGAATAGTTTTTCCTATTTAGAAAGATTTTTGACGAATTATATACCATAATTAAGTAATCCTAGTAGGCTTTATAATTCCTTTAGTGTTTCCAGTTTTTCTGTGAACTCTTTAATTTTTATAATAATGTGATGTTGGAGAATTATCTTTGTTGAACTTAATATTATTTCTAAGTAATATATCTCACTTTTTTCTAATTCTATTTTATTGGAACTAAGGATTATTCCATTGTCTTTAAATTTTTACAAATAATTTCTAGATGCTTCTTATATTCTTCAAGTGTTTTTGAAAAAAATAAGAATATCATCAATATATGCCAGGTAGAAATCCTTAAAATTTTTAAACATTCCATCCATCCATCCATCTTTGAAATATTTGTGGGGCATTACAAATACCAAATGGTAATACTATTTATTGATAATGCCCATAAGGAGTTGAAAAAGTAGTTAAAGTTTTGGACTCTTCTGTTAATTTTATTTCCCAAAATTCTAACTTACAATCAAATTTACTAAATACTTTTGCTCCTCTAGTTTGGTTAACTAAGACATCTTTTCTAGGGATAAAATAACCATCAAATTCTAAATTTTCATTTAGTTTTTTATAGTTGGTTACCATTCTTACTTTCCTCCTTTTTAATTCGCTGTGTTTTATTAATAAAAAGGCAGGACTAGAATTAGGACTCCTAGTTTCTTATATTAATCCTTTTTCTAGTAATTCTTTTATTTGTTTTTTAAATTCATCTATATTTTGTTTAGTATAGATCATAGGTTTTACTCTAACAATTTTTTCATTATCTTTTTATTTTACTTGACAATATTTGGGAGATTTTTTTCAGAGTGGAAGTGAATTTTCTGAAAAGTTGGGATTTAATGTTTTATAGATCCCATGTGACTTTTCTAACTCTTTTATTTCTAGTGATTCTAAATCTAAAATTGGACTATTATCACCATACTTTGACTAGCGCAAAACCTTTATTATAAATGAATGAATGTGATTGTATCCATGGAATTGTATAAGAATTTTTCATATCAATGAGAAGAAAATTCTCATTATTTATGTTAATTGGAAAATATTGTGATAAAAAATTATTTCCTAAAATTATATTACCATGCATATGGGGAAAATACAATAATTTTGGTATTCTAAAGGTTTTTTTACATTTAGAAGTCATAATAATAAATGGAATATCTTTTACTTTATATTCCATTAAACTAGTTGTGTTGTTAGCATTCCCAGAGCCGATCGGATTTTTCATCCTTTGCCATAATTCTTTTGATATGACATTTGGTTGACGTACCAAAAAGGTTGCTCCTGTATCTATAAGAGCATGTAGGCTATAAGGTTTATAACATAAGAACTCAAAAGTTATTTCTATATAACAATATCTTCTCTTATTCTGGTTATAAGAAAAGAAGATTATTTCAAAATCAAGTTCCATTTGTTCAAACCTAGTTGATTTTTGTTCTTCTAATTTTCTACTCTCTGGTAAAACAAGAAATTGGACTATTTTGATTTCTGTAGGTTCTTTTTCTTTGGAGCCACTAGTCCCATCTCTGGGGTCATAACTCAATAATTTTCTACTAGCAGCAAGTCTAGTATCTTTGAAGTAAAGGGTGTTTCCTGATACTTGAAATTCTATGGGTTTGGGATGTCTTTCATACCCTTTTACAATGAATTATTCAAATAATCATTTTTTTGGTAGGCTAAGATCCTTCCAATTTAAAAATTGTGGTTGGATTTCTGTTTCAAACGGGTTTGGTTCATAAAGTAACTGTAGTATCACTTGGAATTGATGGACTGCTTTCCATGAGATTAACAGGTCATTGTGGATGCCTCCAATCTTGATATTTTGGGTTTGAATTTTCAAGACTATTGTATTTTGAATTTCCTTATCTTGTATTGAAACAAAATAATTTGGTTTGACTTTGAACATTATTTCTCTATAACACAAATTGGATTGTATTCCTCCTATCAGAGATTGGATATGATCATGGAACCTTTTATCTTGCACTATACAAAGTATTGGGGAGTTAATACCGAGTTTAAATAATGGAGTAATACTTATTTGTATTATTCTTATATCTATGAATCTAACTTTGGGATATTTTTCTTTTAATCTTTTAATCTTATTTTTGTCAAATATTTGAATTTCTATTTGACCATTTGATGTTGTTCTTGCTTCGGTTATTACTTCACACATTTCAAAATGTTCTGCTTGCCAAGGTTTGAATCTTGACTTCTTGTATAAATTTTTAATTTTTAAATTTTTATACTTTTCTAAGTTACTATTATCTCATGTTAGTTATTCTTTAATTACATCACTAAGCTTGATTTGGCTTAATTTCTCTTGTAGTATTGACTCAAAATTATCTTCTTGAGTTTTATTATTTAGCATAAACACCTGTTCCTCCCTTATTCTTTAGAGGATACAAATTCAATTTCATATATAACCTCATCATCTTCAGATATTTCTTCTTCTAAGTATATTTTCAATTCATTTTCTTCTAAAAATTTTATAACCTTTGTATTTTTTCTAGGTCATTCAGTGGCTATGTGTCCCTTTTTATTGCAAAAATAACACGTAGAATTTTTTTTTTAAATTTAGTCGATTTTTTTTTATTACTTTTCCTGACATATCTTTTGTTATAAAAGAATTTTGTCTTCTTCTTACTTTTCTTCCATTTCCTGAATTTAAATTATTTATTTTTTCTTCTTTTATAGGGTGCACTAGTTGTGCATCCTACTTCTCAGGTTTCTTGAAGGACTTTATCACAATATTTTTTGCCTTCGCTAGTTTTAGCTAATTGTGTCTTGACCTGTTTTTGGGCTTTTCTTTGCAAACAATGTTCAGTTATTACTTTGTAACTAAACAAAATTCTACATCCTAAAGTATCTTTAACTTATGATTTCTCAAGATATTCTAGATATTGTTTTTCACATAATTCATCCCAAGGAGTTAGGAGTTTGTTAAACAATTATTCTAGCTAATCTGTCATTTCACTAGGTTTAAGCATCCAAAAATACTTTTAATAGAGTTTTGTAAAATCTGTGTATTTACAGATATTGCATAATTTCATCTTAATTAAAGCATATTTTACTTCTTTATAATAAGTGCCGAAATTTTTTATTCCTACAAACTGTTCTTTTATTAATGTAGCAAAATCTTGTAAGACAGTTCTTAAATTAGGTTTTTCTAATAATTGAACTTTTTCTGATTGGTTTTTCTCATTTTTTTTTTCCAATCTTTTAGCCAATTTAGTACATCTTCTTGTAAAGTTCCTGCAACATAGTCTAAAAATTTTTTCTTTGACCATGTTTCTTGATAGTTATTTACTACAAAGGTTAGGAATTATGCCCACTCGTCTATTATTCTTTCATAATCCTTCGAGTGATTATCCTTAAAATCTAAGTATATCCCATGGGTAGTTATGTCATTTTTAAGTGATTCTCCCTTATTTAAAGAAGTTGAAGTTTTTTCTTTAACTTTTATCTCTTTTATATTTAAAGATTCATCTTCTTTTTCATTTTGTTTATCTCAACGTGTATCTTCATTTTGAAAAACTTTATATAATTCTTTACTATTTTCAAAATCTGTTTTATTTTCTTCATCTTCCGATTTCACCACACCTGTTGCTTAAAATTTTTCAGTTTCTGAATTTTCATCGACTATGTCTATGTTTAAGACATATTCGAATTTTTGAAAAAAACTTTTATATTGTTCATATAGGGATTGTATCTGATTTAGATACTTTGTTTTTTCATTTATGTCATCCATATCCTTATATCTTATTCTCCAATATTCAGTTATTTCTTCATATACTATGAAATCATCATATATTTTCCTTTTCTCAGTATCTATTGTTAAGACATGTTCTTGAAACTTTCTAGCATATTTAAATATAGGTTGTTTTAACTATATTACTTGACTATATCTTCTTCTCAAAATTAACTTTATTACCTTCCATAATCTCTTTTAGTATTTGTATTTCCTTAAGAATTTTATAATTTTGTTTTTCTACTAAGTCTTTCTTGACTAAGTCTTTCATAATTCTTTTTATTTTTTTAGGTAGATCAATATTTTCAATTATACCTATTTTTAGTAAATCTCCACTCATATTGCTAGTTATATTATACAAACTACTAGTTGTATCAATTAGATAATTTATAAATTTACTCATGTTTGAGTTATTGCTTTCGTTTTCCAATATATGTATTATATGTCCACAGTTTCCTTTAAAAGGTTCTTCTAAACAAATTAGATTTTTGATTTCTAATTTTATTTTTAATTGTTTATCCTTCAAGGAGGGCCTCACCTTCAAGGTCAACTCTAGCCTTACTAGATCCACAACACCACTAAGGTTAAAATGATCTATTATCAAGGCTTATTCAACACTAAAAGTCTCTTGGCTTAAAAATAATTTTGTTCAATCAAGTTTTCTTAAGAATAGGAGTTTCTACTTAAAAGAGACATAAGTATTAAAATGCAGATATCAAGTATTAAAGTATGGATATTCAGTATAGAAACACAGATATTAAGCATTAAAACACAGATATAAAGTATTAAAATATGGATATTCAGTACAGAAATGTAAGACTTGCAACATGCACAACACAAATAGTAAATAGGGAGTAAAGTGAAAGAATCTTTGGGATAGGTACTGAACTAAAAAATAAAAATAGGTTTAGAGAGTTTTTTTCTAATTTACCCTTAAAGTTTTGGTTTTATTTCAGGCCCAAATGAATGAACACTTTCATTTCAAGATAATATCAAATTTTTGGACTTATTCTTATTCGAGGTGAAAGAATCAATTGGCAACAAACGTCAAATTTTAAATTTATTCGATTTGAATCTTGGATTAGGGAGAAAATCATTTTGAAAATTTTAAAATATTAAAAAAAGGTGAAATATGGATTCAAAATAGCAAAAAGAGGTTAAAAATAAAAATTTAGATTCTGTCCTAGGCACGAACACGGAGAAAATTGCCCTAAGCTACTACCCCTGGTGCGCCCGCACACAAAACGGGCGTGATCGTGCCTGATGAACAGTAACCATAAACAATTTTTTTTTCTTGGTTTCCTTAACATATCAAACCTCCAAATGTGCAAAAATTAGACTTAGTTTGTTCTGCTCATCATCAACATTTTTAATTTTTAAGTGTTAGGGAAAAATTAGAGAAATTATGACTTTTGTGTTCTTTGATTTTCAATATATTTAAGCCTTCTTTTGTAACACCCGAGAATCCCAAAATAAAATTCTTGAATCGCCAATTTCTTGAAAATTTAATTGATTTCAAAATCGGGCATCGTTTTAAAATGGAAACACATTTTGTGCATTTGAGAAATTTTCAAGCAAACACGTTTCAATTTCTCGTCACTTTTCGACCAAAAAACGAGCCCAAATGGCCTATGAAATAAGCCCAATACCTAGCCACTATAATTGACCAAAGAAGCTTTGAAAACTCAAAAAAAAAAAAAATGCAAGAAAAAATGGAGCTGCAGAAGCTCCAGCGGGACAGTAGCACATTAGCAGCAAAAGATGGATGGAAATCCCATCCATCTATCCATTCTACCAAGTCATTAGCCACCTATCTACCCCCCTAAGTGTTGGATATTGTTTTAAGGGGTTTTAACTTATTGATTCTCTCATTTTGGCCCCAAAATCCATCTATAAATAAGCTATTTTGGAGCTTACATTTCTGCTGAAAATATATCTCTCATCTCCCAACTCTTGCACTTAAATACTTGAGCTCCACTTGCTTTGTTTCTTTCAAAACCAATTTGGCTTAAAGGGGATTCTAGGTGGTGTATCATCTTCCCAAACACTTGGTAAGTTAAGCTTATGAATATGTTTAAGGATGGTTAATGATATGTTATGAGTAGGACTTGATATCAATGTGCATGTGGTTATAGATACTTAAGGATTAAGCTTGGATCTTGCTCTTACACAAGTTTAGCTCCAAAGAGGTAAGACTTATAGCTTCTTCATCCTCTGCATGAGCATACGATTCCCGTTACTTCCTTGATCGATTGTTCTTGATATCGAGTTGATGATAATCTTGTTCTATTGCTATATACTTGAAATGAGCTTATGTGTTGCCTTGTTACTTCTTGCTATCATGAGCTTTGTACGTTATTATGTAACTCCAAAGTATAATAAATCGTTGTAACCTCTTTATCGATGCTTTGGAGTGAGTCTTGAACCATAGACCGTGGACTAAGAGGAGAAACGAGCTAAAAATTTGATTAGAAACAAAGAATATGGACAAAATCGTATGTTTTGACGTTAAAACGATCTCTCAAAAAATTTCAAAACCAAAATCCAAAATGATGTTTTGTAAATGTTTTTACGTATTTAAGAACCTTAAAAATGCATTTTTGGATAAAAAATTCAAAAAAAAATCAAAAGACGAAAAATCGAATTTCAATCCGAGAGTGAGCGCCCGTTTATGTATGTTAGAAATCTTGTATTGCCACTAAGACATGAATTTT
>JACFYI010003570.1:40235-59931 GCA_014898755.1 Handroanthus guayacan | reverse complement strand
CAAAAAAATAAATAAATAAAAGAGAGCTTACGCCTGTGGCCGCCCGCCGCACCATTCGTGGGCGTGACCAACTATTTCCTTTTTTTTTGTTTTTTGTTTAATTGTTTATTTATTTAATTTAAAATTATTTCTTTGTATTAAAAAATAATATTGTTGTGATATTATGTGTTTTTTTTTCAGATGGCAGATGCTCTTCCTAAAAGTAAGGGAAAGAGATTTATGAGGCTCTTGGGTCTTAGACGAAAGCATAGATCGACTGATGAGGTAGAGCCAAGTGAGAGTCGTTTGCATGGCAGGACAGTCACGGCATGTGCTCGACAAGCTCGTTTTCATCGATCATCCGAGCTACAGGAAAAAAGGTGTCAGTGAGGATATTGCGGCACCTATATATGTACCCATTAGTAGCATCGGGACTGAGACAGGATACGACGAGGGGCCATCCACATCAGACATCTTCACCACGATGATGGCAATTGCGATGAGGATAACGATAGGCGAGATGATGTTAGGGCAGGGGCCAGGGCTAGTAGAGGTAGAGGCGAAGATGAGAGCTAGTTGTTATGGGAGCCAGCTCCCGTGGCCCGGTTATTACTAACTTGATCCCGAGTTTCGGCGGCATGTTGCTTTAGATATTTGGCTTGGGAAGGAGGTAAAATTTTATTTAGTTTATTTATTTATATTAAATACATCTGCGATTTGTGTTTGGCATTTAGTACAGCCATGCTTTATCACAACGGACTGTATCATTTGAAGGATAGCATGTTTACCCGTCATAATGTCCCTCTGTTGTGTGCTTTTGTGGAGAGGTGGCAGCCAGACACAAACACCTTCCACATGCTGTTTAGGGAGATAACGATCACTCTCCATGATGTTTGGTTCATTTTGGGCGCCCCGATGGATGGATTCCCAGTCTCTACCGATGTTGAGCATTTAGATATGGTTGCTATTTGCGCAAATATTCTGTCGATGAACCCGGCAGAGATGGGTGGCCGGTGGCCCCAAGTTCGGAGACATAGAGGATCATTGCAGAGATGACTCAGGAGCTCTACCTATCCCAGTAGCTAGAGAGTACATCATGTACTTATTAGGATGTATCCTATTTGTAGATAAGTTGAAAAATCGCGTGCGGCCAAGATTTTGCCCATTGATACTGAATGTGTCTATGGTTTCATAGTACACATGGGGCGCAGCAACACTTGCAGACTTGTATCGACAGTTGGGTGTGTCGTCCAGAGTTGACACGAAGTAGCTATTAGTGTGCCTGACCCTACTCGAGATAAAATTTTAGTAAATTTTTTTATGTATTATTAAATTATGTGGGGTTAAAAAAATTTGCTAATATTTTTACTATTTGATATTTGTTGCAGACGTGGATTTATGAGTACTTCCCACGATTGAGACCAGCAGATTCCACGTCTTACAATGCGGGATAGCCACGTTGTAGGAGGTGGCGATCGTCCTATGGGTAGGCACATGAGGCTAACACAGTGGCAAAGCTAATCGATTACAGAGCCCTGCTTGACAGCTTTACGGCGAATGATGTAAGTTACTAAATTATTCTATTTTAAATTATTTAATGATTAACTGTTTCATTTATAAATTGAGTTATGTTTTCTGTCAGGTGCATTGGTTGTCTTATAGAGCGAATGTGGTGGATCTTGTGCCGAGGACGGTCTACCATGGTGCCATTCACTTTCTTGATTGCATCGAGCTGTACATGCCAAACCATGCATTGAGATAGTTCGGCTTCCGATAGACCATTCCAGCTGAACCATTGTTGTCTTTCTCTCATCCCAATAGGCCTAGGAAAGCAACACAATATAAGATGACATATCTGGCCGATGACTGATATTGGATGACTCCAACAACCCACATATTGGTATTGGACTATTACGCTCATCATTTTGTCCCCCCAGCTGCATGTGCAGATGATTATATGGAATGGTACTATACTCGGAGCCACGCTCGCATCCAAAATCCCGAACACGCAGCCATTCCAAAAGAGGATATGCAGCAGCACGGATATCCGAACCCGTTCACTGTCATCTGTGATCTGGTGTCGGCATTGTATCCTATGATTCCACAGTATCACACCGCTAAGCATTGGAACAACATACCCCGTGAGGCGTTTTACAATGCCTTATACTGGGTAGGCCACCTATTGGACCAGCAGATTCATCATTTGAGATTGGACGAGGCCGATGCGCCTAACAAGGGAAAGGATAGAAGGCAGAGGCGTCGGACGAGGGGAAGCCAGTTGATTTTTTTTTTTATTTTATGTTTCAGGGACTTGTGGAATTATATTATTTTCAGGTATTTGTAAAACAAGTTTTTCTTTCTTGTTCCATATATGTTATTGTAATGACTGTTTATGTTGTACATAATTATACCATGCACAGATGCAACTTAACCGACACAGGTGATAACTCCATTTTGGATATGTGGTTAGGTCGTATCTGTGCATGGTATAATATAGTACAAGATTAGCAGTCATTACAGGAAATTACAATGTAAATATATATTATATATTAGTATATAAATATATTTCATTATATAGTATAATAATATTACTATATAATATATTATATAGTATACATTTGTATATTATATAACAAGATATTATATATTTTTATAAATATATAATATCTTGTTTTATAAAATATACTATATATAATATAGTATATATAGTATATATTATATACTATATAAATACACAAGATATACTATCTAAAAAAAACCATATATACATATTCATAAAGTCGAGATATACAATCAATGAAAAATACTACATATGCGCAGCAAGCCTTTCCCACCTACGAATTCTACTGCTTCATAATTCTCGTAACGATTCGACACTAGGATTTCGGTATCGGTCCCACTGTAGATTAATTGGTGGCAGAGGACAGTAGTCTCTCAACATAAGTTGAATGAAATGTTGTGCGCTATCATTGCACATAATGTGGATAACATGAGCAATTTTCGAAGCATTCCCTTCCCATAGTAATAGCAGATGCGTGATACACTGATTTCTCGATAATTCAATAATGATTGCACTGTAGTGCGTGGCTATGATCAGACCTATATCTAAAAGCATCATTCACCTGTTATGTGGGGCTTTGTCACTTATAAAATGGCAGATAGATGCCAGCACCCAAGTAGCATATATATCACCAACCTCGCCCCCGCCGAAGACTTCAACGTACAGTGCCCATCTAGCCCATATGTGATTGTGCAGGCTACGGCATACATTAAGCCATTGATTCTCATCACCGTAGATAACTTGAGCCACATATCGATATCCACAATTACCATCCCTGCTGACATCAACATAAGACATTATGTGTGGAATGAAGGAATGGGGTAGAATAATTTGGAAATCCAATGGAGGCTTCTCATTCGGAACTGGAGCACATGATGACGATAGTCGTGCACCTTTGCGAAATGATAATGATGAACCACGATCTCTCCCAGAAGAGTCTCTATCGACTGACCATGAAGACGAACATCCACGACCCCTCGAACAGGACGAAGATCGGCCTTGACCCTTGTTAGATCCAGAAGAAGACTTACCGATGCCGAACTTCGAAAATGTGTACTCCTAGGCTGATGGGTTTCTTGCAGTCGGGTTATTCTTCGGTCAGCCCCTAGACTATTGCACGGATGGCTCATCCAAGTGGACAGCCTCTGGTACAGGTGAGAAAACATGATATTTGACATATACTTCTGCTCAATCATCAAGCGCGTGTATAATTCTTTCACATATCCCTCGATCAAGCCTCTTATTTCAATTTGCTGGTCTGCAGCTGTATCTGTCACTGGTGGCCTTTTAGTGCTTAGAGTCCTCCAAAACACATGGATGTCATTACTGAAAAATGATTCTCGATTACATTCCTTCTCAGCAATCTCGTGTGCACATGGGAGTCCACGGGTGTTTCTCACGTAACACGTACACCTAAGAGGGATCTTCCCACACACCGGCAGTCATTCTCATCTTGTGTTTATGATCCATTAGGTTCAATGCTTCGTGCGTTACGGCTCCATTGAGTGCTTAAAAGCACTGATACGAAATCCAATGCTTTCGTATTCTTGATAATTTTGCAAAGTCGGCCAAAATCTTATTGATCTGGGACTCAATTTGAGAGTGTATCTGGCTCCATACAGTGTCAAATCCCCTGGTGGACGAGCCGAGCCATCTTTTTAAAGATGAATGTACACTTTCCACCTTGTTGACCAATAATAAATTGTTAATATTAATTTTTTATGTGTGACACAAAGTAAATGAAACTAAATAAATCAATTCCTGTTACCAAGATGGAAAACATGATTAGTCCATGCCCGAACAAACTTCTCCTTATGTACGAGCCAAGTATCATTCAAGTATGTCAATAACAGTGGGCAGCGTTGATAATGCCACATTAGTTGCTTGTAGTTGGTGTCATACTCCTTCACAGTAAGAGAGTCAATCAACGTCTTCCAAGGGCAGCGAGAAAAATTAATACCATATTCTTTTATCCCGCCCATGAGCTTTGTTGCCATCAGCTAAACATTTTTATTAATAAGAAAACGACAAAGAAAATGATATGATTCTGGAAATATATGATTTAGCGCCTTCATCAGTCCCAACTCTCTGTCCGTAACAATACTGCTGGGTAGGGTGCCCCGTTGAAAATATGCTTTAAATTATTCAAAACCCAACCATAATGCTCCTCCAACTCATTTCTAATGAAAGCAATTGGTACGTTGAAATTCTTTCCTACAGGAGTCACTCCAATAATCTCCAGTAGAGGCATCTTATACCTATTACAAATACATTTAAATATTAAATAGTTGCATATAAATTATGAAAAATAAATAATTAACAAATAATTCAATAGCACAAGTTCAGTACCTATTAGTTTTATAAATTGTATCCGTCAGCAATACATATGGAAATACCCTCAACAGCTCAATGGACCGTGGGTGGGCAAACATAAGGTCAATTATTTCATTGTTTGTCGAATCGACACGGTGCCACTGTAAGTATTCATTCTGAGCAATACAGTGCATGAGATGCTGAACCACTGTACGCCCACCCAGGGCTTCTACCTTCATTTTATTTCTGGCATTATATATATGCTTCAGAGAAGTTTGGATAGTAGGGTCTTCTCGCCTAAGGTGATCCAAAACTTCTTTTGGTTTAACGTGACTTTTACTCAACGTTTTTGTAATTTCATATTGATCCTGGATCAGTCTACTCACCATTGAATGCCCATGGTGATATATCGCTGGAAGGTGGTTATGTTTTCCATTTAATTCTGATATCCACCATACATTCTCACTTTCCGTGTGTCCTATCAATATTAAAGGACATCTGCATTTCTTCATCCCAATGAACTTTCGGCTTTCCATATCTATATTTGCTCGCATCACCCTTCCTTTACCACACTTCTCGCATGATATATATATGTTTCGTTTACGCGACAACTATACTATTAAAAACATATTGTGCTCTTGTGCAGTAGACTTGGTCCATTCCTTCCATTATTCTTTGCTGCCAGATGTTTGATCAGTTACAAAATAAGTGTTGTGATCCACTTCTTCAAATATTTCTAGGTCCTACCTATTGTAGCATGAATTGATAAGATATTTAAGGAAAAAAAAGAAAAAAATGAAAGAAAAACAAAATATTCATGCCAAATTTTTTTTTTTAAATTGCACCTGCCACAGGCGTGATATCTAATGAATCGCGCCCATGGCAAGGGCAATACACCCAAGAATCATGCCCGTGGCAGGTGCGATTTCATTAATATGACGCTTCCTATAAGCGCGACAAACTTTTTTTTTTTACATTGCGCCTAATAGAGGCGCGATTTTTCAAATGAGCACGCCTTCCACAGGCGTGACTCCTTCAACTATGTCACCTCCCGTGGGAGGCGTAAATTAGAAAAAAAAATTCCAATTCCTCATTTTTTTGGAGTTTTTTCTTCAAATGCTACATTTTTACCTCACTGCTAGAAGAATTTTGCTCGTAATTTGACTCACTCATGTTAAAAATATTGAAAATTATGTAATTTTATTGTTAAATACACTGAAATTTCAAAAATAGGCATTTATAAGAGGGTGGCAGTTTATATAAAAAAAATTTCAACTACTCTGCGTTAGTAATTTATGCTCTGCAAAAGGCAACCCCCAAATTTTATGTCATTACAGCCCAATGTTTAACCAACTAGCATAATACCGTTCGAAATACAACCATTCATACCATATTGTTCATCTTACATAAGAGAACTAAATATACAAAACCTATAAGATTGAAATGTCATGATTCACCAAGACTTACATGCTTCAATTACGCACCTACATATTTATATCATGAAATCGTGAGTCCACTGACCTCGTGAGTTTTGTGGCATAAGATAGGAATGACGACAATTGAAACAAGTTCAATTCGAGGAGACAAATGAAAATCATATGATAAATGTGTCAGAAAACGAAATGAGGCAAACCAAACATTATAATGAACAGAGGTATCAAACTATCTAACACATTCATGTTTCCAACATATAAGGCAGAGGCTAACATTTGGTAGGTCTATCACCCTCATAACTTCAACAAACTCATATAACCTTATCCTTCCAATTTGCAACTCGAGTGGCCACCCGAGTTGCACTTATCAAACTTTGAAACACGGTCGACCGCGTATTTCGGAATAACCGTTTGGAATTCAAAACTCCAGAATTCCTCTGGGCTATCCTCCAAAAGGAATTCCAGGAGTTTGAATCGACAATCCGACATTACCCAATTCAAATCACCTAAGAATTACTCAGGGCCCAACTTATCATGTATATAGGTTTAGATCAAACGAACGAGCATAAACGAACTATAGAGCTTTATTCAATCACGTATGCTCATATCAAATGTATTCAAGAACATAGATTCGATTATCGAATAGGTTCAACGATCGAATTGGACATTGGACCACGAACTGCAAAAAAGTCATTTTGAAACCTTAAAAGAGTTCAAAGAAGTAAAATATAAGTTTGGATTCGATAACCGAAGTCAAAACATTGAGATGTCGTCACTGGAAAGGGCGCTTGAGCACTAGTTGGGTGCTCGAGCGCCTACATAGTGAATTTCGCCTTGGGTTTGGGTGCTTGAGCGCTCAAATAGGCACTTAGGCACTCAAACATAAATGTAGCTAATGGACTACAAGCGCTGGGGTACTCGGCACTCAAAATTGTTTTTTTTTTTTTATAAATTTAAATCCCACTTTTTCCAGTAGGCATTCTGAGGCTTTTCTTTAAAACTTTCATTTTAAAATTTCCAGTTTTACGGATTTTAAAAATTTATGAAATCTTAAGTTTCATAAACTGATTTTTTGTCAATGTTACGATTTCTCAAAGGTCCATGGTTCAAGTCCATTTCCAAGCTATGGTTGGGTAACAAGAATGATCATGGCTCTTTTGATCCTCATGCCAAAGCAACATAAGCTCAATATCAAGATTAATCAAACAACAACATAGATGAGCTCATTTCATATCAAAACATGAATACAACCAAGAAAACAAAATAAACGATCAACCAAGCAACTGAGAAAGGAAGAGAAGCCACAATACTCACTTATGGTCCTAAGCTTTTGATTTGGAGATTAGTGATCAAGGATTTCAAGTTGGAACACAATAGATACATAAGAAATCACTTAGTGTTTCCATTTAGCACGTAAAACTTAAAATAACAACACTTATGGTTTATGAAGCTTATTTGGAGCTTGATCTCACTTACCTAGTGATCACCTAGGAGAATTACACCTCTTTTTTCCCCTTCTTTTCTTTTGATTTCCTTAAGAAAATAGTAGTGTATTGATATGTGTGTAAATGCCGAAAGAGAGAGATGATGTGAGGATTTCTCTTTTGCAAATGGAAAAATGATAGTGTTATTATCATTTACCTACATATTTATAAAGGGAATTGACACCAATCACTTGGTTCGGAAATTTTGGCATTTAAAAATTGATGATATCCCACATTTTAAGGAAAGAAATCGATTGCCCCATCTTTTGAAAATTTGATCGGATTTTCTTCTCTTTTTTTTTTTTTTTTTTGAAAAATTATGATTTGGGCCAAGATGTTGGGTTGAAATTTTGATAGGATTGGGCCACCACTTGGGCCCATTTTGGGCTAAAATGGTGCGTAAATGAAACTTCGTAAGTTAGAAAAAATTTTCAGATGTAAAGAAATTATTTTGAGGTTGAAACAATTTTTGTGAGTTCAAAACCGATTTATTATTTGAAAAATGATAGATTACATTATTAATTAGGAAAATTTTTGGGGTGTTACACTCTCCCCCCCTTAAGAGAATCTGGTTCCCAAATTCATACCTTTTCCGAATAGGTGAGGATACCTGTCCTTGATTTCATCCTCACATTTCCAAGTAGCTTCTTCTACTTTCTGATTTTTTTAAAGTACCTTAACTTGTGTTATCCTATGATTCCTAAGTTCATGAACCTGGAAATCTAGTATACGGATAGGTTGCTCTATGTAAGTAAGGCCACTCTGGAGGGGAATGTCAAGATGTTTGATAACGTGCGAGGGATCAGGATAATATTTCATAACTGGGACATGTGAAATGCATTATGAATCCCAGTTAGGTTCAGCAGAAGATCTAGTTGGTAAGCAACAAGACCGATTCGTTCCATGATCTCAAATGGTCCTGTATATCTAGGGCTTAATTTTCCGGCCTTGCCTATTCTTCGAATTGCTTTTTCTGGAGCAGTTTTTAGAAATACCCGATCTCCTATACTGAACTCCAAATCTTTCCTTCGCTTATCAGCGTAGCTCTTCTGGTGATCCTGAGCTATTTTCATGTTCTTCTTGATGATCTAAACCTTATCTATAGCTTCTTGAATCATCCCAAGTAACAGTGCATCTTTCTCTAAGATCGAGATGCTCTTGGTCTCGTCTATATCCCAATAAAGAGGTGATCTGTACTTTCTACCAATGGTAGATACCTAGCCCAATTTCTTGGGATATTCTAAACACATGCACGTAGCATGTCTTCTAGTGTTTGAATTACCATCTCTGACTGTCCATCTGTCTAGGGATGAGCAACAGTGCTGAATAGCAATTCCATCCCCAGATGCTCGTTCAGGCTTCTCTATAATCTCAACGTAAATTTTGAATTCCTATCGGAGATAATATTTTGAGGAATCCCATGTAATCGTATTATCTCTTTTATAAAGATCTCGGTGAATTTTTCAACATTACACTAGGTTTTGACAGGCAGAAAATGTGCTGATTTGGTAAGCCTATCCACCACAACCCAGATACTGGCACATCCACCTTATACCACAGGTAGGCCTGTTACGAAGTGCATGGTGACAGGTTAGATACTTCTGGATATATTCAGCTACATCCTTCTTCATACCTTCCCACCAAAACTTCTGTTTCAAATTTTTACACATTTTTGTCCCTTCAAGGTGCACTGAAAACTTAGCTTGATGTGCTGCAGATAGCATTCTTTCTCTCATTATTGTAGGAACACATACCCGATTTTTAAATCATAATAACCCATCAGCGTCGATTCTAAAATTGTGTTTTATCTCAGCCTTTTGTTTCTAAACCTAATCATCTTCTCCTTGGGCTTTCAAGATTTCACGGAACAGTTCGGAATAGATGCTTAGATTTGCTATCCTCCTTTTCCAGCTTAGACCATGTGCAACTACATTTTCTTTTCTTGGATGGTAAGTGATTGAGAAATAGTAATCCTCTAAGAATTCCATCCAACGATGTTTTTTGAGATTTAAGTTTTTTTTTTCACTGAAAATATATCTCAAGCTCTTGTGGTCAGAAAATACTTCAATCTTAGTCCCATACAAATAGTGACACTATTTTGTTAAGGCAAAGGCAACTGTCGCCAATTCTAAATTACGAGTAAAGTAGTTTCACTCATGATTCTTTAACTTTCTTGATGTGTAAGCAATTACCTTGTTTTTTTCCTTGGGCTCTCAAGATTTCATGGAACAGTTCCGGATAGATGCTTAGATTTGCTATCCTCATTTTCCAGCTTAGAGCATCTGTAACTACATTTGCTTTTCTTGGATGGTAAGTGATTGAGAAATAGTAATCCTCTAAGAATTCCATCCAACGATGTTTTCTGAGATTTGAGTTTTTTTTTTTTTCACTGAAAATATATCTCAAGCTCTTGTGGTCAGAAAATACTTCAATCTTAGCCCCATACAAATAGTGACACCATTTTGTTAAGGCAAAGACAACTACTGCCAATTCTAAATTACGAGTAGAGTAGTTTCACTCATGATTCTTTAACTTTCTTGATGTGTAAGTAATTACCTTGCTTTTCTACATCAATACACATCCCAATCCTTCTTTCGAAGTGTCAATATAAACAGTGAATTCTTCTAACCCGTCCAGTAGTACGAGTATTGGAGCTGTTGTCAATCTTTCCTTAAGCTCCAAGAAATTTTTCTCACACTTTTGATCCCAATCAAAACATTGATCTTTTTGGGTCAGTCTTGTAAGTGGTCTAGCCTACTTAGAGAAATTCTAGATAAATTTTCGATAATATCCAGCCAATCCTAGAAAACTTTTCACTTCAATGACGGTCTCAGGTCTTTTCAAGTTGAGAACCGTCTCGACCTTTTCTGGGTCTACTTCTAGTCCATTCCGAGATATTGTATGACCCAAAAAAGTCACTCTCTTCAGCCAAAATTTACATTTGCTGAATTTGATGTAGAGCTTATGTTCCTTTAATGTTTGAAGAACAATTCGCAAATGTCCTTCATGCTCCTTTTCTGACTTTGAATAGACCAAAATGTCATCTATGAGTATTACCACGAAGCAATCGAGGTATGGATGAAATACTCGATGCATCAAATTCATAAATACTGTAGGAGCATTCGTTAATTTAAAGAGCATAACTACAAACTCAAAATGCCCATATTGGGAATTAAATGCAGTTTTTGGAATATATGTTTTTCGTATTTTTAATTGATAATACTATTGCCTTAATCCAACTTAGAATAGACGGCAGACACTTAAACATGATCAAACAATTAATCGATGTGGGGTAAGGGATATTTATTCTTGACGGTCACTTTATTTAACTCCTTGTAATCAATGCACATCCTTAGTGACCCCTCCTTCTTTTTCACAAATAGGACCAGAGCTCCCCAAAGCGAAGAGCTCGATCTTATGAGATTTTTCTCCAGCAGTTCTTGCAATTATTCTTTAGGTTCCTTTTATTTGATTGGTGCCATTCTATAGGGAGCCTTTGAGTATAGCACCACCCCTGGGATTATTTCAATCACAAATTCAATCTTCCAATCCAGGGGTAGTGAATTCAATTCTTCTGGAAATATCTCAAGAAATTCAATAACCATCTTAACGTCTTTCAATTCAATCTTATCCTGATGTTTATTTATCAAATAGGTCAGAAATCCTTATCGTCCCTTTTTAATTATCTTTCTGGCCTTTACTGTTAAAATGATGGGTATATCACTATTCTTATTTGTACTCAAGATACCAACTCCTACTCCGGTACCTAATTTGACTATTTTAGCATAACAGTCAACTACCGCTTGATGCCTAAATAACCAATCCATTCCTAGAATAAGGTTATAGTCATGGATTGGTGATTCAATCAAATCTGCAGTAAAGTTCTGGTTTTCTATGACCATAGGGCATCGTGGGTATCTAATCCTAGTCTTGTAGCATCCTCCTACAAGAGTATGGACCTCATACGAGATATTCATATTTTCAGATGGCAAGTTTAATTTCTTAGCACAATCAAGGAAAATAAAAGAATGCGTTGCACTAGGACCAAAGAGAGCTTTACAAATAAAATTCTAAATGAGACCTTACTCTCCGCAACTTGGATAGGATTTGTGCCCTCCTCTCTTGTCAGGGCGTAAGCTCTTATTTTGACCTAGGAACGTCCAGCTGTACCCTGCTGCTGGTTCTGTGTCCCTACATTCCCACCTTTATGATTCTTGGGGTAGTCTTTGATTGTGTGCTAGTCACTTCCACAGATAAAATATCTACCCAACTTTTTCCAGCATTGTTCTTTTGTATGATTTGTGCCACTATAGTGCCCACACTTCACTTTTCATTGAGTTGTCATGACTTTTTCCTTATCTGCAGGTGCAGACGTATTGCCGATCTTAGGCTTTTTGTTGAAATTGCCTTTCTTTCCTTTCTCATTATCAGACTTGTCAGTCCATTTTCCTTTCTTCTTTTCATCTATCTAGTGAAGCTCCTAAAACTCCACTTCAAGCTCCATTGTCATTTTAACTGCATTGTCATAGTCAGGATCCCAATTTATGGCCAAAGCTCTTCTTAAGTTGGGCCTTAAATCCTCAACAAACTTATTCCTCCTTCATTCTTCGTCTGCCAACACTTGCGGAGCGTACTGGATAAGTTGACCGAACTCGGCCTCATACTTGGCCACAGACAGAGACCCTTGTATCAACCTCATGAACTCCTTTTCTTGCAGGTCCCTAATCACCTGCGGGATAAATTTCTTTAGAAATTCTTCTCAGAATTGATTCCATGAATCCGCAATTCTGTTTCGCTCCCATTTTCTTTCAATTATTGCCCACTAATGGCATGCCGACCCCTCAAACAAGTTGTAGCATACTTAACTTTCTGGAGTCCATATAGTTCAAAACTCGGAAGGTTTTCTCAATCGCAAACAACCAAGACTTGGCTTTACGATCATCAGGCTCGCCATCAAAGCTAGGCGGATTAAACCTCAAGAACCTAGCCAATATCTTATCCAATGATTCCTCCTCCTGTCTTTGTCTCTGCTGACCTCAGGGTTGCTCCTAATTTAGTGCTTGTCTTAGAGGGGTAAGGAGTTGCTCAGCTACAGGTTCGTTTTGCGGAGGGATTCTTTAGCGAGGTTCATTTCGTGCTTGAGGGTGCAGTTCAGGCTGTTCTTGTCGAGTAAGTAGGGTTTTCATCAACATTAGGGGTGTTAGGTGCCCTAATTTCCTTGAATAACACTCGTCTTGATCTCCCTCATTTTCTTATAGGTTCATTTCGGGATATATTGCCACTAGATGATATCTTGATCTGAAATTTATAGAATTAACATTTTAGTAGCAATACGAGGTTACTTGAGGGCATAGACGAGCATAAGGATGCATAAAGCATAAAATGATAAGAATTCAAGTTGAGAGAACTTAAAGAACGTTTCATTCACTCCAATCGATATAAAGCTTTACACGTTCAATCATTCATGATTATAGAACCATCTTTAAAATGCCAAAGAAAAAGGGCTCCCTAACTATATCCAAAACAAAGAAACACTAATACTATCCTATACAAAATATTCTAGGTATTCTAAGTTAGAGTACCCACTTACAAAGTCACTTCCTAAGGTCAAACTTAATATATACAATGCTAAACGAAGAAAGAAACGAAAAGAAAGGAAAGAAGATCCCATGATCACAATTCCAACTATCTGTCCACATCATGCACCCGGTGGGCGACGAGGATCCTCAACGGGCTCCTCATCCGGGTCTTCCTCTGGCTCCTTATCTGGATCATTCTCCAGTTCATCATTGGCATTATCATGTTCCTCAGGAGCTGCTCTACAGCCCACATCATCCAACATCCGCTCAACCCATGTGGCAGCTGCAACATCATCATCAATAGGGGGCAGAGGTCATACACTCATATGTGCCGCCATACGTAGCCTCCTCGGGGCACTCGAAAGGATCGCAGAAGGTCCTACTCGATCTCTAGCTGGCGGTAGAGGTATGTGTGATCTTTGTACGGACAGATTGGGTGGCTCGTCTCTCATGATCCCATCGTCGAAAATCAAAAGGATAAAAGGAGCCTGGAATCTAGGAATGACTGCTTCCCTTGAATGATCCTGTGCCAACCACTCCATCCCAACCATAGCATCCATCACCTGTCTAAACACCTCATCCATTTTAGCCACCAAATCACCCTTAATGCGGTTAAAGCATATCTGATTCTGTGCCGCCATATTCTTGAAGTTATGGTGCTGTGATCAGTATCTCGAGGCCATCATCTCTATCTTATCTCGAGCCCTCATACTATAGATCTGATACAACCTATGTTCCTTTAGATATGCATCCTTCCAGTAGTCCCTCTCCCGATATATCTCCTTAATAATAGCCTCGAAATCGATCTTCTACTTCTTAAGTGGCCCTATGTTGCTATCACGGTCACTTTGGTCTGACTCTGAGCTAGTCCAGTCATTTGCCTTGCCCTTGCCCTTATCCATCTGCCACGTTAGAAAAGAACAAAAAAATTAGTAGCGAGAAATAGGGATAAAGGAAAAAATTCTACAAGTCTAAACCATCGAAGTTTCTTATCCTAGACTCTGATACCACCTATAACGACTCAGGATCGCGGCAGTGTTCCGCCCCAAGATCCCGAGTGCACTACTCTCGATCAGATACATTCTAAAACCAAAACATAACCAATGCATGCATTCATACTAAATCCCAACAGAAAAAATCATTACAGGCTAATAAAATTTTTCCAAAATACATAAGCAGCTAACTTAACATTCAGGTCATCTAACTACACATTCTATTAGTCCAAGAATCCAGTCGTTTAATCGAGCCAAAATACATGCTTAGATACAAAGTCTAATTACAATCCATCATTCAAATCGGGTTATCAAGTCAAAGTACAAACTTATATACATAGATCCAAAAGAGACAATCGAATATGTTAACATAAGCTTCAGGCAATCATTCCACAGTTTAAGGACCTACATGATATTTATAAAATCATAAGTCCACTGACCCAGTAAAACTTATAGCATGAAATCAGGAATAGAAGAGCTGAAATGATGAGCATATCAAATAACAAGACGAGAATGTGATTCATTGAACAATTCAGGAACAATCAAAACGGTCATAATCAAATAGATAACATTAAACAATTATCACATTCAAGTCGCAAAGCTGAATAAAGCAGTTTGGTAGGTCTGTCACTCTTATAACTCCAACACATATCATATAAAATTCTTATTCCTCCAAACTCCCGCTAGGAGCATCCTTCACACGTTAGAGCACAGCCGACCCACATGCTCCGGAGTAATCCTTCAGAACCCTACCTCCAAGGCTCATCTGAACTACCCAATAGTCGAAAATTTTCAAGGGTTCAAATCGTCAATCTGATATTGTCTAAATCTGATACCCATGAAAAATCCCAGGACCCAACATTCGTTCAGTCATTCAGGTTTGAAACAAATAGAACATTTGATCATTGATATATAAGACCACTACGGGCACCGTTTCAATTGGCCATAAGATTCAAACAAACATTTCAGAATTGGCCAAACATATCATTCAATCATTTCAGAATTTGACTATGGACTAGAGGGTTTTCATTTCAAAGTTTAAATTGCATTAGAAAGATCAAATATGGACTCGGTACGTCAAAATAAGGTTTGAAAAATAGAGTTTCTTTAAGGAAATGGGCGCTTGGGCACTCAAACGAGTGCTCGAGCGCCCTAATAGGAAATTTTGACCCGAAGCTGAGCGCTTGGGCACCCAAGTTTCTGGAAAAAATGTTATGTTGGCCGCCAAAGTAGCACTTAAGCGCCAACTTGGGTGCTCAAGTGCCCGATCGAGCACTTAAGTGCTCACTCTCGGGTGAAAATTTTATTTTTCGTCTTTTGATTCCTTTTAAATTTTTGATCCAAAACTATATTTTTTTTGGGGTTCTCTTATACACAAAAACATTTGTAAATCAAAATTTTAAAATTTGGTTTAGGATTTTTCGAAAGATCGTGTTCAAGTCGAAAGGTACGTTTTTAGTTTATATCCTTCATTTTTCATCCAATCTTTAGTTCTTATTCACCTTTTAGTCCAATGTCCAATATACATTCTTAATCCAAAGCATAGGTAATGAGGTCAAGGGTATTCAGTGGAGCTTTGGATTTACATAACATGGATTAAAGTTATAACAATAAGAAACAATGATGGCAACAATATACATAAGCTCATTTCAACAACATTTCACATATGATCAAAGTACTCAATAGCTTAAAGCAAGATCATTTATTCAAGGCAAGAATATAAATCATATGCTCATAAGAGGGATCAAGAAACCATAAATCTTACTCTAGTCCTTTAGCTTGTCAATGATATAGTTAAGCTCCAAAATGATGGTCAACACCTATCAAAACCAAGTTACACACTTAGGTTGCATTTCTCTAAATCTTTAAACCTCCTTAAGATTTATAACATGAAACGTAACTTACCCAATGAGTATCTAGGAGATGTATACTTTTCCTCATTCTTCCCTTTTTATGCCTTAAGAAAATCTTTGAAGTGTGATTGTGAATGTTGAGAGAGGTTGCCGAGAGTGAAGAAAAAGATGAAGGAAAATGATAAATTTTGCAACCAGAGAATGAATGTCCAAGCAATGATATACAAGCATTCACCTCTTATTTATAATTTGGAAGAATAGCCATTGCTTGGTTTCCAATTTTTAATTGACAAAATTTTAAAACCAAGAGATGCCTATTCTTCCAAATTATAAATACATATCAGGGCTATCTAACATTACAAACTAATAGGCTTAAACGTTCTACCAGTCAAAAGTTTAAACGGTCAATAAGCCAAATACAAGCTTAAGTATGTAAAAATTCCAAAAGGAAAGTCCACATTCTAAATCGAAGCTTCAGCCATTCAATCCTCGGTCTAAGAACTTACATGATGTTTATGGAATCATGAGTCCATAGATTCAGTAAAACTTATAGCATAAACAGGGATATAGGAGTTCAAATAATGAGCATATCAATATCAAAACATAAATGTGTTCATTTAAACATTTCAAAATCAATCAGGACAATCAGAATTAGACAGTTAACATGAATCAGGTATCACATTCAAGTCATAAGGCTAAATCAAGTAGTTTTGTAGATCTATCACCCTTATATCTTCAATTTAATTTCAACCTTATCCCTCCAATGCCCTCGAAAGAGCCAGTAAACAATAAAAGCACTGTCGACTATCCACGTGCTTTAAAGTAGCCCTTTAGAACCCTACCTCCAGGGTTTGTCTGGTGTATCCAACAGTACGGGACTCCCAAAAGTTTTGATAGTCAATCCAATATTGTCCATATCTGATACCCCTGAAAACCCCTAGGGCCCAATAGTCATTTATTCAGACAGGTTTGAAATAGTCAGAGCATATCAAACATATCATTAAGCTACTACGGGCACAATTTCGATTGGCCAATCATATCAGATAAACGATATAGAATTTGGTCACTCATATCAAACGATCAATTCAGAATTTGACCATAGACTAGATGATTTTTGTTTTGAAATCTTGAACATGTTAAAAGAGGTCGAATATGGACTCGAAACATCAAAACAAAGTCAAAAAATGCGTTTTGTTTAATGGAACGGGCGCTTGGGCGCACGTTTGGGGGCGCCTGAGTGCCTGAATAGTTGTTTACGTTGTGAAACTAAGCGCTTGAGCGCTCAGCTACAAGAAAAAGAGAAATTTTAAACATTTTGTTAGGCGCTTGAGTGCCGGAGTGGGAGCTTGAGTGCCGACTTGAATGCTGCAGTGCTCAAGTTGAGCGCTTAAGCACTCACTCTCGTGTCCAAAATTGATTTTTTGCCTTTTTATTTTTTATTTTTTTTATTCTTGGTTTAAAATCACATTTTTGAGGTTCTCTTTTATCTATTAACATTTTTTTTTTTTTTTGGAAATACATGGCTGAGCTTGGGATTGCCAGTCGGGCATTACCCACAATACCTGTGTACCAAGGGGATAAACTATCCCTGAGATCAAGCCACACGCAGTGCTCGAATTTTATCCATTAACATTTGTAAATCATGATTTTAAAGTTTGGTTTAGGATTTTTCGAAGAATAATAATTAAGTCGAAACCCATGTTTTGAGTCCATTTCTTTTATTTTCTTCCAATCTTTGGTTCTCAAATCCTCATTTTAGTTCATTGTCCAAAGTCCAACTCCAATCCAAGGCTTAGGTAATAATGTTAAGAATATTCAATAGGGCTTTGGATTTTTCATATCATGGAATAGAGTTTATAATAACAAGAATTAATAAAGCCAACAAATATAAGCTCATAACAACAATCATGCAAATAGGATCATGATCTGTAAGCTCAATACAAGAACATTCATATAGAGCAAGAAGATGGCTCATATGCTCATAAGAAGGAAGCAAGAGTCCATAAGTCTTACATTTTGGAGTCTAAATCTTGTCAAAGATAAGTGTTCCCAAGCTTTAGGTTCAAACACCTACAATGACAATCACACTTAAGTTAAACTCCAAACATTTCCATATCATATACATTCTAAATCATTAGTCTCAAGATAACTTACCAATGGTTGAAGAGAATCACCACCTAATTCCTCTTTAATTCCCTTCTTATTGCTTAAGTAAGTTTCAAGTGTGTGTGTGGGTAAATGAAGGCTACCGAAATAAAGAGAAAAATGAGGAGAGAAGAATGCAATTTTTGCAGCAAAGAAAATGGAGGAAACAAATGCATACAACCAAGACTTTCATCCTTATTTGTGGTGGAGAAAAGATCAACACATGGTCTCAAAATTTTTCCAATAGAAAATTGCAAACCAATCCCTTGATTCAAGGGAAAAATCGGCTGCCTCCAAGCAGCAAATCAAATATGATTTTCTATATATATATTTTGAAATGTTCAATTATTGGGTCCAAAAATGTGGGCTAAAATGTAATTAATTTTGGGCTTATTTGTGGGCTTAAAAAGAGCTTATCAGGCCGAAATATTGCAAGAAATCGAGATTCGAATGCAAATTATTTTTCTAATGCAAGAAACTAATTTTGATGCTAAAACGATTTTCGTGATAGTGAAATCGATTCACTATCTGAAAAATGGAAGTTAAAATTTTAATTAGAAAAATTTCGGGATATTACATCTTGGTCTTTCCAACGAGAGGAAATGCATCTCAGCCACACGTAAAGGAAACGATTATGCAAAAGGTGATAAGTATGGTGATGGAAACTCTTAACCCACTAAAAAAGCAAACAATAGCTTACCTTCTTCCTCTGGCATGGAAAACTTTGCAACAGCGGCGATTGTAGGGCAGTGTAATGCCCCGGAGCCTAAAGCATCCGTCCCTAGATCTGAAACGTTACTCAATGAAAGGGGAACTAATTAAGACCACAACAGAAAAATTCATAACATTTCCATCACATAAATGCTTAAACTTAACTTAAATGCGAGCTGGAAATTTCAAAAATCCAAAGTATACAACCTATGATGCACGGATACGATATGATACGGATACGACGATACGAATTTTTCAAAAATTTTAAGATACGATACGTTAGGGATACGGCTGTATATATTATTTTTATATATATTATATTTATATAAATACACATAATCAGACATACTTTCAACTTAAAAATAAGAATTCAACAACAATTAATAATCCAACAAGTTAAGTCTTAAGATGCAAATTAACTAATACCATCATTAAAAATTGTCTATTCATAAATTTAATGGAATATTATGGTACTTGTTAATCCTAGGTTCTTCGGTAACTTTTTCGACAAAAGAATAGGAAGAAATGAATAAAGAATGAGATTATGGGAGTCTAAAGTAATGTATCCGCACTTAGCTTATTTAATATTTTAGTTTTTTTACAAAATTACTAATTTATGAGTAGTAATGATGAGAGGTGCAATTATT
>JACFYI010003570.1:0-10976 GCA_014898755.1 Handroanthus guayacan | reverse complement strand
TTAACTGATAAATACTAAGTGCTATGTATGAATACTACATATTAATGCAAACTCGTTTTGCAAACACCGATGGTGAGGTACAGAGGTAGGGGTGACAAAATAATTAACAGTCATACGCCTAGTGACAGAGGCAGTGGCAGCCATGCCTTGCAGGACTCTAGAGGTAGGTGAAACTTATTATTGCATTTGTTTCATTACAATGTTCCTCATTGCAGAGACACAGCAGGAGTTTGATGTCCCTAGACATGAAACACATGACAGAGAACCATCGACGTCGCAGCCGCTGGAGGATGTGCCTCGTGCCTCGTCTACCTGCCCTGGTATCCCATCCACACATGTTCGTAATTTATCTTCCCAGCACGGTACTTACATACTTGGTCAATTTTACTTTTATGAATTTACATGACTTTCTTTTTGCATTTGAATTTTACCCGAATATCATTTGTTTTGTTTTGAATTTTATGTTGTTTTACTATTTGAATATCCATTGAGAAAACAAACGATTGGCTTTGATTTTCTCTAAACATCTTACTTATATTGTGAAATTTGAGCATTTCATAATGTAGATTCAAATGAGCCATCGCTTGCACCGGTTGATATGAGGGTGGGAGATTTAGATCGAAAGGCCAGGAATGTAAGCTAATTAAAGTATTTCTATGATTGCACATTATTTATTATTATTATTATTATTCATTTTTTTCATACTTTTACCTAGTTATCTTTATTTTATTGGAGGAGATTTAGACCGTCCACTATTACAAACAGGATCATGAATGAAGTAATTAACCGCATGCCTTCTTATGCTCCAACTTAGAAGGAATATCCTTCTGAAATGAAGGACATTTTGTATGACAAATTTAAGGCAAGAATTTCGATTAATGAATGTAAGTATTAAAAAATAATTTTGAAAATTAATTTGCTATTTATAAATATTTTTTTACATATTAGGTACAAATTCAAGTACCCTGAGGAAGAAGCGCTAGGAAGAAGTGTATAAGATACGACGTGTCGAGAGAGGTATTCAGATAACATGTTTAATTTAGGGTAAATTGCAACTTACCCCCTGTGAAATAGGAAAAAGGCAAAATACCCCCATGAGAAAAAAAAATAGGCATTAAATCCCCCTGAGAAAAAAAAAATAGGCAATATACCTCCCTCCGCCCAACAGTGACGTGCACGCGCCTGAAGTGCGACTGGAATAGTGAATCTTAGCATGAGAAAAAGGCAAAATACCTCCCTGTGAAATGAAAAAAAGGTAAAATACCTCCCTGTGAAATGAGAAAAAGCAAAATACCCCCATGTGAACTTCCAAAAAATAGACAAAGGGTTCTTTTCATGGGGGTATTTTGCCTTTTTCCTATTTTACAGGGGGGTAAATTGCAATTTACCCGTTTTATTTATGGAATGAAGGCCTAAGAGCTAATAACACGGAAGACATTGCACAAACTAAAAATAAGCCTCCTAGAGGGATTCGGGTCGATGTATGAAATTGCCTCGTTGACTACTGGCTCAGCAAAAAATTTCATAGAAGGTCAGTTTCAGCGAAAGCAAACCGTAGCGCTCTTCCCGATGCTGTAGTGCATTCAGGAGGGTCCGTCAGTTTTGGAGTGACGAAGGAAAGGATGGTAAGATAATTGTGTCTCATCCAATACATTTTATAACTTGATTTAAGTCATTTTTATATTGACAACTTTACATACAGGAGAAGAAAAACAGGGCCCCGTTTCAATGATTTATACGAACGTACCTATAAGAAAAAAAGGTACAATGTTTCCCAGCATGCTCAAGAATTTATGGTAAGTAAATAATCAATGAAATTCTATATTTTTTTTCTAAGTAAAGCTATAAATTTTTTCTTTCCCGAACTAATATTGTCATTTTCTTCTAAATGTAGGAAAAGCTCGATGCAGGTTTATAAAGGGTGTACGGGGATCATCCGAATGGGTATCCAATATTTGATCGTGCCATTTAGATAGAAGCAGCACACTAAAACAAGAAGGGATAGGTAGAGGGTATCGGGCGTAGCATACCCCTTGATGCTAACTCTGCTAATACTGTTGAAGATCCTTCTACTTCACAGCCATAGCTATTGCAACAGTCACAGTATGAAGAGTTGAAGTAGCAGATGGATAAGATATCTGACCAAATGCAGCAGTTCTTATCTTTCGTAACTCTACTTTTAACCTGCTTCACTAGCTCTTCTACGCAGCAGAACCCTGCACAAGATGGTGGCGAGGATGGTACTACAAAGTTGGATTAGATTACATACGTTATAGGTGACATTATATAGTTTACCAATATGTCAAACATTTCGATGGCTACACACTTTGCCTTAACGCACATTTAATTTGCCGACGTTCTATATGACATTAACATAAATAATGTTATTTTTGTGACTCGGTGTACTATACATTGTGTTATTATATATACACTGTTTGTAATTCGATATACATTGTTTGTGTTCATTTGATGTTGTTAGAATTGCTGGTGACTAGATATTTGAGTGCAGGAAGGAAAAAGAACAGGGACAGTATGTGAAAGCTTATAAACATTGATTTCACGAGGAATCTGCGACAAAATGGCGATGAATCCATCAGCGACGGATTAGCGATGAATCAGCGATAGACCTGAGATGCGTTAGCACTCGATTGTCGATGACACTTAGCGATAACACAGCGACAAAATATCCGGGACGCATGTGAATATCAGCTACAAATTCGCGATGACTCAGCGAGGGAATTCACCGATGGAATAGAGACGGCGTGTAGATGAACATAGATGTTGCTACACAGCGACGATGTACTCCCCTTCCCTCCTTTTTTCGTCACGGCGATGAACTTTACGAGCAAGTGAATTCTGTCGCCATATCAGTGAGAGATTAATGACAAATTTTGCGTCCTCGTTATACAGCGACCCCTACCAAGCGACGGATCCTTCCGCCGCTTATTGGTGGCTGATTCGTCACTGATTTCTGTAGCTATGTTTCAGCAACGGATCAGCTACGTTAGTTTCCATCGCTGATTCTGTGATTTTTTTCAGTGTGAACTTTTGTATTTTAGATGATATTTAGATAATTTTTGATTAAATTATTTGTTTTTAATGTGATTTATGTTCGCACAGGCTTTATATTTGTCCAACGTAAATGATATAAGACTACATAACAAATCAAGATAAAATACGGCATTGGGTCTTGCATATTAAGTACTAAAAATCAAGAGTTTTGGGTTTGAGAGCTTGGTTTAAAGGATGTAACTTTTAGTACTTTATTCTTAATGATCCATCGAAGTACTAAAATCTAAAATTGTAGAACTAGTCTCCTTAAATATGGTAATTTCTTTTTAATATGTTTGGAATTATGTTGAATTTCACTATTTTATTCCTTATTTGACAATCATAACATGATACTTTAGTTCTATGATTGATGTAGTCTTAAAATGATGCTTGTGCAAAATTTTATGTCAAATGATAGATTTACACACAAGTAATGGACCATTGATAATACTTTACGGGATATGGCCTAATGCAGTAGTGTTAAGTATCATTAGTAGGACATATTGTACATCAGGAAATTTTGGAACAAGTACTGAATTTTAGGATGTTTGTACTTCATTTATGTTGACAATGTACTTGAAATGAAGCATTTTGTACTGAGTCATACTTATTGAACGATAAGGACATATTGTGCATCAGGAAATTTTGGACAAATATTGAATTTCAGGACATTTGTACTTCATTTATGTTAATAATATACTTGAAATAGAGCATGTTGAATTTTTAGTCTTTTTCATAATTATACTTTTATTTATTGAGAAAAAAATGACCAACACACCATCAACAAGGTACAATTTTAGTTTTGAGGTGTTCCAAGCCTACTAAAACAATTGGAAGTTGTAGTCTTGTCCATTGTAAGTGTTAAGCAATAAGTCGCAGTAGTGTTAAGTATCATTATTAGGAGCTATATCCATGTTAGTTATTCATAATTGTGTAAAATTAGAAAATTTGACTATCAAAACTACCTAATAAATGTGATACATGTGTCATGTTGGTTCATAGAGGACAAACAAAGTTAATTTTTAACATAATTTAGTATTTAGTGTAAAAGGATGGCCATTTTAAGGAAGAATACTAAATTTCACAGAAATTGTACTTAATTTGCATAGCCAATGTACTTGAAATTGAGCATTTTGTACTAACCATACTTATTGAATATTTTTTAAGTCTTTTCAATAATTTTACTTTATTTAATGAGAAAAAATGACTAAAATACCATCAACAAGGTGTAATCTTATTTTTGAAGTGTTCCTTACCTGTTAAAATGATTGGAAATCATCATCTTGTTCGTTGCAAGTGTTAAGTAAGGATTGGTAGTAGCATTAAGTATTATAAGTAGGAGCTAAAAAATTTTTAATCAATCATAATTGTGTAAAATTTGAGAATTTGACTTTCAAAACTACCCAATAAGTACGGTATTGGTGTCATATTGATCCATAGAGGACAAAATAAATTAATTTCTAACATAACTTACCATTTTGTGCAAATGGATAGCCATTTTGGGAAGAATACTCAATTTCAAATAAATTGTGTGTAATTTGTATGGCCAATGTACTTGCAATCAAGTATTTTGTACTGACCATGCTTATTGAATATTTTTTTTCTCTTTTTCGATAAGTACACTTTTATTTATTGAAAAAAATGACAAAAGCACCATCAACAATGTGTAATATTAGTTTTGAGGTGCTCCACACCTATTAAAGTGGTTGGAAGTCGTCGTCTTGTCCATTGTAAGTGTTAAGTAATGATTCGCAATTGTATTAAATATCACTAGTAGGGACTACATCCATATTAGTTATATATAGTTGTCTAAAATTTAAAAATTTGACCATCAAAACTACCCAATAAGTGTGATACCAATGTCATGTTGGTTTATAGAGGGCAAATGAAGTTAATTTTTACAATAATTTAGTATTTAGTGTAAAAAGATAGCCATTTTGAGAAAAAATACTGAATTATACAGAAATTGTACTTAATTTGTATGGTCGGTGTACTTAAAATTGAGCATTTTGTACTGACCATACTTATTGAATATTTTTTTAGTCTTTTCAATAATTATACTTTATTTATTGAGAAAAAATGACCAAAACACCATCAACAAGGTGTAATATTAGTTTTGAAGTGTTCCATGTATGTTAAAATAGTTAAAAGTCATCGTCTTGTCAATTATAAGTGTTAAGTAATAATTCGCAATAGCATTGAGTATCATTAGTAGGAACTATATATTTTTTAGTCATTCATAATTGTGTAAAATTTGAGAATTTGACCATTAAAACTACCAAATAAGTGTGATGCCAATTTCATGCTGGTTCATAGAGGAAAAACGAAGTTAATTTCTACAATAATTTAGTATTTAGTGTAAAAGGATAGCCATTTTGAGAAAGAATATTGAATTTCACAGAAATTGTACTTAATTTATATGGTTAGTGTACTTGAAATTGAGCATTATGTACTGACCATACTTATTGAATATTTTTTTAGTCTTTTCAATAATTTTACTTTATTTATTGAGACAAAAATGAATAAAACATCATCAACAAGGTGTAATCTTAGTTTTGAAGTGTTCCTTGCCTATTAAAACGAATGGAAATCATCGTCTTGTTCATTGTAAGTATTAAGTAATGACTGAGAGTAGCATTAAGTATTATAAGCAGGGGCTACATCCATGTTAGTTAGTCATAGTTGTGTAAAATTTAAGAATTTGACCATCAAAACTACCCAATAAGTATGGTACCAATGTCATGTTGGTTCATAGAGGACAAATGAAGTTAATTTTTACAATAATTTAGTATTTAGTGTAAAAAGATAGCCATTTTGAAAAAAACAATATTGAATTACACATAAATTGTACTTAATTTGTATAGTCATTGTACTTGAAATTGAGCATTTTATACTAATTATACATATTGAATATTGTTTTGGGTCTTTTCAATAATTATACTTTATTTATTGAGAAAAAAATGACCAAAACATTATCAACAAGGTGTAATCTTAGTTTAGAAGTGTTCCATGCATGTTAAAATGGTTTAAAGTCATCTTCTTGTCCATTATAAGTGTTAAGTAATGATTCGCAATAGTGTTAAGTATTATTAGTAAGAGTTACATCCATGCTAGTTATTCATAGTTGTGTAAAATTTGAAAATTTGACCATCAAAACTACCTAATAAGTGTGATACCGATGTCATGTTGGTTCATAGAGGATAAACGAAGTTAATTTCTACAATAATTTAGTATTTAGTATACAAGGATAGCCATTTTGAGAAAAAATACTGAATTTCACAGAAATTATACTTTATTTATATGGCCAGTATACTTGAAATTAAGGATTACGTACTGACCATACTTATTGAATATTTTTTTACTCTTTTCAATAATTATACTTTATTTATTGAAAAAAAATGACTAAAACACCATCAACAAGGTATAATCTTAGTTTTGAAGTGTTCCTTGCCTATTAAACCGATTAGAAATCATCGTCTTGTTCATTGTAAGTGTTAAGTAATGACCTATAGTAGCATTAAGTATTATAAGTAGAAGCTATATCCATGTTAGTTAGTCATAGTTGTATAAAATAAGTGTGATACCGGTGTCATGTTGGTCCATAGAGGACAAACAAAGTTAATTTTTACAATAATTTAGTATTTAGTGTAAAAAGATAGTCATTTTGAGGAAAAATACTGAATTTCACAAAAATTGTATTTAATTTGTATGACCAGTGTACTTAAAATTGAACATTTTGTACTGACAACATATATTGAATATTTTTTTAGTCTTTTCAATAATTATACTTTATTTAGTGAGAAAAAATGACAAAAACACCATCAACAAAGTATAATCTTAGTTTTGAAGTATTCCATGCCTATTAAAATGGTTGAAAGTCATCATTTTGTCTATTGTAAGTGTTAAGTAATGATTTGCAATAGTGTTAAATATCACAGTTGTGTAAAATTTGAGAATTTGACCATCAAAACTACCCAATAAGTGGATACCGGTGTCATGTTGATGCATACCGGACAGACGATGTTAATTTTACAATAATTTAGTATTTAGTGTAAAATGATAGCCATTTTGAGAAAAAATAATGAATTTCACGGAAATTGTACTTCATTTGTATGGTCAGTGTACTTGAAATTGAGCATTTTGTACTGGCAATATATGTTGATTATTTTTTTAGTCTTTTCAATAATTATACTTTATTTATTGAGAAAAAATGACAAAAACACCATCAACAAGGTATAATCTTAGTTTTGAAGTGTTCCATGTCTATTAAAATGGTTGAAAGCCATCGTTTTGTCTATTGTAAGTGTTAAGTAATTATTCGCAATAGTGTTAAATATCATAGTTGTGTAAAATTTGAGAATTTGACCATCAAAACTATGCAATAAGTAGATACTGGTGTCATGTTGATCCATAGAGGACAGACGATGTTAATTTTATAATAATTTAGTATTTAGTGTAAAATGATAGCCATTTTGAGGAAAAATACTGAATTTCACGAAAATTGTACTTCATTTGTATGGTCAGTGTACTTGAAATTGAGCATTTTGTACTGGCAATATATATTGATTATTTTTTTAGTCTTCTCAATAATTATACTTTATTTATTGAGAAAAATAACAAAAACACCATAACAAGGTATAATCTTAGTTTTGAAGTGTTCCATGCCTGTTAAAATGGTTGAAAGTCATCATTTTATCTATTGTAAGTGTTAAATAATTATTCGCAATAGTGTTAAATATCGTAGCTGTGTAAAATTTGAGAATTTGACCATCAAAACTATCCAATACATGGATACTGGTGTCATGTTGATCTATAGAGGATAGACAATGTTAATTTTACAATAATTTAGTATTTAGTGTAAAATGATAGCCATTTTGAGGAAAAATACTAAATTTCACGAAAATTGTACTTCATTGGATTAGTCAGTGTACTTGAAATTGAGCATTTTGTACTGGCAATATATATTGATTATTTGTTTAGTCTTTTCAATAGTTATATTTTATTTATTGAGAAAAAATGACAAAAACACCATCAACAAGGTATAATCTTAGTTTTGAAGTGTTCTATGCTTGTTAAAATGGTTGAAAGTCATCGTTTTGTCTATTGTAAGTGTTAAGTAATGATTCGCAATAGTGTTAAATATCATAGTTGTGTAAAATTTGAGTATTTGACCATCAAAACTATCCAATAAGTGGATACTGTTGTCATGTTGATTTATAGAGGATAGACGATATTAATTTTACAATAATTTTGTATTTAGAGTAAAATGATAGCCATTTTGAGGAAAAATATTGAATTTCACGAAAATTGTACTTCTTTTGTATGGCCAGTGTACTTGAAAATGAGTATTTTGTACTGGCAATGTAACGATCCAAAAATTCCCCTAAAAATATTTTCGAAATCCTTATTTCAAAACATAAGTTTTTTTCGTAATTTCAAAACGACTTCTTTTACAACTATGTAAAATCTCTTAACAACGAAAATATATCGATTAATTATCCGAAAATTTTATTTCGATAAAACTCGCCCCAAAATATTATTTCGACCCAATAAATCATTGGACTATAGCCCAAAATTTTTGGCCCAATGAGAAACTAGGCCCAGCCTCTTCACCAAAAATATCTGTCAAATATACATACATATATATATATATACAAATCTATGTGGATTTTAGAAGATCAAAATCCTACCAACCACCATGGGCCTTGCTTCTTCATCTAGCCAACATTTAATAAAGGGTACCTCATCTCTTGACAGGTGGCAACATCTCAACCCCTTGAAAATTACTCTCTTCTTTATAAATAGAAATGGTTGTGGAAGACAAATCACTTTGCATTTTCTATTTTCTCCCTCTTTTTTCACTTCTTCCACTTCTTCCAGTCAACAAATATCAAATTTACTTAAGATTTCAAGAAGACAAAAGGAAAAATTTGGAGAACAAGCATTCTCCTATTTGATTCTTGGTAAGTTAAGTGATAGGAAATTATTTGATTTAGGAATTTATGAGAACTTGGATTAATATTTGTAAACTTTGATGTTACTAGGTGAAAAGTTTGGGATATAGGAATTTATGATTCTTAAATTACCAACTCTAAAGCTTAGGACAAAGGTAAGTTTTTGGCTTTCTCTTCTTGGCTATATTCTCAAAATTCCTCTATTAGTTTCATTCTTGATCTTGATTATGATGATGAAATATATGTGATTTGTTGGCTTAATTCTATGATCATGATTCCATTCTTTGCCTATGATCATTATGATTTTGTGACCATCATCATTTCTTATTCAATGCCATTATGAGCTCTTGGACATTAGGAGAAAATTTGAGATTTGTGAAAAAATGAGATTTTGATATGAAATATGGACTTGTAATGTATTTTCCCACAAAACTCTTGTGAATTTTAAACTTGAATGTTAAAGTTCACTCTCAAATGTAATTTCATATGAAATTTGAGAATTTTGTGATAAGAATCAAAGGAAAAGATGAATTTAGGGATTTATAACGCATTTTCTCCAAAAATTTCAAAATTGAATTTGGAACTTGAAAATTAAAAATTTCAATGATGAGAAGAACAAACTAAGTCTAATTTCCTCACATTTAGCCTTCTACTATCATAAGGTTTTCAAAAAAAAAAAAAAATTTACGGGCATTGAGCGCTTAAGCACCCAAGGTCAGTGGCTTCGGCCACTCTTTGGGCACTGGAGCGCTCAAATTCGCGCCCAAGCGCCCAAGTCCAGTGAACAAAAGTACTATTTGAGCACTGGAGCGCGCAACGAGCGCCCAAGCGCTCATTCCAGTAGCCTTATTCACTATTTTGGCACTCGAGCGCCCAAGCGCCCATTCCAGTGACAAATTTTTTGATTTTTTGACATCGTTTAACTATTCCAAGTTCATATTTCACTTCTTTAACATGTTTTAAGACTTCAAAACGATCTTTTTCCTAAGTCCGGGGTTCAATCCAAATCATTATTGAATTGATTGCTATTCGAATTCGAATCCATATTGAATTAGTATATCCCTATATGTTACTTGTCTTAAACCAATATGCATGTATAATGGGCCCGGGGAGGTTCAGGAGGGACAGCTGGGTGGTATTAGGCCGCGGTGGGTCCCCTGGTAGGCGTTTCCCAATTGGATAGTTCCGAGGTAGCCAAGAGGTAGGTTGCCAAGGAAGCTAGTCCTAAGGATCGTGGTCGACCGTGCTGTGGCAACTGTTCTTTAATTATATTTAGTTCCCCTCGGATGGCCACTCCAGGAAGCTAAAATTTCGAGGGACAAGGATTCCATATGTTATTATATATGGTTTGGTGTTGTAAGGGTGACAGATCCACCAAAAATTTGTTTCGGCCTATATCGATTTTCTTCATGAATAAATGAATTTTGTAGCCACTTGATCATATATGGTTATTGGTTACATGAAAATTTGTGATTTGGATTATAGTTGGCTCTCATATGTTCATGAAGTAATGATGAGTTCTTTCATTTGCTTATGAATTCCTTCAATTGGCTTATTCATTTGTTACTCCCATACTCCTCTCCTATGCCATAATCTTATTGGGTTAGTGGACTCATGATTTCATTAATTACCATATAGGGAATTGATTTCAGGTCCAAGAAACTAGCATTGGAAGCTTAGCTTATGATCTAATCTTGTTTGCTTATTTGCGTATTGTAGTTTGGAATATTTTGATGCTTGCTTTAGCTTAGCTCCATTTTGAATATGGGTATGTAATATAAGGAATGATATGAATTGCAAGCAATGGAATATATTTTGAGCTATTTGTTTGGATTTAGTTTAGTTCCCTACATGCGAGTAGCCTTCCGGACCTAGGGGCGGATGCTCTAGGATCTCGAGGCGTTACAGGTGGTATCAGAACCTAGGATAAGAATCCTTGGAGGTTTAGAATGTTTCATTTTACCTTTTATT
>JACFYI010003569.1:128802-138942 GCA_014898755.1 Handroanthus guayacan | reverse complement strand
CCTTAGCTGTGTGATTTGAAAGCATGTGCACATAAAAGTAAGTGAATTACAGTTGTTTGAAAGTGACTTTATGCGAGAAGATAAGTCATTTTTGTCTATGAATCACCATCTTTTTCATTTTTCAGCTCCTGATGATTATGTAGTCTTGCGCATTTTTTTTATTTTTAATTTTTCTTTTTTGGCATTTTGTAAAGATTGGGCACTTAATGTTAGTAAAAGTTATTATTGAGGACTCTGGAGCTCAAGCAATTTCAATATTTGCAAATAATTTAATTTAATTCGACTTCAATATTACCACATTCTTTATACTAATCTTCACTTAGAAATAGATGGAATTTGCATTAGAATGGCTGTGAAGCCACAACTAAAAATTAAATATTTTTCTAAAATTTAAATTTACATGCATTATTTATTTATTTAATTTCAATAACTAAGAAGAAAATAGAAGCCAACAATCAAGTTAAGTGGAGACATGTCCACTACTTAAGCCTTATCAGACCCTTCTTGATACATCTTCAAACGATATTCTTAACTTACTCTCATTCTGGTAGAGGTTTTATTTGGTGTTATTAAAAGGCTCTCATTATTTATCATTCTTACGTCTGATTTCATATCAAATTACATAACTACTTTTATAATTACTACATTGATTATTTTATAATTCCAAAATTACATATGCATATATAGCTATATGTACATTAATTGTATTCTAATTATTATGAGTAGGGCTTGCAATTCATTATTGCAAATAGAATGAGCAAAATTAAATGAATAATGTGGTAAAATGAATTTAAACAATTTATTACCACCCTAAATTGATACAAAAGAAGAAGAAAAAATCAACCTTGGAAAGTCTAATATTGTCAATTCACTACATAGGAACATTCCATCCCAGCCCGGTCCCACCACTAACTGCAACATTTTCTCTCCCTCAATTAATTAATTAATCTCATGTCCCTATTTTCAACAACTAATTTTCTTCCATATTTAAATTTCAAAAAAACAATTAGTTTATTTTCTTATCAGATCTCAACGGTTTAGATTTAATTTCACACCTCGACAATTATTTCAAATCTCCAATCCCATGTTTAGTTCCCACTTTTTCCTGTGCATATTCATATCCCAGTGCTTGTAATCATTATCCCCAAAATCTCTCTTAAATCTCTGCAAGGACATGTGATAAATTCAGATAATTATCTGTTTGTGCTGTTCGCAATTGATGAATCTCTCAGGAGTTCGTTTCCTGGACGAATACTAACTTCGTTAATGGCGTGCTTGAACGACAAATGTTGAGTTTTGTTTCGTTCGGCTTGGTTTTCACGAAAGGTTTTCACTTTTCTGCGAGAAGCTTTTCGGGTGCGGACATGCTTGGAGTTTGCTTCTGCTTTCGACTTTGCTGCTCTGGTTGTGTGGAAAATTAGTTATTTTAGGATTTCACCTGAAAATGGTGGTAGATTTAGTTTCTGGTGCTCGGAGGATTGTAGTTGCGGGTTTTTGGCGTCTGGTTTGACTTTGACGTTGTGGGACATCGAAGAAGTGAAGTTTTGGGGCTGTTCTGATTGGAATCGAAGGGTCTTTTCTGAGTACTACAAGGTAAAGATGTTGTCTGTGTCGCCAAATTATGTAACTCGGAGCTCCTTAGAGGAAATGCTGGAATCTCTCCGGCAAAGAGATGAGATTGAGAAGTCGAAGGATGTTCCTCCGGCTTTGCCTGCGCGGCCAAAGCCGACCTCACGCGCTCGCCTTCCATCAGTCAAACGGCCGCTGCCTACGAGCTTTGAAGTTGGTGAATCGGAGACAGCTCAGAGCTCGTTAGACTGTAATTTGAAGAAGGGAGAGACGATAGATAAGAGAGGAAGTAGTTTTGGCGCTAAAAAGGTAAAAGAAGTGGAACCAGGGGAATCGCCCTATGTGGTGGCAGCATCAGATGGGGAGGGCCGCGAACTGAGGTCGGAGGAGAAAGACAATGCCAAGCTCGCAACCTTACCTCCTGGATCCCAGCCGAGGTTCAGGGAGTCCGAGTGGGATGATAACACTGGGTATTTCACTAAAAAGGTGGACGATGTTGTTCGATTTTTTTGTCTGATCGCTGATATTCATAAATCTTTATTTTACTGTATTAGATGTTTAATAATGTCAGATTTAGTGTGTGTCTCTCTGTTTAAGCGTGCTTTTGTGTGTGTATAAGATGTAAGATTATCATGGGTTTGGGAACGAACAGTGATATATATAGTAAATCATGTCTCTGTGAATTTTGTTTCTTATTTCTTAAAGGGTTCAGATAGATGGAACATAATTACAGGGGATGATCATATAATTTATCCAGGCTTCATATTTCAAAATTGTAAGACATGCTTGAAATGTAATATTAAGAATTTGCTGCTGTTCTTGGATAATCATTTTAATAATTTTCACATCATCTTTCAAAAATTTGGAATAGCGTTCTCTGAATAGCTCTCATTGGGTGCCTGGGATGAGACCATTTCTGCAAGATAAAAAGTGGCTGTAGCTTCTTTTTTCTTGCCTGTGAATTGGGTAGATATACATTGATATGCAACTTTTCTTGTCCTCTTCCTCTTGTGCATTTGTATGTGTTGTGATGTGCTTATTTTACATGCCATTCATCAATTATCAACAATAGAGTGTCTGGTCAGATAAATCGATGTTCGTGATGATCTACATGATATAAGTGCAACAGTAGCCGTTATTCCGAGTATTATAGCACTCAAACCATTACTTGATTTCGTGATTTTAGTTATGACAGTGGTCAAGAATCATGCTATCTTGTCTTGCTAAAATGTTTAGCATGTTTATACTTGGTATGCTACATAGTGTTGCTTACCAGCTACTCACTTTGGAAGAGTGCATGTTTTCAGAAACCCCGTGTTTGGTGTCGGGTACACGATGGCCTCTGGGAATCAGGACAAATAAAATCAACTTCAGGGGATAAAGCTTCGGTTCTGCTGTCGGATGGAAGTGTTAGTTCATCTTATTTTGTTTGTTATCTATTCGTCTATGTTGAAGCTGAAAAATGTCAATGTACTCACTTTGATGTAACCATAGGTTGAGCAAGTTCCCACACAAGAGCTCCTACCTGCCAATCCAGATATTCTAGACGGAGTGGATAATCTTGTGCAACTTAGTTATTTGAACGAGCCTTCAGTTCTTCACAGTCTTCAGTACAGATATCTGCAAGACAAAATATATGTAAGATGTAATTGGCAATTCCTAATAGTTTGTACACTTAGAGCTTTCTGTCTAAGCTCTTGAACAAGTTTTTTTGTCTTTGCTTCACCTAGAGCAAGGCAGGCCCTCTTTTAGTAGCAGTCAATCCTTTCAAAGATGTCCAGTTATATGGAAAAGATTTTGTTGCAGCTTATAGACGGAAACTTTTGGACGGACCTCATGTTTATGGTGTTGCTGATACAGCATACAATGCAATGATGAAAGGTGCTCTACAATATCTTAAAGTATTTGGAGAAAATGCTAGCTCTTGTTAATATATCACTCGGGCTGAGATGCTAGCTCTCATACTTTTTGCTATCTTTTTTAATCTTGCAGATAAAATAAACCAGTCTATCATCATAAGGTTTGCTGAAATTTTTGTCCCTCTCCTTTTCAGTTTCTTTAATCAGCTCCCCTTCCGATGTCCTTTTTTTTTTTTTTTTTTGGGCCTGTTTTATACCGGTTTATGGCATTTAAGGCTTTGGTTATGACTTAGCATATAGTAAATGAATTTGTTCAATAAAGAACTAATTTCTTGTTATAATTTGCAGTGGAGAGAGTGGCTCTGGGAAGACTGAAACAGCTAAGATTGCGATGCAATATTTGGCTGCACTTGGTGAAGGCAGTGGTGGAATAGGGCCTAAACTATTGCAAACAAGTTGTATACTAGAGGCCTTTGGTAATGCCAAGACAGCTGAGAATGACAACTCTAGCCGATTTGTGAGTTTTCCCTGACCTTATCCTTTAATTTAAGTGGCATCCTATATCACTCTTTAGCTATCAGCATAAGATAATCTGGCTTAGTGGTATTCCAACTTTGGTGCAGGGCAAGTTAATTGATATCCACTTTAGTGCCACTGAACAGATATGTGGTGCTAAGATACAAACCTGTAAGCATGCTTGTACAAGCCAATTTGAACTTTAGGAATACTATTTGTTATTTCTTTTCAATCACAGTTTTCTGACTTTTTGCCACAAATTTGTGAATGCAAACATCGATTCCTGAAATTTTGGTGTAGTCCTTCTTGAAAAGGTGACGGTGTTGATCTAAAATAATTTTGACTCTCATCTTTATTCTTCATATTCTTTGTGGACTAACATTTGGAAACAAAATATCATATTGGATCAGTCAAGAGTTGTCGAGTTGGTCCAAGGCGAGCGGTCATACCACATTTTCTACCAGCTGTGTTCTGGAGCTCCTCCTGATCTCCGAGGTCTGTTTTCAGCTCTTGCCCAATTTTCAGAAGCCCCTTTCCCATACCATTCTCATTCTTTTTTTTTTTTTTCTTTCCTATATTAATTTCACCTAGGGACTTTAAATTATTGTTGATGTGGTAATCAACTCTGATTCAAGTTTTTCACATGACTATATCATGGTACTTCGCATGTGAATTTTCTATTTATTTTTTAATGTGAAATACATGTGAAACTTATCCAGCGGAAAAAATCTTATTGTTTTTGTTACTGTTATTTATTTCCAAGTGCTTCCTGGGATCATTATTTCCTAATGAAAAATTACATGGCATACCACAGTTAAGATTACATTTTTGACTTACAGAAAATGTGAATGCCATTTTCTTTTTCCAGCTGTTGGAACCTTTTTCCGCTTGTGCGAGTTAGCATACAGGTTGATGTTTGATGAGTAAATCCAACTGTAAAATAATCTTAATTGTTTAAGGACATGTGAACAGCTTTTCTAGCAAGATTATGACTTATTCTGACATGGTACATGGTTTCTTTTTCAGGGAGGTTGAGGATAAAAAGGGCTTCTGATTACAACTATCTCAATCGAAGTGATTGCTTGGAGATCCACAACATTGATGATGCTCAGAAGTTTCATATTCTTATGGTGATGTAACATCACTTACACATGTGCTATTTGTTGGATTTATCATCCATTGTGGTTTAGCCCTTACCCTCACATTTACCAACCTTTCCCCCTGTTGCATCTGAGGGGTTTCAATCTCGAGCAAGGAAATTCTTGTGCTGTGTGGCAAAACAAACCCTTAAATCTGGAGAGAAGATTTTCAAGAACTTAGTTGCCTGTGGAACTTCTTTGCTTTCTGGTATATTTCCTTTCTGTTACTAGGTTTTATTGATTCTACAATGTTTGCCACTGAACAGGGAGCCTTAAATGCTGTCAAAATTGGCAAAGAAGACCAAGAGCATGTCTTTGAGATGCTTGCCGCAGTATTGTGGCTGGGAAACATATCGTTTGTCGTAACTGACATCCATAACCACGTAGAGGTTGTTCCTGATGAAGGTAGCTGGATATTCTGATTCAGCTTTTATTCTCTTTTATCACTTATTTATTGATCACTTATTTATTAGTGTGTAGAAAAATTTCTTTTGATTATTTATTTTCAGGAAATATATAGTTGTATTTGAATGAATTTTCTGTTGATAATTTATTTCAGGAAAATAAATAGTTGTGTGAAATGAATTATTTTCATTTTCTTTCAAATTATCAGAGTTTAAAGTTTGTCTGTCTTCTGGATGTTGAGCCAAGTATAGTTGGAAAGAAGAATGTGGCAAATGTTAGATTAAATGAGATTGGAGTCCCATATGACTTTGTTAATGAAGTTTCTTTGCTCCGTTATCATTGTGAACACTCTTAAATTAATTAAAACTGCTTAAGAAGATGTTTATTAACAGTTCAAGTGTATCATGCATGGTACCCAACCTTCTTGTCAGCACATTTTTGGGTTCTATTCTGGAATCTGCATGACGTTAAGGTACTGTCCACACCAAACAAGATCAGTCCAACCAGATTTTTTATAGGAGACATGAGCTTATGCAAATGAAGTTGGTGAAATATGCTCTCATTTGGGATAGCTTTTGGGATCATTAACCATCTTTAGATGCAGAACATTTCTGTTCGATAATTTGATGATTGGTCTCTGTTAAGATATATTTAGTGTGGACTTAAGCGGATATATTTAGTATGGATTCTAAAATATCTCTTAAGTTAGGAAACTATATATTCTAGCATATCTGATAAGTCACGAAATTTAAATCTTTCTATATTTTGTACCTTCCCCATCTCTATACATGAGAGATGGGTTCTTTTCAATAGAAGAATCAACTATCTATTTCTCTCTACATAATGTTCCCATTCTATATTCTCCCTATTATTTTATTTTAACAGTCTCATACTCTGATATCACCTCGTAGATTATCTGTAGGTGCTTTCATTTAACTATTTAACATGATTTCCCCTTATCTACAGCTGTTACCAATGTTGCCAGCTTAATGGGCTGCAGCGAGCAAGACCTAATGCTTGCTCTGTCAACCCGTAAAGTACAAGCTGGAAAGGATGAGGTCACCAAAAGGCTGACACTGCAGCAGGTTTGCATTTTTCAAGATTCTTTCTCTGATACACTATTTCAGAACTACGCGAATATATCATGCTAGTGCTTTTAACACTCTTGCATAATTATAGAAAGCATACATTTGCTTGCACATACACAAACCACTCACTTGATGAACATCTCTGATGATGCTATGGTCTTTTCTCCACCTTATTTAGGCAATTGATAGAAGAGATGCATTGGCCAAGTTCATGTATGCGAGCCTGTTTGACTGGCTTGTAGAAGAGATCAATTCATCACTTGCAATCGGCAAACATAATACTGGGCAATGCATAAGCATTCTGGATATTTGTGGATTTGAATCATCTAAGGTACAATTTGTTGATTTTTCTATATTCATGATGTAATCTTTTCTCACGGTAATTTCTTTTCCACTGTTTTCTGGCATCAGAAAAATGGTTTTGAACAGTTTTGCATAAATTATGCTGACGAGAGGCTCCAGCAGCACTTCAATCGACATCTCTTCAAACTTGAGCAAGAGGTTAGCATCTTATGCATGTTCGCTTTCAATGTATTCATAAGAGGGCATGACAAGGCCACTTTATACTTTCATTTCCTTCTCCACATTTACTTCACTGAAGTTGAGCCCGGTGTTATATTTCTCTGACAATCTATTACTCCTAAATATCTGTGCCTTACATTCTGAATGAGCAATTAATGCAGACTGTTGGTGGTTACAAATTGCGCAATGTGTGCTATAGAATAACTCTATTGAAATTGGAATTGTTATGCATAGTGATTGTGCAATAGTTTGAATTGCAGGAGTATGAATTAGATGGGATTGACTGGACAAAAGTAGATTTTGAAGACAATCAAGAGTGTTTGGAACTCTTCGAGAAGGTATTTCTCTTTCCAAATTATCAGTCCCATACCCATGAGTTCGGATAAGATTTTTATTTTGTTTCTTTTTTATTATTTTTGGGTTGGGAGTGGGGGGTGGGAATAGGGGCTTTCCGTTTTGAGAATTCACTTCCGGGGTCATGATTTGACACGGTCAATTTAAAATTGTGTTCTGGGGGCAAGTTGGCATTCCATCACAAAGCAAGATGTCTTATCATGAGGAACTTATGATGAACCTCTGAAGTGAATATAGAAATAATCTTGCCTTTCCTCTGTTGACATCATTTTGTATATTTATGGTCACACTGGTATGCTTGAACAGAAACCTATTGGGCTGATATCTTTACTGGATGAAGTATCAAATTTTCCCAAGGCTACAGATTTAACTTTTGTGACTAAACTTAAGCAGCACTTGAATGGTAACCGTTGCTTTAGAGCAGAAAGAGGTGGAACATTCAGTCTTCGCCATTATGCTGGAGAGGTTAGTTTTACTTGTGTGTCTTTGTGGAATCCTTATAAGTGGTAAGAAGGATGACCATTGCTGCAGTATTTTAAATTTAAACAGGACTGGAGGTTTTGGCTTTAATTTGTCTAGTTTAATACATGTTCATATTATGGAGCTATTTTTACTTCTAACCAATCAAGTTTAGATCTCACAATGTGTGCGCATATTACTCATTTATATTATACACCCTTGACTGCCCAATTGAAGCAATGCAAAAGCCAGAAATAGTGTTTAAGTATTTTGCAAAAGAGTAAGATGCACCATGTAATTCTGATTGCAAATCACTGTTGGTTAAAGTGGATTAAACAATTCTATTTTTTTTCCTATTGATATTTTTGGTTGGAGGGAGAGTTTTGATAAATCCATTTATATCAATATTTTTAACTTACGAATTTTCAGTTTCCATAATTTTGCCTCATAAGTCATCATGATAAAATAAGCATTACTATCGAACAATGCTGCTCATCCGGCAGAGTACCAGGAGGATTTGTTACTATTTAATTGCATGAATAGGGTGATCAAATTACATGCCAATTGTGCTATGTACAAGTTTTAGAAGCCATTATGTCTGTACCACTGCATTCCAACAATAAGTTTCATTATGGACGATATTTGCCATGATAGTAATCCAATTTACGTGATAATATATTATAAAATTATGCAACTAAGAGATTATGCCAGCTGACATTTATCTGAAATGTCGAGCCCATGTGACTTCTGAAGATATAAGGTTGTTACATTTCCATGTTATACATTCAGGTCTTTTAGAGTTTTAAATATTTTAACAGGAGGCTCTGGCCATCAATCTGAATTCCATTGCACTGGAAAGTGCAACATTTTCATATTGGCAATCAGTTGGAAAACTGCAACATTTCCCCTACTTATATTAGCTGTGTTCTTTAGGTTCTTTACAACACAGGGGGATTCTTGGAAAAGAACAGAGATCCATTGCATTCTGAAATCATTCGACTGCTCTCATCATGCAAGGGTCGACTTCCTCAATATTTTGCATCCACACTGCTCAAACAATCCCAGAATCCAGAAAGTACATTAATGCAGCCAGGAATGCTGGCTTGTCAGACACAAAGTATTGCGACTAAAGTCAAGGTGATGAGGCTTGTTCCTTCCCTTTCTTCTAATCCTCTTTGTTCGCTTCTGGCAAGCACCAAAAAAATGAAGGATAGGTTAAAACTGCACTCTATTGCAGCTGTGGACTGATCTTCTGTTCTTTCACTTGTAAATCTTTCAGTTCTGATAATTCGACTGCTCCTTTATTATAGTGGCCCCATCATTTTGCGCTTTGGGTATGGTAGTTATTTGACACAAACATCTCAGCATACATGATATGTTTATGATACTTTGCACAACTTCCTCCATTGCAGGGACAGCTGTTTAAACTAATGCAGCATCTGGAAAGCACAACACCGCATTTCATTCGTTGTATAAAACCAAATAGTAAGCAGATTCCTGGTTTGTTCGAAAAGGATCTTGCCTTAGAGCAGCTTAGATACTGTGGTGTTCTAGAAGTTGTAAGGATTTCAAAATTTGGGTACCCCGCCCGGATGACCCATCAAGAGTTCACGAGAAGGTTAAGTGCCTCTATCTTAATTTCCATTTAGTTCTTTTGATGTAGGGCACATCATAAATATGCTGGCATGAATTTCAGGTATGGGTTCATACTTCTGCAGAACATCGCTCGCCAAGATCCATTAAGCATGTCAATTGCCATTCTCCAGCAGTTTGACATCCGCCCAGAGATGTACCAAGTTGGTTATACAAAATTATATTTCCGAGCAGGACAGGTGAGTTTGTGCGTGCTCTAAAGGTCTATAATATTTTAAACTATGTCATGGGCCGAGTGTTTTCAGTATCCCATTGATACTTAACAGTGGATTAGTTTGTCTGATCTGCTATGGTGGATTACAGATTGAAGCCCTGGAGGATATTAGACAACAAGTTCTGCAAGGTAATCGTGAGGTGCAGAAGTGTTTCGGTGCTCATCGTGCTCGTCTTGATTTCCATGAACTCAAGGGAGTTGTAGTAACATTGCAATCATGTAAGCAGCTACTGCATCATTTTGTAATTATAAGCAACCAATTTCCACTTTGAAAATGATTTTGTAAAGAAGTCTTACTTTTCTTGCTCTGACAATTTCTGTGAGTTAATGTAAAAATCAGCTTATATCTGTTTTTTTTTTGT
>JACFYI010003569.1:74016-91615 GCA_014898755.1 Handroanthus guayacan | reverse complement strand
ATAAGTTGAACTATATTAGACCTTTAATGATGCTACGTTATAGAGCTAGTGCTTACACCAGAAGGGGTCTGATATGTTCATGGTTAAGCATGAGATTCTAAATATAGTTGCAGAAGAGGTTGATGGTTGCTAAATTGGGACAGTCGGATGCCCATATTAGTACAACCGTGCCCATATCCAATTAGTATCTGATTGTGGATATTCATATTTGAATTTTATCATACATTGAAAATGAATATCTGTATTTCAATTTGTCAATTACTAATCCATTTTTAACATTTATGATACAAATATAATATCAAGATATTGTTATATTCGGTACTATTATTCTTCATTCAATATTCGAATTTGTTTTTTCAAATATCCAAATCTGTTATATTAAGCCCCAAAACACTAAATTCATAAGTAAATTACTTGAGATATTTCAACATAGCTTAAACTTTTAATATGTAGTATATAACTTATAAATTTCATTTTGATATATTATTTGGCATTTGTACATTATATTATTTATATAAATAATTATATATAAAAATATGGTCAAATGAGAATAATTTTACGGATGCGGATATTTTGGATATGAATGTTATAATACAAATATCCAGATTGTTTTAGCAATGATACGAATACGAATATATTTGAATAATTTTGAAAAATACAAATAATAGCCATCATTTCAAATATTGATACGGAGGTTGATCGAATATTCATATATTTTTTACAGGCCTATCATCAGTGCTTCCTTTCTTTTATTTATTCAAAAAAAGGAAAGGAAAAAAAAAAGATTTGCAATGGTTAATATTTTGATCTTGCACCATATTCAATTCCATTTTACAAGTTTTGATCGAATTAGAGAAAATGAAAAGCGAAGTGAAAATGAATTGTAACATGTGGAATCAAATTATCCCTCTCTTAAGCCGCCAATTTTCAAATCTTGATAACGCCGTCAACCACCGTTAATAAAACCTGCCGAATTTTGAGATTTTCTTAACGGCAGAGACTCTGACTAAATCAACAGCCTCAACGAACTATATATGCATAAACAGCTCTATATAAATCACACCTCTCTCTCTCTCTCTCTCTCAAGAATTTGTAGAAACATGAAGTTTCTGTGGTGGAGAAAAGATCCTCCAAAGGAAGAAGAAGTCGAGGTTCCGTTAGTAGTGTACAATCCATATCGCAATTTGCTCAAGGACAATGGAGGAGACGCATTTCGCAGATATTTCAAGTCGGAAATGGATTTCATGGTAGATGGGAGCTACTCCGAGAATGAGGACTATAAAGCTCTTCGAAAAGAGGCTGTTAAATTCTTTGCGAAAGTACATTCAGATCAACTTCGCTGCGTTTTTGTGTGTGTTCCTCTGTTTCTTCATATTAATATTTTGATTTTTCCGGATATGTGAAGTATTCCAAGTCTCCGGAGTTTGATGCGCTCATACCTTACATGGCGATGACCTACTTTGATCGATTCATTTCCAGACACGAAATTCCGGTACTAAATTTTTTATTAACTGTCAGAAAATATAAAAGAATCCGAATGGAAATGTATGGTCAAGTAGTACTTCTTCATTTGTCCTCTCCAATTTCAAGTGACAATCAGTAGTTCATAATCGATTCATGAATATCTTATTTTTCATCATTTTCGCATTGTGTTTTAATTATTAAGATGATGATTTGGTTGCAAATTGAATTCTGTGATCAGAATATTATTGAATCCGCTGAAGAGAACAGAACCCTGTTCCTGCTGTGTTGCCTCGCCATTGCTTGGAAACTCAGAACCAACAAATTCGATTATCCTAAATTTCTGGTAATTGAACTTTGGAATCCCCTCCCTCTCATGCTTCCCTGAGTTTTCTGTGTGTTTTTATTTTTGGATAATTACCTCAATGCCCCTTGAGGTTTGGCCTATTACAGAATCACCTCTTATGATTTGAGAAATTACGAAACATCCTTTTCACATTACGAATAGTCGTTAAAGTGTAGTATATTGATTGGAACATTTACATTGCAACTAAACCATGGGAGGGTTTTCTGTCATTAGGCTCAGAGTCAGGGGGTGTTGAGGTTATTATTTCTTTAAATTTTCTTAAATTTTGTCACAAAACACAGAGCTGCTGTTCTAAATTTCTTATACTAACTTGATTACAGAAAAAGAGGACTTGGAGTTTCGAGGCCAAAGATGTGCGGAGGATGGAGCTATACATCTGCGGAAGATTGGACTGGAAAATGCGAACATTGTCACCAATTTTCTTTGCAGAATATTTCATTCCACTCCTCTGTTTGCCGCCTGAATTTCCTTCACCTCGCCGATCAGTTCATCAGCTCATTGTCAGATCTCAAGCGGGTATAACTTCTTTCCTTTGTTATGAAAACTATACTATTTTGCTCTGCAGTCTTGCGATCTAAGAATTTTTATTTTTCAGTGAGAAATTATAAATTTTGTATTAGACAATATAGTAATATCCCTGTATCCACTGTAATTTGCTGCGTCTTTGAAAGGGAAAACCACGTCATTTCTTAACGAATAATTACCTCAACAACCTCGGAGGGTTAGCCTGATTATGGAAGCACCCGTTGTGATCCGTGTTGTCAAATCAATCAGTCTAGTTGTAATGTTCAATTTTCATGGGTTTAATGGTAGGCTCCATTTATGTTTTCTATCGGCTGAATTAGGACAATGGGTGTTATTGTAATTATGTAAATCGTACGGGGTGTATATGTGATTAGTCTAAACCTCAGGATTAATTTAGGTAATTATCCTATTATTAACCGGTGAAAGGCCATTTGCAATGTTTTTGACAGAAAATTCATACGTTTACCTGAAAATATAATTCCAAACAGGCAAACACCCTTAAGCTGATCTCTGCCCTGATCCTTTGTCGGACTAAACCTCAATGCAGAATATTTTTCTGCTTTTATTTCCTAATTTCCACCTTTTCTCTTCTTTCCTTGGCTATGTACAGAGATAGAATACACAGAGTACAGGCCATCTGTTTTAGCAGCCTCTGCGGTGATCACTGTTTCCTCAATGATGTTTAATGCTCAAGCTGATATTCTTAGAAGCCGCATTCAAACTTCTGAATTTCTCAACGTGGCATCGGTAATTAAATTTAGTTAATAGTCCAGTCAAGCAGCCATTTACTTTAACAACAAATCCACATAATCAATTTGGTGGAATGGAAAAATTTATACAGGACGTACTATCAAACTGCTGCCAGAAGCTCTGGCCACTGTACTTGATTATAAATAAACCGGAGGCAGAGGATTCCTCGAGCTCAGATTATGAGCCCCCTACTCATGAACGATCATCATCATCCGATAGCTCAGATGAGAGAAAACCACTAACAGAACAACGGCTTGAAACTGGCGAAATTTCTGCTGCTGCAAGTCGCAGGGCAGGGAAGGAACCTGCTGTTAGTGAATTTGAACTGGAACAAGAGGAAATAGGGAAAGATCTAGTTGAGGCCTTTGATGAGCTGATGGACTTGAAGCTGGGGTGGACGGATGAGGCCGATGACGATGATGATGAAAAGAGAGAAGCTCAGGGCCCTGCTGCTATTGCAGCAGCTCTGGTGCAGAAGGTCAATGGCTGCTGTCGCGATTTTGTGCATAGAGTTAACGTTACGTGCACGATTCTGTGATTCTTACTGCTGTTGATTGAGCATAGATGGATGAGAGATGAGAGAGGATCAGATGATGAATTCAGGTGCATACACAAACAATGGTAGCAATAAAACGCAAATTTTGAATTCGAAAATCGTAATTTTCGCTGCTGCATGTCCATATATGTTTGAAGCTGAAAACAAAAAGATTTCTCTTTATGAAACATTGGGTAAATGATTACATTTTGTAGGTTCAGTAGATGAAATACTTGGATCTTTGAAGTGCTTGTTTTCTTTTGAATACAGTCTTATTCTATGTGTTACAGATGACCCCCTGAGAGGGGTACGGGTAATTGAGTTTTATCATAGAAATTTGGACTGATTATAAGTTTCTTACATTGTTTCCAAGGAAAGAACTAAGGTTGTACGAACAGTGTAATATTAACTAATAAGACTAAAGAAATCAACGAATTGAGTTCATGCAGATTTATCTACATCTCCTATGTATAAATTATTTTTCTTTTTTCCTTTTTTTTTTTAATTTTTTTAGACGGGATTGAATTTGTTTCCTTCGCACATTCTGTCCAAGTTGACGGCCTGGCATCATAGGCCGCGAGGTATTTGTAATTGTGAATTTTTATTAAATTTTATTGTAATTAGTCCAAACCACAATGAGTTTAGGAATTAGGTAACTAATCCTTAATTTTAAAGGACTCGGCATTGACATCGATAACCTCAAGTCTTGAAATAACCTTTCTGAGAGCCACAGTGCAGATTGATAGTTTTCGACATAGGCCCAAATTATTTTCAAGAAGAAAGAGGCCCAAATTGTGCTTCCATAATTGAAGAAAAATGAAAGACTACTATTTTTCCACGAAATTGTTCACGTAACAGGAGCGGATATTCAAATGTGGAGTGTTTATCATCAACCCATGTAGCAATATTTGAATTCGACCATCCGATTACTTCGTACTTTCTATCATTTGTTCCTCGAGTTCAAGCATCACTTCCCTTGCAGTTTGTCAATGATAATCGATCCTGAAAATGCCCCTCTTACCATGTTCACATCCTAACAACAAACTTGACACCTAGCCTCGTCCATATCTGCACATATGTCAAATTTGCCCACAACAAAACCACATGGAATATATTTCGTAAACATCTAACTATACACAACAAAATCATATGATATATATTTCATTTTTTCGCATTCCATATCTCCTATGGAAATTGCACTGGACAAAATTTATTTCTTCCATATCTAACGTGTACATTGCATTGGACAAAGTTGTTTCTCTTCCAACGTAGTACAATTCCTATCAAGTATTTTCCGTACAAAATCTGTCTAAAGCTTTCTCGAATTAGGGCTGTTGAAATTCTAACATTCACTGAATCCATTACCGGGGTGCGTTAGGACAGAGTCCAAAGGGCCTAAAGGTCCATTCACAAACCGCGAACACCCTGCATTAGACCTGGCACATGATACCTAGTTTTCTCTTTTAGGCGGGAGGCCAGATACTAACTATAACAAACCATCTAAAAAGAAGGTACATACCGTATTAGTGTGCTTAAGGGCTGATTAAAATAAATAAAGCAGAATAAAAAGGGAAAACCAACATTCAGAATCTAATAGCAGCATGCATTCCTGCCACAATCAGGGATCAAATAAATTTCATATTACATCAAATCCTGTGCAACAGCCTTTTCATACCCACCAAAGTACTCCATTTAGTCCAATTTACTAAATTGAAATGACAAAGGAAAGGTAAGGTATTTAATATTTTCCTAAACTTTGATGTTTGGAAGTACATGAGCCTATAGCCCCATGTGTCAACTCTAACCATGAAAGTCAATGATTACTTTTAGTCAAACTGAGGAACAAGAACAGAACTGAACGGAACATTGCTACAAGATCACTTGTATCTTTTGTCGATGGCGGAAGTTCAAACAGACATCAAGCCTAGACTTCAATGTCACTCAAGAAAGAAGCACAGCCATTGATTCCAGAAAGGTGTTTGAAGCATGTTCCCAACATTCTGTATCTCGCTAATCCTTCAGCAGCAGTACTCTCGAGTAATTCAACCATCAATTCTCTCAAAGAAGTACAAGTATCCCATGTCAATTGGGGGATTCTTCGAAACACCAACTTTATCGTCGTTGAAAATCACCCACCTCCCATCTTTGTAAATATGAGCAACATAATGCCCACAGTGTGTAGATGTGCCAATGTGGCTCACTAATCCAATGAGGCGGTATCCTGAAGAAGTAACGGACAAACATTAGCACATAATGCTACAGCATCCACTGACGCACAGCACAGCTTCCATTATAACATATAGTTTTATCAGACATTGTCATAGTGCTACCGCCACCTGAATTTGGAAGCACTAACCATGTACGTTCCAAACACCATATATACACTCACCCCCACACACCAAAGGGCTTGGTTTTCCCCATACAGAGGGGAAAAGAATCCAAGAAAAATTAAAAGAAAATTTAAGTCTTTTGCAAGTTGCTAATCTGAAACCTTATGTGAAAATCTAATCTAGTATCCTCATTTTCCACTTTCAAGTTATGAAATACTAGAGATCTTTAGATCCACAAATCGAGATTTGAATTGGGTATGGATGTTAAAAATTATTTTAATGGTGAACATGTTCAGTTAGCAGGCATGCAATTATATATACTGCATGGAGACCATTAGAAACAAGTTACTTGAGCATCAGCAGAGCAGCAATCTAGAATTCTAGCAGAAGACAGGGCACTAAGAGCACACAAGAAATTCATGAAGAGAGAATGTCAGGTACTAACTTCCTTGTCCATCAGGCAGAGCAGCATCAACCACATTTTCGCTGCTACCAGGTGTACCATCCATATTTGATATGCCAGAAGAAGGATTAAATATCCATTCAGTAGCTTTTTGAATATCACCACCCTGTAAAGAATGAAGACTAGTATTATAACTTCATTAACATGTATGAGTTCTCTTGAAAAAATACAAAAAGCTTCAAGTACTTTACCGTTGCCTGTAGAGCCTTCCGAGCAAGTTCTTCCTCAAAACCAAATGATTTCAGAGTATCAACCTTCGAAGGATCAACATATGGAGCACTCTTCTGTGTCTTTGTGATAGGTTCATCAATGTCTGGGAAAAAGTTTAAGCATCAATACAACTTGCGGTCCATAAACCATGAAAACTGAAAAGACTTCCATAAACTGGTCTCAGCAAGGCCATTGCTAATGTGGATTACCTGGATCATCCATATGGTTAAGTAACCAATTCATCGCTTCTTCCACTCCAGTATTGGAAGTATTGATAGCAGCCTTTTGACAAGGAAGATATTGAAAACCCATTGACACAAGTTGGGAAACAATGTCTTCATTTGCATTTATTCCGTCATCCTCAGCAACTGCAGATATTTACAGAAAATGCAAAATTACTATCTCTTAGGCATGATTGCGGGAAAGAAGAGAAACTCAGAGAATAAAGTATGACAGAAAACAAATAACTCGAGGACTCTTTTCCACCCCTTCATTAAGATAATACATATAACAACATTTGGTAAAAACATCATCCTGCAAGACAACTCAAAAGGCCCACTCAAGCAACCCTTGCACAGTCAAGGATGAAGTCTCACATTAGGAAATAAGGTTTTTCCTGGCTTTAACAACAATACCGTCTTCGGCTTCCGAAAGAGGTTCTTGTCATAGTGTGTTTATCAGTCAAAACCACTGAATGATATATATTATCAATCTAGTCAAATTCGTTCATATATCCACAAAATACATAAGTAATATTAGCAGAAAAGCACACTTTCAGATGAGAAATAGAATTGAAGCAGATGCCTTTAAAGCAACAAGAGGTTAATTGGAGGCAGGAGGACAAATATGATAAAATAGAATATATATCAAAAAACATAGAAGCCATTAAGTTAAATACAAAGATAACAGCTTCAGGATCAGTAACTGCTTACCCTTCAAAATTATTTAAAAGCACTAAAGGGAAAAGAACAAAACTTGGTAATCTAGCATAACAAAGGAGAGAGCATTTAGACACTACATACCACGATCAGGTAACAATTCCTCCCCAGGTTGAAGACCTTTGCTGCGCATATTACTAATGTCGATGGTATCAGGAACATCTATATAGACATCTGAATATCAACCCATAGAAGAAAAACAAGAGTCACTATCATCATATTGAACTGCAATAAGCTGCCATCCAGGAACCAAAAGGGGGTTGGGGGAAAAAAGAAAGTATAGCTAGCTAGACAAGTACACACCAAGTTTTTTAGGGACCCAGCCCTCCTCCAGGACGAATTTTCTCATATGCAATACCAGATAATCAGGAAACGAAGTCAGGCCTGCAGTTCTGCAAAGACATAAAAATGTTATATGAGGAAAATGAAATAAATAAAAAGCCAGATGCCTACTTAGTATTTTATCTCATTGAGCACACAAAGAAGCAGTGCCAAACCCTTTAGACATTAAAAATAAGCTAGACAGACAAAAGGTGGGCGTGGACTGTACAGAAGAAACTACACTAAGTTCTGTTCCTTCTTTGCTAGAAAGGCGACACGGGGAGGACGGAGGAGATAACTCACTTGATTGCAGTTGTTTTTGCATTTAAAGCAGTGCTGTAAAAGTCATGCAACTCCTCTGGAGCCGAAAAGCAATCCAAGCAGTCCATCAATGAAACCCTCGGGCGAACAATTTCATCAGAGGACCTGTCACGAAAGATATGTTTAATAAAGGATGCAGCATGAAGAATGAATACAAGAATGGAACGGTTTAAACTCACAGTCCTTCCCCCCTTGCATCCTTCTCAGCTTTTAATTTTCGAAAATCTTCTAATTCATCTGAAATAGCAAGAAAATGTGGTGTTAGGCTTGTAATACGCTATTCAAATAATAACATAATATTTGGCTCGCAATAACTAAGCGAACTTACTTTTGTTTGTAGCTTTGTGGAGCGGAATATTTAGAGAGAGAATATAGTCATGTCTCCTGTTGTAGGCAACTTTGCCTGACAGACATTGCAATCGCTCTTCAATACCAAACTTGAAACTCCTTGAAGGATCAAAGGTTGGGCTCCCAGTGTTGATCCGCTCAACTTGGTCAATGAGATGCAGGAAGAATTCTAAAGCATCCTAGAGAAAACTTCCCCGTCAATCTCTTATTGTATACAACAAAATTCAATCATCATATATGTTACAACTGTAGACAGTGAAGAAATGAAATTGAGTTTTAAAGTAACATGCAAAGTTCCCCATCTGGAGCTTAGAGCATATCTAAGCTGCAGCAGAAAGCAGTTGACAGACAACTATACATCATGATACAAGATAGAAACAGACCTAATAGCCATTATATTACTTGTTCAGTTTTGCCAACACTATTGCGGGCATTTTACAGTTTCCCAATGATTTTGGAGCTACAAGTTGTGCAACAACTTATCGTAAAATCATAAGATATCGACATAATCAAGTTATGCATTGTGTTTCATTTCTAGCTGATTTACTTACTCATAAGAATCCAACCTTGTAAACATACCTGCTGTCTCATGGTCGAAAATTCAGGATGTTTTGCAGCAATTACAGACTTGAACATTCGAGGAGGAATCCCTTCTTGTCTCTGAAAGTTGAAAGCAGACAAACACTAAGAATTAGAAAGCCAGAATGCATCTCATAAAAGCAGTGGAATGGAAATCTTCAAGCAACAGGTAATTCATTGATCTACTTCAACCTTATAAATTATCCTATTTACAAAAATTAAAGTTGTCCACTGTTTGCAGATTCTTGTTTTCTTACAAGCTCTTTTATAAACCAGAAACTACTTTGATAATATAGAAGATACAGAAACAAAGGTACAAAATAACAGAAGTGGACACCAAACTGAACTGGTGCTTACAGCAGTTAATGTAGTCTGTGCTGCATCTCCTGCATCATCTTTCTGCGAGAAAAATAAAAAAAAATTACACGAATAAATAAATTTGATTTGCAGCAACAGAGGAAAGAAAACATTAAACAAAGGAACTAAACATACCGTGGTAGCTGGAATGGAATATTTACCAGAAAGCAATCCATGAGCTAGCTTTGTTCTGAGATGAAAAATGTGAACTAATGAATGGAAGGAGAGGCAGCAGTTTAAGCAATACATATATATATATATATATATATACTTTTACACCAGTATTCTAAGGCAATACGCTAAGCAAAGTCTTCAATTCTCAACTACTACAAGGACACCAAGGATGTTTAAACATGCGAGGAAGCAGATAATACATACAGGAATCACAAACCAAGGAGAAACATCAGGGAAGAGTTACCTTATCAAGAAAGAGAATTTACAACTAGAAGTAACTATAACCATATAAAAATTGCAAAGCACGTGTTTTAACTAATAAGGGCTAGTTACTTACAGTTGCATATTTAGGTCTACAGTTGGATCAGCTGGAGCAGTATCAAAAGCCTCTTTCAAACTTTGATTCGAATAATATCTAGAAAGAAATCCCCAGGAAAAAAATCCGTAAAAACCTATTTTACAAATAATTATGTCTAAATTCATGTAAAAATTTAATTACTATCTACAGCCAAGAGTGCAGTAACTGACCGTTGACAGAAGCCACGCGTGGAGAACATGACCTGCAGAGTTGCAGCCAAATAACAACTGCAAACAAAATGAATTAAAAAACAGATGCGAGTAACAACACGAGAATGCAGAGATATAACTAATAGAAGTAACCAAACCTGTTGCCAAGATTTACAAGTCCCGTGTAACCTGGTCCAAAAAGAGGCTCCACTTCCTGTCCACTCTCCTGAATACGGTTCCAGTCGAAATTGGTGTTTTGATCAAGTTCTCTTTCAGCAGTTGTCATTTCAGTCTAACACATTACAAAACCAATTCGAAGACAGGTTATGAGGGTCACAAATTTAACAGCATGGTAGCAAAATTACGATGACAATGATGACGACAGCTATTTTAAGAAAGAACACCAACAAAAAAACAAATATATTTTATTTAAAAAAAGTTTTGTTCTACACTTCTCAGTTTGAAGCAGGAAATTAGTAATTCATGAAATGAAAGGAACTGAGTGATTAACTTAGACATGAAATATCTTTTCATGGTATGAAGTTGGCAAAAATATTTCCTCACATCCTTCATGCTCAAGAAATTCCTGGATTTCAGCATACACTGTAGAACTGGCTCCGTACTAACAACAAAACATGTTACATGCATCAAATTTCCCAGCCTATTACCTTTTGCAAGGATGAAAAGTCAATACCAAAATGTTGCAGATGCTGTGCTAGGAGTGGGTCGATGACACTTGCATCCTCGTCATAAGAGTAAACGTCTGAGCTGCCAAAGTTTGAACTTCATGATTATATATTACATGAAAAAATTAATGAATCAACTATATTGTAGTTTTTACTCAAAAATAAAGGCACAGACTAGAAATCTGATGCTCCAACTTTTTGGCCGCATGTTAAATTACCCACTCTTCAATCATGTGGGCAAATTAATTTTACAAACATGACTTTGGACAGCTAAAAGAAATAAAATCCAATAATAACTAAATCAAGCAAATGAATATTTTTCCAGAAAACAACCCTACAAACAATGGTGGAAAGCATAATGGCAGTATTGATTTCTGTAAACCATCATTATGGTCTGTCTTCAACACATACCACATAACTAGTTACACCAACTTCTACTATTCTACACACATCCTCAATTTGTATATTATGACACATAATTGAAGAATAGAAGAAAATTTGGAATCTAGTGAAATAGCATCAAGTGCAGGAGAAAGTATCACATTTACTTGATTACGAATCCCAGCAACATCGGACCCTCCAACTGCCCAACCACACAAATGCATACACACAGTGAAGCAGGCATATACTAGAGTCTGTAACGCTAGACTTTCCATGCTACAGACTGTATTAAATTCTCACAAAAGATAATCTTTCAATACAGACACTAATGTTATTGGATTGTTTACATGTGTGAGATCAGAACATCATGATGACTTTCAACCATGTAGATAATGGGGAGAAGATAGGCATTACCTGCTGCCTCCAAATCAGCAGTTATTGTTCCAAGCTTTACAGCCAGAGGATAACGAGTGGCATTGTAATGGTTAACTGCATGGTTGTTGCCCCCACTTCCATCCCAATTTCTTCTACCACAGAGGATTGATCCATCTGTTAAATTTAACCAAAGGTTGTCAGTCTTGTCACACATTTGACACTTCCAACCAGATGGAGGGACGATGACCCCATTGTCGAGTTGTTTTAATTCCATTGCATGTTTACTAACGACTTTTGTATCAGCAGTCCAGGCAGCAACTTGCTCTTTTTTCTCCGCACCCTGATTCATGATGATAGCATCAACTGCTAACCGAACCTGCCAGTGCAATAAAAGTGGAACAGTCAAAATTAAAAAAAAAAAAAAAAAAAAAAAAAAAAAAGAAAAGAGAGAAAGAAAAGAAAAAGAAAAAAGAGAGAGAAACTGAGCCTATCTATTGCATGCCATTCACCAATCTATACACATGTTACATATAATTTCAAAAATGCAACACAAAAGATGGAGAGAATACCTTTTCTGGCAACTCCACTGATGGAAAAGGAAGGGTAACATAATCTGGTAGAATGACTATTTCATAGCTCTGTTCATATACTGGGTCATTGTTATCAAACCCTCCTTCAACACCTACGAACAAAAAAATGCAATGTTTGAAAAAAGGTAGCTAGATAAATATGACCAAAAAGAATGGCAAAGAAAAATCAAGAAACCGCTACAAGTAAAGAATTTAATGCATAGAAATCCAAGAGGGGAAATGAGCGACAAATGCAAGCTAATCCAAAGTCTTTAACAAAACAGACTAAGATAGCCTTAGAATTATCGGGAGTTGGGACAACATACACGCCACATAGCTGAAGCAATGAAGTCACGGAGAATATAAGCTACTCAATATATCTTTCCTTTTAAATATTCTTTCATGCTTATTCGAATTCTTGGAGCAAATGTGATGTGAAAGAACAACATATCTATCGCTTTCCTATTAGACACATCAGTCAACAAAGCCTAAAACACCAATCCTCCATAAGTACATAATTAGGAGTTCTTTTGTAATATATAAGGCAGGGCCTGGGTGATATACATTCTGATTCGCCTACAGGTTAAAATCATGGGCAGTTTTCCTTTGCTTTCTATTCAAACAATAAAGAATCTACCCAAAACCTTATGTCAATGGTATTGCACACCAAGTAAAAGCAACCCGCAGAAACCCTAATTTACTCAGTACCTATAGCTAGAATTGTCGGTTTCTTTGATGGCCTATCTTCTGAAACCAGCTTTTGGGTCTCTTTGATGTGCAGATAAACAGGATTCCCAGTCTTCTCATAGTTCCAACCCACAAACTCCTTGCCAAATGCAAGAAACGAATTCATATCCACAAACAGCCCACCCTCTGATTTCTGCAAAAGATAAGGAAAAACAGCACTACACAGTTAAAGAATTTTTAGAAAAATCAGCACAGAAGTATATACAGTACAAGGCATATCAGATGAGAGTCAAAAAATGACGCTTGCAGCTTACCCGCGTCTTCATATTAAACAGGCTGCTTTACAAACTCATCCACCACACAACGTAACGGTAAATGATAAAGCTCAAACAAATGATACCACATGAATCATGTTCTAGCCCCTAGTTCAATAGCCGGATCCTAAATAATAACTCACACCAACTGATAACCCTATTTGGAAACAAAGCAACAATAATATAGCAAAACATAATAATAACAACAGAACGCGAGAAACAAATTGAAAAAATAACAGAAAACAGCCATACAAATTTAAAGAATTTGCAGAAAAATCAGCACACCAACATATACAGTACAAGGCAGGGCAAATGAAAGGCAACAATGACGCTTTCAGCTCACTCGTGTCTGCATATTGAACAGATTGCTTTACAAACTCCTCCACCACACAACGTAATAGTAAATAATATATCTCCACCACCTTGTTGGAGCACGGTGATACAATATGAAACGTGTTCTAGCCACTGGTTCAAAAGTCGCACCCAAAACAATAATCCACACCGACTATAAAACCTATTTGTAAATAAAGCAACAATTATAGAGCAAACAAGCAATAACAATAACAGAACGGTTCAAAAAATGCATACACAGATTCACAGCAAAACCACAGCTTAAAAACCAGATTAATTAAATACCGGCGTATCGAAGGAAATGCAGCATTCTTCCTTGTAGATGCGATTGGTAGGCTCGGGGATTCGAACCCGGGAGAGATTCGATCGGAGCAGCTCCATAGAGGGGTTTTCTAATAAAGAGAGTTACCAGAGTACAATTTCCCTTTCCTCAAGCAGCCGAAAAAGGTTCTAGAGCCAGAGAGATGATCTAGGCTCAGCTATGATCTTTGTATCGTATAACTGTGTGTATATATAAATGAGAACAAATATGCGTGTATATATTCTTTGCCCTAAGTCTCGGCAGAGTGAGAAAGACTAAAGCCAAGGGAAGCGTTTTGAAGTCTTCACTGTCAGTCTTCTCACCTTCTTATGAAGACGGGTGTCCTTCAGGAGAAGGGGCCACTCGGCGAAGTCGGGTTTTCTGTCAACCAGCGACTTCAATGGGACCAAAATGAAATTTTGCAATTTGCAAGGAGGGTTGATAAATTTTGCCTAGCTTCGCAGATGAATTTAATAATTGTCCGAAAGACAAGGGCAAGGACAATTGGATAAATATACTTGGGCTTTGTTGTTTTACATTTTGGGTGGTAACTAAAAAATAATTATGAATTTAAAGTAATATTTGATTATGTATATAAAGTATAAGTCCTTGGTTTAATGTACTTTCACGAGATATTCCTAACATATTCTTTTTAAATTTCATAAATTACATGCTTGCTTTATTTTGTATTACAAAAATTTTAGAATATCTTTTAGCATGTCAGTATTGTTAATGCATAGTATTTTCTGTCAATGCATATGGTGGACTATACACACGAGACGAGGAGCCTTGTCGTCAATCGAGAGATCAAGGCTAAACCTTGCTTTTTGCTATTCAAATCACACAGGATATGGTTTTCGATATTAGTGCACTTTGAGGGCAATAAATGTCTCAAACTAATTATCAATGTTTTGAATTCAGTGCTGGTCCATTTTTCTTCTTATGGTATGATCATTGAGGTGTATAAACTTCTCGGCCAATCTTTTTCGCATGTTTGTTTTCCTTTTATCAAATGATGTGGTGATGTGCTTGGCCCCAAGTTTACTAGTTGTGTTCTTCTTGATTTTCTACTAGTGCTTCTTGACGGTCGTATTTGGTAATGATATTGGCTTGATTTGTTTCAAAAAAGGCATGATCACTCCTCGTGTTATTTAGTCAATGATAGTTAGATAACTATTCTTTACCTGCACATGTTCCTTATGTTATTTTAGTAGATTTTTTCATATAAAATGTCGATTTTGTCATGTGAAAACTCACCATGTGCAGCATGAATCGTAAATAAATTCCTCAAAATGACGTCCAACAACACCATTTTTCTTTGCGGAATATTTCATTCCACCTCTTCACCTTGGCGATTAGGTCATCAGCTCATTGCCAATCTCAAGCCACACTTATTACTTTGTAGTAGAGGAAATTAGTATACTATCTTGCTTTTCCAGTTTTAGAATATTTTATTTTGGAAATGTAGTTCAAAATAAAATTGGTAAGTATATTTTGCTTCGACATTAGGATTCTTTACGTCCAAAGGTTATTCTTGATATTGAATTTCAACATATAGTAATATCATAAATTTGCAATTTATTTTAGAAAGGGAAAACGATATGTCTGACATAATTCTACATTTGTAAAAGGACACTTGCAATGTTTTTTTTTTTTTTAACAAAAATCATATCGGTTGATCCAATTTCCTTATCTAGTAGAAAATCACGAAAATTTTAAAATATTCTATCAAATAACATTGCAATGTCTATAGAGGACAACCTTTTTACTTTAATTTTGTTTTTCATTTATTTGAATTTAATGGAGTTTGAATCAGGTAGTTCTCGCTTGTTTAAAGTTTCAACATCTATAGTAGATCGTATATTGTTTTGTGTAGATTTCTTAATTTTTACTTCTTGTTTCCTTTTTCTCATTTGCTATGCACATATATTATAGCATTCACAGAATTCAGCCCTTCGGTTTTGCTTATTGTTAGAAAACTTTAATGCAAACAAAATTGCAATAAGTCAATGGACATGAATTTATATATTGAATAATTTAGTAATTTAAATACTTGGATTCATGCTTGACAAAACATTTTTGTTTTGATACATCGTGATTATTGTAGTATTGCCTAGGATTGGTTGTTTCCAAATCTAGATTGTTGTATCAGAAATTTGCTCTGTGATGAGGTAGTGCACATCAACTGCTCAAATCAGACTCAAAGACCACAACCCTAATAGTTCTTTATATACTAGATTAATTAGAGTTCATAAACACTAATTAAGCTTTGCACTGGCTTTCTATACATTAAGTCCCATACTTTGTAAGATAACCTATGCATTTAACTTTAAGTCATATTGGATCACTTTTAAATTAGGTCAAAAACCTTTATGAGAGTATATGATATACAATTACATCATATATATACATATACATATATATGTGTGTGTGTGTGTGCGCGCCCGCGCACGCACATGCATATATATACCTCCAAACTTCCAACACTTATTGTTTCTCAATGATGTTTAGTGCTCAAGCTCTTGTGTTTAAATACTACATTCTACCTTCTAAATTCCTTAACGTGCAAATGTTGATTGAAATTCAGTTAAGAGTGTCTCTCGGTGATTCCTAGTCAAGTAATCATTTGCTTGATTAAATCCAATATTGATAAATTTCATGGAATGGAAATATTTATACAAGATATAATATTAAGCTGCAAGAAAAATTGAATCTCTGTACATATATCCAAACATGCCAGTGACATCTAACAATGGTAGAACGGCTGGAAGTTGGCAAAACTTTGAGTGCTAATGTAGAGGTTAAGAGTTGTGAGGCTCTATATTGAATTTGATCTGGAACAAGAGGAATTACGAAAAGATTTTGTTGAAGCCATCGATAAACTCATGGATTTCAAGTTGGAATGGAGTAAGTAACGTGCAAAGTATTTTTCATACATTGTTGCTTGAGAAGTTATTCTCAAAGTATTTTTTTTTTTTATAAACATATTCTCCGTGTATATTGGTATAAAAATTTTGTTATTCATTGTTTGTTATAATCAATTTATCAGTCATGATTGTATTAAGTAATTATCAATATTTTGACTGTGATGACTTAATAACTTCACTTCTAGATGTAGGCACGGCGCTACTAATTTCAGCTTGGAACAAGGGGAGATATGGAGAAGTGCAACAAAGTATCTTACGCTTGCAGCTGGCGGGGATAGCTCAGTTGGGAGAGCGTCAGACTGAAGATCTGAAGGTCGCGTGTTCGATCCACGCTCACCGCAATTGTTTTTCCCTTTTTCAATCTTTAAGTTGCACATTTATATTGTTTCTTTTCCTTCTTTTCCAGTTGTTCTTAAGGGCTAAGGCTGGTCTCTTGGTTTTGTGCACAAGTGCAACGATGATTTTTAATGAACGAATGGTGACTCGATACTGATTTCATAATAAATAAATATACTGAAATGCTTTATTGAAAGTTTCCACCATTTTTTATCATCTTTAATTAGACTAAAATCACAATAAATTAAAATTATATATGCTTTGAAACTCTCTGTATCACAACATAATGTATCTTGACTAATGTAATTTTAATAATTTTAAGGGATAATTACACTTTGCTCCCTGAACTCTAGGATTTTTTACATTTAACCCACCGAACTTTTTTTCGTTTCAAATTACCATAGGAACTTTCCGAACATTTGCTTGTTGCCCCCTTGAATGGTTTCCGGTGGAATATTCCAGCCACTATATGGTAAAGTGTCAATA
>JACFYI010003569.1:9340-21249 GCA_014898755.1 Handroanthus guayacan | reverse complement strand
AGGAATTATCTGGTCGGCAGAATTATATGAACCGGCTTCAAATCCTGTTTTACAGCTCTTGGATAATGGAAATCTGGTTATCGTGGACGAGAATAGGAAATCTCCTTCTGAGGAGAGCTTCATATGGCAGAGTTTTGACTATCCAAGTGATACGTGGTTACCAGGCATGAAAATGGAATATGATATTGATTCTGGTAAGCATAAGTATATAACATCTTGGAGAAATCCGAATGATCCTTCCCCTGGAGATTTCACTTTGAGGATTGAGAACGAGGGTTTGCCTGAGATGGTGATTTGGAGAGGGGAAAGGAAGAGGTTTCGAACTGGAAAGTGGAATGGGCTTTACCTGTCCGGTGTTCCTCCTTTTCCCAATTCTGTTTTCAAACCTGAAGTGGTTATCAAACAAGAAATGATGATTTCCATGTCAGAGATTTTTGACAGCTCAATTTTAGTGAGATTAACACTAGAGACATCCGGTACACTACGACGTTACACCATGAATGCAAGAAGAGATAAGTGGAATCCTGTTTATGCAAATCCACTGGATCCTTGCGACGAATATGGTCAGTGTGGTCCCAATGGTATATGCAAAATTGATAAGCCAGTGATATGTGAGTGTTTAAGGGGATATGCACCTAAGTTTCAGAAAGATTGGGACCGTCAAGATTGGTCTGGTGGATGTGCTAGAATTAAGCCATTGAATTGCCAAAATGGAGATGGCTTTCTTGAGGTCAGAGGGGTTAAGCATCCTGATATGTTGCAGTATTGGTTGAATAAGAGCATGAGCCTTAAAGCATGCCAAGATGAGTGCTTAAGAAACTGTAGCTGTGTGGCGTATGCTAATCCTTACATAACTAATGGGGGAAGCGGTTGTTTGATGTGGTTTGGCGAACTTGTTGATACGAGAGAATATCCTGGAGCAGATAGTATGCAAAACATGCATATTCGCTTGCCAAAATCCGAACTAGGTAAGTGTTTCTTTATGTTTTGTGTCGTTGTTTAGTGTCCATATCCATTGTTTGTCTTAAATTCGTTTGCATATTTTGTTGTAGATTCTATCATTGATTTAGAGGAGAAGGAGAAGAAAAGGCCTATAGAGCTAATACTGATATCGATCGCTTCTGGAGTTTTTGTCTCTGGTTTAATTAATGGAAGTATACTTTTAATGACAAAACGAAAGAAGCGAGGTAACAACATTGAACTTTGGTAGTAGACTCTTAATTAATCACAACATAGAGCATTAATGTTTTTCTTTTTTTATTTTGTTCCTTCACAATGGCAGGAAGGAATAATGAGGATATAGAATTACCTTTGTTCAAGTTGGCAACTATTACGGCTGCAACAAACAACTTTTCCAGGGAAAATTTGATTGGAGAGGGAGGATTTGGTCCCGTTTATAGGGTAATGTACTATGTGAGATTGCCTGAGATTCAACGGGTACAAAAAACATTGTTTGACATTATAATTCCTATGAACAGGGACGCTTGTTAGCGGAAGGAGAAATTGCCGTTAAAAGATTGTCAAGAACTTCTGGACAGGGTCTTGAAGAGTATAAAAATGAAGTTATCTTGATTGCCAAGCTTCAACACAGAAACCTTGTTCGACTTTTGGGATGTTGCATTGAAGGAGAGGAAAGGATGCTAATCTATGAATACATGCATAACAAAAGTCTCAATTATTTTGTTTTTGGTACAGACTAAGATATCCTTCATCTTCTTGTTTTCTTTAGGAATGCCCTAACTTCAATCATGTGTAGATCAAAATCGAAGAAAAGTTTTGACATGGCCTATGCGCTTTGACATTATCATGGGAATTGCAAGGGGATTGCTATATCTCCATCATGACTCCAGGTTAAAGATTATACATCGGGATCTCAAAACGAGCAATATTTTACTTGATGGAAATTTAAATCCCAAAATTTCAGACTTCGGATTAGCAAGAATTTTTGGAGAGAATCAATCTATTGCTAGAACAAAAAGAGTTGTCGGGACATAGTAAGCTTTGTTTAATCTGAACAAATAACTTCGTTACTTTTCATGATGACATTATGAATTATGACAAATACTTTTATGCAGTGGCTATATGTCTCCAGAATACGCAATTGATGGGAAATTTTCAGTGAAATCTGACGTCTTCAGCATGGGAGTAGTAATATTAGAGATAGTGAGCGGAAAAAAGAATCGGGGTTTTAACCATTGTGATCATTATCATAGCCTTTTAGGACATGTAATATTCCTGCTAGCTACAAGTACTTGTTTTTTCATATTCATATGTTGGAACAAACGACATACGTAATACTATTTTCTTGCAGGCATGGTTGCTATGGAAAGAAAACAGGTTCTTAGAGCTAATGGATGAATGTTTAAATGATACCTTTATCGAATCTCAAGTGAAGAGATGCGTACAAGTAGGACTATCATGCGTTCAGAAATTTGTTGAAGATAGGCCTATAATGTCATCTGTGCTATTCATGTTAGCAACTGATGGTGCAATTTTGCCCGAACCTAAAGAGCCTGGATTTTTCATGGAGAGAAGTTCAACTGCTGTAAGAAGTAGTACATGCACTAGCATTATTTCCCAAAACGAATCAATGACGATCACTGATTTAGAGGCCAGATAAGGAGGTTTATCACACTTGTAATTATTTGTTGTAAATTCTGTAATAGATTGTTAAAGGAAATTTTTTCGCGAAAAAAGTTGTCCATAAATACATAGTGATTTATTGCTAGTTTAAATATTAATGTCTGCATATATGATCTGGTTCATAACTCGGTTAGCTATATATTTTAACTCGTGATGTTGACGAATCCTTTTTCTAAGCAAAGGCTTCTCTAGCTTTTGAAGATAGGCTCAGTTTTGTCATGATTTAGGAGCAAGGATGGTGTTCAATTTGCTTAAGAGTGCTTGTCGAAAAAGCTGGTCATTATGTATTTATTATTAATTTTTATTATAAATAGTATTAGTGTATCGCTACATAGATAACAAGATAAATTCTCTAAACTATTATATGGTAGACAAATATTACACGTGATAGACTGAAGCTCAAATGCTATCAATAAGATTCAAACTTGCAGTCCTTCTATAAAAAAGGGGAGACGATGCTACTTTTTTCAAAGGACAATAGGAAAGAGGATATTGAACCAATTGTAGACACATAGGAATGATGTTAAACTTGACTCGAGATGACAATAAGAATGAGGATATTGAACCTGTTGTAACTAGATACATAATGAGTTTTCTAGTCTTAACCATAATTTGTATTGTAGATTATACACTTAGCTAACAAGCTTGCGCTAGAAGTCAAAATTATAAATAGAAAATTTACTTTATGATAATATTTAGAATATCATAATTAGTCAACAAAGACATAATATATTTTCTTTGAACTTTTGAAATATTTTAATTAAATAAGAATTTATGCTTGAATTCATAGCTTCATAAATTGAACAGTTGTTTTCATAGAAAAATGGAATTGTTATTTAATATACATGTATATGCGTGCGTATATTATATACATACATATATGAATCTAATTATTGTTTTGAATTAATTAAATTGGGAATTAATGTAAATTTATATCTTGAAAACACAAATGAAACACAAGATTACATTTAATTAAGAGAATACATGCATGATTGTGCCTATATACATCCATTTATTTTCTTAATTCATAAGTTCGCTTTCATAAATTTTTAGTTACATTTAAGTGATATTTAATATTTAGACAATAAAGAAGTTATTTAAGAAAACAAGGGGTTATGACTCTTGTAAACTATAAATTGTGGAAAAATTTCTAAAATTTCGTCATCATCCCACAAACAAAAGCCCTCGATCAATTTGAGGATTCAACTACTTGAAATCACTAAAGTTGAAGAAATTTCCGAAATCAAAGCCTAAGAACCCTAATTTTCTAGTTCTTTGAAATTCAAGGTTGTTTGATCAAATTGATCAATCAAACATATTCCCCAGGCATTTAGTGAAGCTTCGGATCATTTTCATTCATATTCACATCCCATAAATCCTGGAAATTCGAACTCACCATTTAAGCCATTAAAGGACGTCTTGGTCCATTTGGAATCTCCCAATTTTAGAGTTAGTTTTGCAATTTTTCCAAACATGAAAGTTTTAGACTATGATATTTTAGGAAAATAAAAGTTTCAAATTTTATTTATTTCATATTACAATTTGTAGAAATTTATTAATGTTCTAAGATGGGTACAATAAGCTTACTTCCCGGAAAAAATTGTTTGAAAATTCTAAAAGTTTTATGATAAGTTTCAATTAGATATTGACTTTCTAGGATATGAGTTGCTTATTTATAATGTCATTTGAATATTTTTGCATAATTAAATGGATTTTATTTGTTATTTTTTTTGAAAGTTCTAGTAAATAAAATATATGTAGAAGAAGCATTCTAGTAACTATTTTTCACATAGAAAAATGTGTAAATAAGTTTTGGTTAAATTTGGAGTTGATTTGATCATAGATTGAATTTTTGACCTATTTAATTTTATTTTTGAGTAAATAGAATAATTTATTGATAGTTAATCGATTAAATTTCAAGAAAGTTTCAGAATGTTACAAATCTGATTAAATCCTCTATTATTTAATTTTCTTATGTTTGTGAATCTTTGCTGAAATTTAGAACGAAAATAAGTATATATATTTTACCAAGAGTTTAAATTGAAACGATTGGAATTTAATCAAATCTTGTGAGACCCCAAAAATTCCCTTAATTCTAATTAAATAATTTTCTTTTCACTTGAAAATTTATTGCATCTCAATTTAAGAGTTTTTCCTATTTCTTCACGATAAAATTTCTCGGTAAAGAGAAATTCGTTCTAAAAATTTTCTTCAGCCCAAAAATTTATTAAGACCACCTTACTAACTTCAAAATAATATTTTGGGCCAAAAAGATTTTTGAAATTTCAATTTAAACCCCAAGTTTTAAAAAGTTTAAAACCTAATGCCGTTTTAAACGATTTTAATCGTTATTGTTCGAAAAATTTTAAACGGCAAAAATATTATGGATTAGTAACTGAGAATTCTCTAATTAAATATCAAATTGAGAGAATTTTCCTAATTAAGTCTTTAAACTCTTAATTTTATCAATAAACACTTTTATGACATTTTGAGAAACGACTTCAATTGGTAGACGTTTTTCCGCCGATTTGAGACTTTCCTCTCAATTGAAAATATTTTATCACTTTCAAGAAATGTTATTTTGGTATTTTATACTCCAAATTAATCTTCCCACCAAGCCAATGAGATAGAACAAAATAAATTGAAAAATGACAAATGAATCCCATGTCTCATTTCATTAGAATTTCCATTTGAATTTGAGTGTAATGTCCATTAGAATTTCCATTTGAATATGAGTGAAATGTTAATTAGAATTTGCATTTGAATATGAGTGAAATGTTCATTAGAATTTGCATTTGAATTTAAGTGAAATGTTCATTAGAATTTGCATTGAATTTGAGTGGAATTTCTTCTTCCTTTTCTTTTCTTCTTGGCCGAATTTTTCCTCCATTTTCTCTCAAGGAAATTTACTTCATCATCTCCTCAAAATTATCTCAAATTCCTTGAAATCAACTTGGGAATTTTAACCACAAAGGGGAAAAGAGAAGGTAAGTACACTTGACAAGTTTCTTTTAATTTGAAGTTTGGATTTTATGGTTGAAGAAACATGGAGTAATCTCTCCTATGATATTGATTGTTATAGGAATGGTTTAAGATTGGGAGAAATTCCATCCTCTTGAGGATTATAGGCTAAAGAGGTAAGAAATTTGATTGATTCATGGTTTTCATGAGTTTTCTTTTATCTTGAAATCCATTGTATTAATTGATTTGGGGATCTTGATGATTAATTTAGAATTGAGAATCTTAATGATTGATTTAGAATGATGTTTAGATTTGGGATAAAAGTATTGAAACTTGAAGATTTAAGCTTAAATTCCAACACACACACAACCAAGTTGTCCCGGATATGCTACTGTCACAGCACAACCTCCCACTTTAAAAATTCATAACTTAAGTTTTGTTGCTTCATAAATTTCATATAAGGTACTGTTAGAAACCTCTTTGAGTATAGATAATGTTAGATTCAAGAATCATCCAAAAATAACGAGGAAAATGGGAGATAAATCCATTTGAAACGAACCTGCCGTTTTACCAAAAATAGGAGAAGTCTTTGTCACTATCCTAAGTTTAAAAATTTATATCTGGAGATTCTTACATCCAAAAAATCCACAAGACCCACCATTGGAAACCTTATTGAAAATGGTTATTATTAGAATCAAGAATCACCTAAATCCATGAAGAAACAAGACCAGAAACACCATTTGATGTGAACATGCCAGTGGACTCGGGAAACAGAGTATCCACTGGAACCCAGCCTAACGCATCTCTCAACTTTAACTCGTTGGAAACCACTCATTTCTTCACCAAATCAACCCCAAAAAAAGCTGTTAGAAACCTTGTTAAGTGTAGATGATGATAGAATCAAGAATCATTGAAATCCATTAAGGAATGTTTCCAGAAAATTCTTTAAAGCCAAACATGTCAAACCACCTTTGATTTACGACAGAACCATCAATCAATTTTAAAAATTTATAACTAACAAACCGCTCATCGAATTTTCAATATAAAACCACCGTTAGAAACCTTGTCAAGTCTAGATAGTTGTAGAATCAAATCACTAATTTTAACTCAACGGGATATATTTTTAAATTGGCCGAGGAGTTCACTGCTGGAATTTAATCATGGATTTTATATGATATGAAGATATAATCTAATATCTAGGTGATCTTGATGTTAATAGGTTGAATTTAATCAATGGATTAGACGATCTCAATATCATCTTAGGAATTAAAGCTTAAGGACCAGAGGTAAGGGTTATTGCTGTAATCATTCTTGAATTTCCTACCATGATCATGTTTGGATACTTGTCCTTATTGTTGGGTTATTATGAATCCCTTGCCTTGGTTGATGGTTATTATGGACATTCGGCTATTATTGCAATCATTTCTTTGACTTGTTTAACGATTTGATAACTTAGTGTTTGGGAAAGTTTCGATCATTATCAAATATGTACTGTTTTGCTGAAAAATATAAACATGATCGTACCTCGTTTGTTTTACAAAATTACGATACTGGATTTTGAACCTCTTTTCATGATTTTAATTTCATACTGTCTTACTAAATTTGAAGATCATTATTTGAAACGTTTTCACAATGACGTTCGTATTTTCACTTTTTAAAAATATTTTCAATAAACATAGCTCGTTGTATTTGCCTTGTTTGTTAATTTCACTTCTTCGAAATATTTCCAAAATATTATTTGAAATAACCACGGAATAATCTTTTTAAATATTTTTGGAAAAATTGTCTGATATGTCCATAGTCCATACCTCATCTCCTGTAAATGTTTTGAGATTCAATTGATTTTCTTATGTCCGACGATTCGTTCTAAATGCCATATCCAATGTTCAAGAGCCTTCGTTATTGATACAATGATAATTTCATTGTTATGTCCGAATTTTTGAAACCTATTGTATGATTGTTGGGCCAGGGGAGGTTCAGGAGGGACAGCTGTGCGGTATCGAATTGCGGTGGGTCCCCTGGAGGCCTCTCCATTGGATAGTTCTGCGGGAGCCTGGAGGTAGGTTTCCAAAAAACTAGTCCTGAGACTCGTGATCGACCGTGCTGCGGCGGCTGTGTCTCAAATGTATGAATGATTGCTCCCCTCTGAACTGCCATTCGAGGGAGAGATGGGAGTCATAAAGGTATAATTTGATTGTTTTGAAGTTATAAGGGTGATAGATCCACCAAATACTAGTCCAGCCATATTTATTTCGATATTCATAGTTATTGCTGAACCTTGAACTCACGACTTGAATAATGTCATGGATTGTATTGTCATGACTATCGAATTGCTATTATTGAGCCTTTGGGCTAACTGAATGTTTGTGAAATCGTGATATCAATGGTTCTTGAGATCTGATTAATCGCATTGATATCTCAAAATCCTAGAAAACATATCTTTGCTGCCCTTGCTCATGATTATGGTAATAATTCTTGCTGAGTCAGTTGACTCACCCCCTTAACTCTACTATTGTAGGAAGTTCTTTTCAGGAAATTGCATGGCGAGTTTGAAGATTCGACACCAGGATTATTTTGTATCCATAATTATGTAATGATGTTAGGTAGGGTCATAGACTTAGGTTGAGACTCGGGGATGTATTCGTAATATTGGACGATGTATCAAAAGTAATTGATTATGTAAATTTTGGGGTTTAAATTATTTAATCATGTACGTGAGTAGCGTTTCCGACCTAGGGGCGGATGCTCTAGGATCCGGGGCGTTACAAATCTATTGTCTGATAATATAATATGAATTAACTTGTGATAGTCATTGACAAGCCATGGATTTTGGTTCTAGGAACCGATTGATGTGTTAGTTGATGAGATTAAATTTTTAAACAATCAAAGTAAAGGTTCACTGTTGACACTCCTTTTGTGTGGTACGTAGCTTGATCGTATTTCATTCCTTGAGAATTTATTGCGTACATGTCAATTTGAGTTTTATATGTCTTATCATTATTGTCTTCATTCTTAGACACGTGTGATTGTTGGATTCTATGAATTTTTTATAATCCTCTTGATATATTATTCTGCTCCATATGTTTGTTCTTACGAGTTTAATTTACTATTGTATTTGTAAATGCATATTATGTGGTTACATCTTGTTTTCTTAATCTCTGTGTACAAGAACCCTTGGCCATAAAATGGTAAGTACCACTTGTTTAATCTACGGGGGTAAAGACATAGACACTTGCCGAAGAGAGGTCAAGTGATGTTGCAACAACTGACTACTTGAATTGGTGCGAAATATACACTTGCTAATTTGGTTCTATGAATGTACACAACCTTTCGTTCTACTCACCTATATAATTTCAATTTGACTTGTATGCTTGATTATTTGATTTGAATAATTGGTTTCTTATAAATGAATATTTGTTTTTGCTAATGTTATTTTATTCAATGTATTTGTTATACTTATTTCTTGGTGAGTAGAAAATATTTCTACTTGATCTTTTGCAATAAAAATTGCACCTTTGACTTGATTTGCTTTACTTTACTAAGCTCTTAAAAGCTCACTCATTTCAATTCCTTTCGCAGGTTATCAGGGATAGCTTCCGCTGGGGGGTGGGGGGGTGGGTGATGATTATTGATATAATAGCTAGTATTAAATGTTTTAAACAATCCCATGAAATAATGCTTTAAATATTTGAACTCATATATTTTGGATTGATATTAATAAACTTAGTAGATGCTCTGTTTATTTTGGATATTGATGTATTCGTAGGTGATGTTTTCGATAATATTTTCCTTAATTTTATTTAAGAAAAATTCCGGATCATTACAATAAACTTTATACATCTTGAAAAAGGTTCCAAAATCATATTCCATTATTAGTTGGGGTGGATGCTTGTGCCTCCCCACTGGCCACTGATGAAGCACCTTCTAAATCTACTTTTTTTTTTTCAAAATTTCTTGTTCTTTTTTTCTTTTTAAATTTCAATTTCCCCTTCCTCTAGCTCCTCTCTCATCTCCCAAAATCTTCCCTGTATTGAAAGATTGATTCGGATGGTTGATTTATGTTAAGTTGTTTTGATGCTTGAAGATGATCATGTTATGCCCTGTCTGATTGAATCTTTGTCTTGAGGTTGAGATTTAGATCTGAAATTTGATGGCAAGTGAAAGATAGAGAGAGGAGTTGGGGGATGGGAGAGGGGATAGAAGAAGGGAAATTGAAATTAAAAAAAAAAAATAAAAAAGAAATTTTTAAAAAAATAAAAAAAAAAGTCTAAAAGGTTGAACAACACGTGTGCTTCACCAGCACGGAAGCACCCAACAACCACCTCACCCATTATTAGATATTTTCACAATCTTACTTCACTCTCTCTGCCAGATCAATTAAAGTAGATAGTGTTTCTTTGTTTTCAAGAAAACAATTAAAGAAAGGAAAAAACAAAATGAAAACCAAAAAAAAAAAAGGAAAAAGAAAGAAAAAAGTAGAACTAGAATGAATAATGCACCATGACACCATCGATGCTTTAAAAAAGAAAAACAGAAATTAAGGAGAAAAGTGAGTGTTGGACGAAAGTTTAGGCATTTACGCTTTTCTAATGTGTCACTAATTTTATTTCATCTTATTAATTGTTAAAAAACAAGGGCGCCGACCCGGAGGTGCAAGGACTTAATTCAAGCCACTTGTTGAGATAGAATAATTTGAAAATGAAAAATAATTTTCTTGTCAATTGTTAAAAAACAAGGGCGCCGTCCCCGAGGTGCAATGACTTAATTCAAGCCAATTGTTGCGATAGAATAATTCGAAAATGAAAAATAAAAAAATTTCCTTTCTTGTTGTTGTTGTTTTATTATTATTATTATTATTCTTATTATTATTATTTGTTATTATTATTCTTATTCTGATTATTATTGTTATCATTATTATTATTATTTAATTGTTTTTTTGTTTGAGAGGTGACTCATTACATCATTATTAGATCAATTTCATTACATCATAAATTTAATTTTTTTTTGTTTGAGATATGACTCATTACATCATTATTAGTTCAATTTCATTACATCATAAAATCAAGACAGCTATTACATTCGAAATAAATACCAAATATTATAACTAATAAACAAATATATTAACCTATTTTCAACAGAAAAAATAGCCTATTATCAAGTAGAAGAGTATATTTGAATTCCTAAGTTATGGATATGGTATAATATTTAAATAAAGCTCAAAATTTTCTAAATAAAACAGAAATAGGGTACAGTATATATAGTGATTATGGAAAAGACTTTAATAGAAACCATTTCATGACCAACTATCAACTAAGAGCAATTACTTTATATTATATCAAAGCCCGAGAAGCTTCCTGTTGGAATGAGTCAAAAGTGACCATATTTTCCGCAGCCCTCAACATTCTTTATATGCCTTTACTCTCATGGATCACTACAATTGACAAGTATTATATATAAATAAGGTTGGGAAATGGTATAGAAATTTCCAAAAGTCAGAAAAGTTGTGCTCACAATTTTGGTAAAAGTGGCTTTTGCAAGCCGCCCCCCTTATGTTATTTTTGGACTTATTGCATTTTATCGTTAAAAAATTAAAAGGTTGCACTTCAGCCTCTAAAATTTTTAATATCTAATCATGACCCCCTAGAATAAGAAGTTTTATTACACAAAACCCCAACGGTCACAAGAAATAAACCAAAGAACCAAATAATAAATTAAATAATACTTAGGATATCTTTATTTTAAATCTATACAACCAAACACATTATGAAATTAGATTGATACATAATCTAGATAACAAATCATTCATTTTATCAATCACATCCAATCTTATCCTACGAAACAAACGATTGATCCCTTAGATAAGGGAGTGTAATTGTAATATATGCATACATTTAGAAAGTGACGGAGTGTACATATAATATATGCATATATTAAAGAAACGTAATTGTATTGTGTATTAACTGAACTGTACAGTAAAAAGTATTATAATTTAAAAATGAAGGGTGTGGAGATAACTATCCCTTGGTAGAAAGACATCAATGTCAGTCAATTTAACGCAAAACGTTTTTCAATGGTAATACAAAGAATTCAAGTCAACTGATACTCAATAATTCAAGTAAAATAATACTAAATAAATACGCAAGATCTAACTTTCTTTTCATGTTTACAATTTCCTGAAAAGTCGGGTTCATAATCATGCGTGTCGTCAGACTGAAAATTTTATGCCAATAACTATCTGCAAGAGTGCATACGCTTTCTGATTCAACAATGGCGGTTTTCCAGTTCAATTTGATCTTTTCTGCACT
>JACFYI010003567.1:203990-228944 GCA_014898755.1 Handroanthus guayacan | reverse complement strand
AAAAAAAAAAAAGTATATGCAAATACAGACCTTCCATTTTCTATCTCTTGATTAAGACATAGGGCAAGATATTAATCATTTTCCTAATAGCCTTAATAGCTATGTACCTATTCTTAATAAATAGGAAACTTCTTTCCAAATAGACATACTACCTGGCAAGGATTTCTAGAACCGAGTCATCATAGAAAGTATAAGAGATCAACTCATTCATTCAAGATAAGCAATGAATCTTTTATTGGCTTTCATAAATATCCATGCATAAGTAACTTCCACTCAACACAAGTCCCATATGACCCCCTATGTGATCTAGACAAGAATCAAAGTATAAGCCCCAATGCACAAGTTTACCGTGAAACCTCAAGTTTAATAATCAGTTATATACACTGTCGTAGGCATGAGAATTTTCCATTATCGACAAGCCATTGCAGCTACCTTATAGAATTCTCAATCGGAGCCATTCAGTGAACTTGTTCTTAAACAGACACCCACTAATGTGCATTATTGTCTCCACACCAATTGCTTATGCAACGACGCATCTCCAACTTTTGGAGCATGTATCACTGGGATATGTCTATTCGAACTCTTAATTCCCTTGTCTCAAAGATCCTATCACTTGGAATAACTTTAAAATCATGGCCATAGGTGTATGTCTTATTATCGCTATCATATGAACCTACCACATCTTGTAGTTTATTATGACCTTAAGGGTTTCAACCAAATGTATTGTAATAAAATAACAATACACACGTATAAGATAAAAATGGCCATTTATAATCTATATTGATAAAATAAGAAAATTATCATAAGAGCAATTTTCATGCCAATTTGATTGGCTTGCCGGACACTACTCCAACACAATGACCAAAGAAGACCTAAGTATTTGTCATATCTATCTTCCATCCTCATGCCAAGAAGCAAGCTAATTCTTTCCTTATCATTGTGAGAAGAGTTTTTGCTAAACACCACAATCAATTTCTGCACAATGAATTTCTTAGCCTGAAGCCTTGGCATACAGACTCAAAAGATCCCTAATACGAATAATTACATGTTTTTAATTTCTTTGATTACATGAAAATTAGAGCCAAAATTAATAGATTATCAATATAGAGGCAAGAAGTATCACATTAATTACTCCAAGATTTATGATAGATACATTTGTGATACTTGTTTTATTTATAACCATTTTCAATCATGAAGAAATCAAACTTCTACTAGTCGATTTACACACTTTATTTTCTTGACCTGCTTCTACAAAACCTTCGGGTTATTTCATATAAATTTCTTCATTTAATCCCCATTTGAAAAGCCATTTTAATATCCATTTGGTGAATTTGCAGATAAAAAATTACAACAATAGCAATTAAAGTCTAATGGATGTCACTTTAGTAATAGATGAGTATGTGTCAAAAAATTCTAAGCCTTCTAGTTGCTTAAAACCTTTAGCAATTAGTCTAACCTTGGATTTATGAATAGAACTATTTGGTTTTAACCTTTTTTTTTTTTTTTCTAAGAACCCATTTACAATCAATTGTTTTACAAGTTGGTGGTAAATCGACTAGTTTCCAAGTTTTATTAAAAATTAGTGATTCCATTTCATCATTCACAACATTTTTCCAAAACATCGCATCAAGCGATGATAAAGCTTCTTGTAAAGTAAGAAGGTCATTTTCAATATTAAAAACATAAAAATCAGAACCAAAATCTCTTTAGTCCTTTTACTTATTCTAGGGTTGAGATCATCATTATTACTAAAGTAGAAGAACTAGGTAGAGACAAATATTTTACTCATTTATTTGACCCCCTATCATTTTTAGAATTATAAAGAAATTTTTCTTCATGAAAAATTACATTCTTGATTCAATGATTACATTATCCTCAAGATTTGAAAATCTATTTGCTATAATGTTAGAAGCACAACCAAGAAAAGTGCAAATATTGACTTTCACACCTAATTTTGGAATCTTAGGATCCGTTAGCCTCACATATGCTAAACAATTCCAAGCTCTAAGATATCTCAAATTTGGCTTCTGACCTTTCCACAATTCAAATGGTGTTACTTTTGTTTTTGATAGCATGATTGGTGCGTATTATTTTCTTCATTGGTATAAGAGTCATCTCGGCTTGAATTTTGACATGATCTATGCAAATTATGATATTTATGTGATTATATCATGTTATATTTGCATAAAATTAAATTATATGCTAGAAAATTATGTTGTTTTTACATATAATAAATTATATACAATTTTTTCTAGCATGTTCATATATGCCCATTTCTGCTTCTAGGATTTTCTAAATTTTTCGAATGAAATTCATGATATGATATGTATATGGTTAGATAGATCTTTATTAGACGAGTTCAATGATATATTATGCATACATTTTTGTCAACTATGCAATTTTATATGATTTTTGAAAATAAATTCGTGTATAAGAATATTGTGGTATTCTGGAAATTAGGAAGAATAAATTATGAACCCTTTAGGCAAATCCGACTCTCGGTATAGAGTGTTTATTTTTCAAACACGTACCTAGCAACCTCAAAATAGAAGTCTGACTACACCACTGAGTTTGAGACAATCGAAAATGAGGGGTAGCCAAAATCTAGTGACCGGCAAATGCCACCAAAGCCCATGGGGCATGCATGAGAAGGGGCTAGGTGGTTGTGTGACAACCGCTAGCATGTGTGCGACGTGGGCCAATGGCGGTCAGCCATTTGGTGTAAGGTCACACTTGGCGACCACGTGGCGCTTTGCATGGCCTAGACACACAATGGTTGACCAGTCAACGGTCAAACCACGTCAGTACACATAGACCAGTGCAGGATGGACACATGGCATAGCGTGACACAGGCATGCCACGTCAGCACGAAGTTAGGTCCAGTATGCCACGTCATCTGCCATGCCACCATGCCACGTCAGTAGAACTAACACATGTAAGCACGTCTGGCTGACTAGTCTTGGCACGTTAGAAAAAAAAATAGAAATGTCCTAGAACAAGCGCACTCTACACCAGTCACAGCAGCGGCACATGTAGGCGTGTAAAGCCTGTTCCGGAGGTAATTTTTGATCGAAAAAATCCTGGCATACTTAAATTTTAATTTCTGAATTTTTAGTGAATTAAAATAAATTTTTGGGAGTGAAGAAAATATTTTTCTTAATTTTGATCTTTTGGAGAATGAAAATTGAGAAAACTTATTTTGCTTGAAGAAAAATTCTGAAATTTTTTTATCAGCAATCAGAAAATTAACATCTAGGGGATTGGCTATCTGGTTCGGAATTTTGAACACTTGTGGATACTTTGCTCTTAATTACGCTTGAAAGATGTGTCTTTTTACGTAATACTTGATGAGATTGAGTATGATTTGTATTCTAAATGTGTTTTTTAAATTCTGAAATATTAACCCTAATAATTGTTTACTCCATTTTTTATAAGACAATAATGAGAAATGCTCGATGTGCCCTCTGGGGAAAAGGTAGAGTTCAGAGCTCTTGAACGATGTGAGAAAACTACAAAGTTTCTCATGTATCAAATGAGAGAGTCAGATACACTTTCTGAATATTTTGAAATCATGGAGAGAAAGTATAACGAAATCATTTTCCTAGGGAAAGGTATTTTTGTGGGCAATGAGTCAAAACTCATACAAGTTTGGCGAGGGCCCTTACCAGAGTATTTACGGGAAAAGTTTCCTAAAATTCACAAGACAATAAGATATGACAAAATACTAACTGAGGTTAAGGAAGCCATGCTCAACTGGTGGGTTGAGAATACAAAAGCAAAGGTAGAAGTCCGCATGTCCCGCAGTGTGCACACTAGCTCACGTGATATGAGGATCACTATGAGGAAGACATCTTTGAGATTTCATGTGTGCGACAAACTTTCGACCAGTATCAGCAACATGGCTTCATGTGATAGAGTACACCGAGAAATAATAGTGGGTAAAAGCTTTTACGGAAAAAAGTGATTATGTACTAGTAGTAGTTTACATTTTCACTTGTAATTTTATATATTCTTCTTATGAGACATGTAATAACTTTCAAGATATTAAATTTGTATGAATCATTAACCTTTGAGTATATGTCATCTATTTTCTTCATTCCAAGATGTGTTCTTGTGAATTATGCAATTTATGCTTAATTGCAATTGGAAGTTTTAAGTTCACTTAAAATTTATTTTGTGACTTAAGAATTAGGTTTGTGATAATATAACATTTGGTTTATAGATAATAATTGGGAACATAGTGAACTTTTGAATCTATGCCTTGTGTTTATTATCACTGAACTTAATTTTTGAAGTGCAAAATTGCATGTGTATATAAGATAAGCATTTAACATAGTAGTCACTCCTTAGTACATAGACCATGACTTAGAGATTGGCCATAGCTGATTTGAACTTAGAGACGAACTGAATGGCAATGATAAGATATTTAGTGGCACAAATCTTAGGTGCAATTAAAGAGCAAAAGACTCCAGTGTACAAACTACTTATTAAAGGTGAGATTAGAAAGTTTACCAATGTGGAAAAAGAAAAAATTCCGCAGCTCGAGCGATCTTGGTTTGCTTAATTACTAGTAATCTCAATCATGAGTTTGACCAATGTGAGAGCAATATGTAATTACTCATAACATATAGGTGTATCTTATCAAGACGTATAAAGGTACAATTCGAGCCACCTGACAATCAAGTTTGACATTTGTGGACTATGTCAAACATAACGTGTTAGTTAAATGCTAAATAGAAAATTTTCTGTTATAGCAGTGAATGCAATCTTTGATCTAGTCCCTTACTGATTGTTAGTTTATTTGAAAGTAATTGACACATTGTGTCAATGTGAACTCTTTCTTTCACGATGCACAACATATCGAAATTGTGGATAAGCAACTTAGTGTTGTCAAGTCCAATTAGTGCCTTTTGACTGAACCTAGTTCTCAATAGACTTCGGGCTTTAATTATGAAATGAACTAAAAGAAAGGCAAGAAAAGTAAGGGGACTGATGAAAGGTCTTAGAAGAACAATTCTGATCTCTATGTCTTGTTGACTAAATTCTATCCCATGCGGATATAAACTCAGGAAACATCAAATATAGGAGTAGAGACGATGAAATATGTATTGTCTTGTCAATTTTCTCTAAGTCTTGGAAATTTGATTCATCTGATGTTCTTCATAAAATAAAATCTAAATTTTTCATTCAAAGATAGTATAGTTGGTGTTTTCCTAAATAGCATTTATTAAGGTAGTGGACATCGTAGGATTGGTTTCTCAACTGTGACAGACAAGTATTATGCTGAAGATTACTTTTTCGCTAAATATTTGTTCATGTAGTCATGCAAGTACAAATCAATGCATTTAGCATATAAGACTAGGTCACATTAGGAGAAAATAAATCAACTAATGGAAGCTGAACTGTCTGGTTCATTTTCCTTAAAAGTTGATTAGACTATTTGTGGGCTTTATCTTGCCAAAAGATGGTGAGAGGCTGGATGTGGAACCATGTATTTTCATCAAATTGATAGATTAATTCTCACGTTATATTTATGTTCATTTGACCACTCATAAGTCCTAAATGCTGGGGTGTTTTATACATTATATAAGTAGAGTGGAGGATCAAACAGACGACAGTATAACATACCTTGAGAATTGTTTGAGAGCAAGAATACCTATCTACTTGGTTAGTTTGAGGATCTATGTGATGAAAAGAGAAAAGTGAGACAATTGATCATTTCTCATACACCTCTGTCAAGCAGTGTTCATCAGAGAATGATAAGATGTTGAATAAGACAAGGTCCATGATGGTGCAAGTTAACTTATCAATTTCCTTTTTTAGGAGATTAATTTGTTAACTGCAATGTGCTATTTGGATTATGTGCCTCCAAAGTTAGTGCCATCTACACTGTATGAACTCTAAGCTAGTACGAAGCCTGACTGAATTAACCTCACACTTTGGAAGTCAACTGTTGTATCTTTGTAAGATACTAAGAGCAGTCAATACGTTACATGTTCATGAGTGAAAACGTCAATGGAACTGGTGCTAAAATCGAATCACGAAATACATTCTTGAGAATGATCTTCCTAGTAACTATGAAATAAAGGGAAACAAAACCTTTATAGGTTCATTGATTCCGAAATGGCTTTGTCGCAAATGGATAAATGGGATTTTGAGAAGATATGTCACTACTAAATTCCAATGGGAGCTATTCCTAAGAAAGCAATCCACCAAAAACCAAAATTCGAAAAGGTACTAGGAACAGAATGCCAAAAGTCATTTAAAAATTAAGGGGCATACATATATTGAATCTCCAAGGGACAAACAAAAGCCTAAAGCATATGTGTGAGGATTTATCTTATCCCCAAAAATGATGAATGAATGAAAGCAATGGAAGAGGAAATGGAGTTAATTTGATCCAACCGAGTCTAGGAACTAGTTTATCAAACTTTAGAGTGTGAAGTTTTTGGGAACAAATGAGTTTTCAAATATTGAGCAAAAGGTTGGTAACAACATTATGAGCTATAACACCGAATTGGTGGTAAGAAGTTACACTCAACAATAATGTTGATATTTTATGAATCCTTTTTCACCAATTGTGAGACTTACTTTCTGTCACTTGATATTAGCCATATTAGAAGACCTAGATATAGAATTACATTAGATGGATGCTTATACTGCTTATACTTCAAGATAAAGTCTTGTCTTTTGAGCCAAAGATACAAGATCTGAAATTAAAGAGATCAATCTATGGTTTTAAGCAGTCTACTCGACAATGGCATTTGAGTTCTTGCAGTGCTATAATCTCAAATGATTTCATCACGAGTGATGAGGCCATTGTGTTTATATAAAAGGTACAGTAAGAGTTTGTAATTATATCTCTTTATGTCTAGGACATTGTTGGCTAAGAACGATAAGGAGTATGTTAGATTTATAGAGATTGTTCTAAGAGACCTTTTTGTAGTGTCTCAAGAACCATATATCAGAAGAGATTAGAATGATTCACTATAGAGTTACAAACTCGATGATATTCCTATGGCTAAGGTTGGATGTATAATTATAAAATACACCCAAAAACTCCTAAAGAGGATTATAAATGTCCAAAATACCATACAGAAATGTTGTTGAGAGCTTGATGCATACTATGGAGGTATACATGCTTTGATATGACAAAGTCATGGGTTTAGTTAGCTGGTATCAATACAGCCTAAGAAAGAGACATTGGATTATCTAAAATGGGATTTTAGAGATACCTAAAGTGTACTGCAAATAATTTCCTATGTTATTCAAGGAAAGATCCAGACTACAAATGATATACAAAATGCTAATTCGAGTGGTGATTTGAATATTGATAATCACTTTTGGTTATATGTTCTTGATAAATGAGAATGCGATCTCATTGAGGAACAAGAAACTAACTTGTGTATCATTATCTACACTTGATGTTAAAATTGTGGCATGTACTTCTGCAGTACAAAGTGTTTGGGTTAAGAAACTTCCTATGATATTTGGATATGGTAAGTTTAATGGGAGCTGTCACAATTTGTTGTGATAATTAATCAACCATTGCTTGAGCAATGACCCCATATATCATGGTAAGACCAAACACAAAGATATGAAACTAAACCTTGTGAGAGATATAGTTAAGAAGAAAGAGATATTGTTAGAGTAGTGTCCTGCAGCCAATTAAATTTGGCTGTATAATTACTATTCTTCTGTAAACAATCTTATTCTTGCAATATAAATAAAATGGCCATCTTCTTCATATTCTCGTAAATTGTCTCATCAACAATCGATATGGAAGAAGTCATCTAGATCATATAAGGCTATGAGGATAGGTCACGTATATGATGGTGATCATGAAATTAGTCTCTAGATATCTTGATCTTAAACTCTCCAAGTCATGGAATCCTTGACACAAGGACATCTTGGATTTGGATAGACTGGCACTAACAATACATGATTCAAAAAGTTGAATCATTGTCCCATTTCATAGGTAATCGATGTAGTGGATACCGGTGCATGTCAGTGGGTACTTGTTGGAAGAACAAGTTTACTAAGAGACCCAACATAAAGAATTCCATAAGATAGCCGTAGTGGCATTCGGTGATGGATTATTCTCTATCTTACGAGAGTGCATATAATTAGTCCTTAGACTTGAGGGACCATGGTAACCTCGTGGTAGGTCCTTGTTCTTTGATGCACTCGATCATTGATTAGCGGATCACATGAGATGCACGTTGGGTGTAAGCTGTGTACGCATAGAGGTTTGTGAGTTCCAAGAAAAAATCCATTTTCTCATCTTGATGAATGAGTCTATCTCCTATGTTTCTACGATAATTCGATCCTAGAAAATCCTTGCGCAAGGTGGTGTGTCGATTTGGAAACAGGTTTCCAAAGTTGAGAACACGAACAAATCAATTATCAAGAATAGATGCATAGTTATTGGGCTATTAGGAACGCCGAAAATATCTTAATCCTAGGCCACAATCGGGATATGAAAAACGAAGGAACCGTATTTGCACGGCACACATAAGTAGATGAAGTTCGCACCGCAATTAATTCACCAATCAATTGGGCTCCACAAGCTTGTGGTTAAACATCGACCATGGAGATTGGGTACTATAGAATTAATAGAGATTAATTCTATTGGTAATTAGTTAAATAGTTTAATTAATTATAAATCGTAAAGAGTTACGAGCCCATGTCTAATTAATTGATTAACCTAATGGGTCACATGCCTTCCTCGATTAAGTCATAGTACGAATTTAAGTAGAGATTCTCTAATTAAATTAGAGAAAATTGTCTAAATTAGATTTAGACAAATAAAGAGAGATTTTGATTGAAAGTCAAAATATTTGACCTAAGTCAAAATTGGTCTTCTTGAATAGATTAATTTGAAGAGTCAAATTATTCTAATTGAATTAATGGTTAATTTGATTCAATTAAATTCAATAATTGAATTAATTGATTTAAGAAGACAAATTAAACCAGGAGGAAAATAAATTTAGGTATTTAAAGTGAATTAGAATTTATATAGCACTTTAATTAATTGGTTAATTAAAATGACATATAGATTGCAACTTGGATGCCATGTAAGCTAAAATATTTTGAAGAGAAGAATCTAGATTCTTCCCCCCAAAACTACCCTACCAACTAAGCATCAAAGTTGGCAAGGATCACACTTTAAATACCATGTGCGAATCACTTCTCCAACACCCCCAAAAAATTCGGCCATCTCACTTTTAAGTTGAAAACAAAATCTGAAAATTGTTTTTCCTTCCAATTCTCTCTTCATCTCTCACATTCTCTCTTAAATTCATACTTAGATCTAATCTCTAATCATAGATCTTAAGTGATAATCAAAGAGGAAGAGTGGATCTTCCATTAGAGGTGTAAATCCATTGGAGATTTAGGATCAAAAGTTGATCACACTCAATATACACCTCTAGCATTCTCTCTCTTGGAGGATAAGTTTCGGCTTTCTTCAAGTCTTGGTGGAAGATTTGAAGATCTACTTGAAGTATTGGATTGGATGCATCAAGAGCTTGTGGAGTTCAAGTCATTGGAGAAGGTCAAGATCTTGATCAAGGAAGGAAACAATTCTACCGTCTCCTTGGAGCAACTTTCGGTCAAGATCAATTAGAGACTTCAAAGGTTGGTTTCCTCTTCTCTAACATAAATTTTAGGCTCATATGAGGATCCTATGAAGATTTAGGCTTCTATTCATGGTGATGAATGTGTTTTTTCGCTGCATTTTTTTATTTATTTTAGCCTAATCTTTACCTTTAGGTGACATTCAAATATATGTTTACGCATACATTGTTGGCTTGTTAAGCCTACTCTTGGGTTGCATGGAAGTAGAGTATGTTATATTTGAGCTTGTTCAAATCTTTTTATTATATGTTTATCTTATGACAAATGAATATTCTGATACACATGCTTGATATGATATCGTATATTTTAAAGGTATGTCAGATGAATAAAGATTGGCTCTCTTACACGAGCAAATTGCCTCTGACGTTGAGCAACGTGCAGAGATGAGGTATTATAGATTTACTTCATATAAATGCTGCTTTAATCCAAGTGTGATTGAGATGAGAATACTATTGAGAGCTTACTAATCGAAATGGATTACCCATAATCTATTGACTTGTCGATAAGCCACATGCGAGTTGTTCTCGAGATTATTATGAGGAGGACTAATAAAGAAGAAAACTTAGGTTAAGTGTTTAGATACACTTGGACCAAGATCTGTACAATGCTTTATTAAGCACAAAACATACGCTTTCGATAGGGAAGAAGCCGCATTGTAACACATGTTTCATATTGTGTGTGCTTAGAGTGACCATTTGGGTAATGACTAAATGACTCCCTATTTTTTCATTATGTGAGACCATGAGGTATATATGACCCCATGTGATACCCTTTGTACTTTCAACTATTTCTTGAGTTCTTATTCCGGTGTTGCTACTTTAGCATGCTACTAATAGTTATGAGTAATCTGGCAATGCGATGCATGTTTAGGCAAGCAGCTGAAATGAGGAGGAGAGATTTGAGTTGGAAAGGAAGACTATTCTTTTACTGATACTTCACTTGTATTCAAGCTAGCTAGCCAATTATATTTGGGACATAATTGTGAATACATGGGATTAGTAATGGTTGAGTATGCTCTTACATTAGATGCTTAAGGGACAAGAGATACGTTGACTAATATGATACAAAGAAAGTATGGGGCATAGCAAGATAAAAGTTCTCATTGCATTTTTGGAGATGAGCTGCTATATATGCTTAATCGATGTATGGTTTATAGCGCTTTTCGTTATGCTCGCCGGTCACACGGCCCATTTACTTGATGAATAGTATTGAGTTTCTAAATATGCTGAACTCGGGTTCAGCCCATTTTGTGTGAGTAGGAGATGTTGGAAATTGGATCATGAATTTGAGTCTCCCAAAAGGGCTAACTCGACCTAATTAAATTTGGAGGGATAAATTGAGAATTTGAATTAGGGATAACTCCTTACTAAAAGTAAAGGATAGACACAAATTTAAACAAAAACGTAGCAGAATAAACATTCATCAATATGAATTAAGGTCTACATCCTTCAAGAATCCTCGTATGAGCATAGAATTTAGACATAAGGAAAGAAAACCAACCCTGATCCAAAGAGAGGTAGGCAAGGCCAAACACCTCCTTGCTAATCCAAAACTTTGATCTCTCATGTTGATCAATCTTTAATACACTCCAAACTTGATTGATCTAATAAAAAACTTGATCAAAACTTCAATTGCACCTTGATGTAGCAACGGCCAAAAGCCTTCAATGCTAGGACTGAAACTTCTTTCTTCTTCAAGGTAATGACCGTGAGCTTTATTCCTTGGATTATCAATTTTTGATCTTCCAAAACAATGTGGATTCACACATCTAATGTTAATCTACTCTTTCTATTTAGATTATCATTTTATATCTTGGTTAGATAAGAGATCTAAGTATGAGTTTTATGGAGAGAATGAGGAAGAAGATGAGACGTTTTGGAGGGAATATAGGAGCTGAAAATTTGTAGCTATAATGTGTTATGTGTGTGCTGGTTTTTAGGAGTATATAAAGTGTGATCCATGTCAATTTGGATGCTTAGTTGGCTAGATATTCTGGAGGGAAGAATCTAAATTCTTCTCTTCAAATATCAATAGTCCACTTGGCATCCAAGTTGAACATGTTCATGTGATATTTTAATTAATAATTAATTAAAGTGTCACATAGTTTCCAACTTGAATTAAATCCCAATTAAAATCCCCTCCTAATTTAAGTCTCATTCTTGGATCAATTAATTCAATTATTCAAATTAATTAAATTAAATTAATAATTAATTTAATTAGAATAATTTAACTCTTTAAATTAGTTTATCCAAAAAGACCTACTTTGATTTTGGTCAAATATTTTGACTTTTAATCAAAATTCATCTCCTTTTGTCTAAATCTAGTTTAGACGATTTTCTCTAATCTAATTAGAGAATCTCTATTAAATTTATGCCATGACTTAATCGAGGAAGATGTGTGACCCATTAAGTTAATCAATTAATTAGACATGAGTTCGTAATTTTTACGATTTACGATTGATTAATTAAACACTTTAATTAATTACTCATAGAATTAATCTCCATTAATTTTAGTATACCCACTCTTTATAGTCGATGTCTAACCTCAAGCCTATGGAGCTTAATTCATTGACAAATTAATTGTGGTACGAGCCTCACCCACTTACGCGTACCGTGCAAATACGATCCCTCCATTTTCTTTCTCCTGATTGTGGTCTAGGGTTAAGTTATTTTCGGCGTCTCTAATAGCTCAATAACTATGCATCTATTCTTAATAATCGATTCGTTTGGATTTTTGACTTTGGAAACTCCTTTCCAAATCGACATACCACTTTACGCAAAGATTTTCTTGAATTGAGTCATCATAGAAAACATAAGAGATATTCTCGTTTGTTAAGACAAGAAAATGGATCATTTTTTGGAACTCACAAATCTTTATGCGTAGATAGCTTGCACCTAATATGCATCTCATACAACCTGCTTGAAAGCAGTCAAGACGCATATCAAAGAGAAAAGACCTACCATAAGGTTACAATAGTCCATCAAGTCTAAGGACTAATAATATGCACTATCGTAAGTTAGAGAATATTCCATCACCGAATGTCACTATAGCTATCTCATAGATTTCTTTATATCCGGTTTTCAGTGAACTTGTTCTCTAACAAGCACCCACTAATACGTACCTACATCAACTATACCAATTGCCCATGAAACAAGGTAATAATTTAACTCCTTAAATTATGTATTGTTAGTGCAAGTCTATCCGAATTTAAGATGTCCCCATATCAAAGATTCTACGACTTGAAAAATTTAAGATCAAGATATCTAGAGACTAATTTCATGATTACTATGATATGCATGATCTAGTCTTATTACCTTATTGATCTAGAGAACTTCTTCTATATTTATGGTTGATGAGACAATATAAGATAATATGAAGAAGATGATCATTTTATTCACATTGAAAAAATAAGATTGCTCATACAAGAGCAGTTTTACAAGCCAAATCTAATTGGTTGCGGGGCACTACTCCAACACCTACAACCAACCACCACTAATTATGAGGTTAATGGGGTAATGTAAGAAAATGAGGGAGAGAGAATTAGAGAAGAATTCTCTGCAGAAAAGAATTCTTGCGGCAGAATAGAATTCTTTCTCTAGAACTCTTTTTCCCTCTCTCTTCTCTCTATGTCAAAATGATTCTCACTCTTAATGGAAAACACTCTCTCACCTATTTTATACATTCTCTCTCTATATATGTTATAATAAGAGAGTTTGTAATACCGAATTAGAAATCAATTACTATTGGTATTTAGATTGTAAAAATTCGAGTTGTTTCCTGTAATTGGTGATTCGATTGGGGCCGACGGGGCAATTCAAAGATCAATGATTCAAGTCAACCATGATCTGGAGAAAGGGGGCAATTCAAAATCAGTTATTCAACTTTATTACGATACGAGATAAGTAAGTTTCTATGATTAAATTCGGAAAATGAATAATTATGTTTTGAAGGCATATTAGCATGATTCGTATGAATTGTTTCCTTCAGTTTTTTTAAGTGGCACCCTATTTAACATATAACATACTGTAAAATAGCTTAAGCCCAAAGATTTGAAGGTGCACAAGATTCAATAAGCATTATATTTGTTAACTCAACCACATTTCTACTTTTCCTTTCAACTGCTCCATTAGACACAGGAGAATATGTTGGAATAACTTTATGGATTATTCCAAATAATTTTACAAAAGAATGAAACTCATTTAAAACATATTCTTGACCTCTATCACTTCTTATTCTTTTTATGTTTTTTACCAAATTAATTTTTTACCTCATGGAAATATTACCTGAACTTCGCATACACATCACTTTTATGTTTAATCAAATAAAACATAAGTAAATTTAGAGAAGTCATCAACTAAGATGATAAAATATCGATTTATTCCATGAGTTAGAATTTCTCTAAGTTCATAAACATTGATATGAATCAATTCTAACAATTCAGTTTTTCTTTCAACATTTGGATGAGCTCTTTTAGTGATTTTCGCAATGATGCAAGCTTCACATTTTTCAAAATCCTTTTTAATCATTAGAATTAATCCTAAGTTACTCGTGATTCTCACATAATAGTTATTAATATGACACAAACAAGCATGCAAAAATTTGTAGAACAGATGGTATACATAAAAGTAGAAAATACTTTATTCATTTAAATATTTAATTTGAATATGCCATCAAATGTGTTAAGAGTGGTACTTAATAAGCTAATTAATTTGGTTAAATATACTATTCTTGCAAAAACAATTCTTATTCAGTTGATATACTTGTTTTCATCGCCTACATCTTATGCGTTATGTTGTTATTTAAACAATACTTTTGATTGAAGTTCGTAAGTTATACATGATTATTGTACATGATGTGTATTCCAATGGTTGGCCCATCATGAAATCTGTCTCTAAAGGTCATGATCTCAAACTATTCTAATGAACTCTGTTTCCAAAGGTCGTGATCTCAAACTATTCTAAGTCATAGAATTTTTTATATAAGGGCATAAAAAATTCATCAAAAATTCAGAAAAGATTTGCATTAACGATGCACACTCCAAATAGTTGGAAGATTCATCGTCTCATGGGTAATCGGTGACGTGATACTAATGCACGTTAATGAGTGCTTGTTAGAGAACGAGTTCATTGAAGACTCCGGACAAAGAGATCCAAAAGGTAGCTCCAACGGCTTTGTCGATAATATCTTCTACCTTATGATAGTTCATATAATTAATCCATTAACTTGAGTTCATGGTGTTCTTGTGCTTAGGCGCTTATACCTTTGAGATGTGCGTTGACCTTGCCCAAGGTGCACATTTTGGTTATAAATTCTGGTTTATGCATATCAATGGAAGCCAATATAGGATCCATTGCTCTTTCAATAAATGAGATGATTTCCTATATTTCTATGATAATCGGCTCCTGTAAAATTCTAGCGCAAAGTAGTGTGGCAATTTAGAACGGGAGTTTCCAAAATTGAGTTCACAAATGGACCAAATCATTAAGAATAGATATATAGAATTAAAACTAATAAAAAACAGACTAATATTTTGTTCAAAGCAATGTTTTCAAAAGCGGACCGGATAGGGAACCGGTGTCCTTACTGGTTACTGGTTCGACCGGTTCAACTGGTTCGACCACTGGTTCAACCGGTGTGACATAATAATGACGTAATAATTATTTTAAATTAATATATGTATATATAATATCATAAATATTAGCAAAAAAATTACAAAACATTCCAGCATTTAATCCAAGTATAAATTATTTCATTCAATTTCAGTTTTCAAACACATTTCAAGTGCAAATTAATTGATTAAAAGTTCATATCTAACCGTAATTTTACTGAAAAAAAAATCATAATTTTACTAAGAAAACTAATAAATAATTATAATTTACTCCATCCAATCACCACACCCATCACCACACCCACCGTCTGCCCCCGCTGACCCCCTTGCTTGATTTCATTTTCTTTGCTTCTCTCTCTCTCTCCTCCCACCCAGACTCATCTTCTACACCATCACACCCACATTTTCTTTCAGTTCTCCATCTTTCTCCACTCACCAAAATTCATTCTTCAATTAGTTTTGCACTAGAGATGTAAAGCATGAGCAGCAGTTGCCAGCGACGCAGAGTAGGGAGTAAAGTTTTTCATTTTCTTCTCTCACCCACACTTATTTTCTATTTCTCAAATTTGGTTTTGTAAAAGTTAAATTGAAATATCCTACAATGGAGGAAAAAAATTTGATAATACCTTTGCTTGATGTTGTTGGCACTTTTAATTTGGAGAAGAATTTGTCTTTACATTTTCTCACGCGGTTGCTTCGTTCCCAACTTGGTGCTGTGCCCTAATCTGTTTTTTCTTTCTTTTATTATTTTTTTTTAATCATTAAAAATCCAGAACCGGTAAACAACCGGTTGAACCGGTCCCGGTTCAACCGGTTATTGGCCGATTTTCACCGGTTCTGTCCGGGCCAATTAGCCCCCGATTTTTCTGAGTCACCCGGGCCGGACCAAGCTCCGGTCACCGGTTGAACCGGTCGAACCGGCCGGTCCAATCCGGTTCTGAGAACACTGGTTCAAAGGCTTTAACTGGGAGATAGAGAAAAACTGGAGAGGCTGTATTTGCACCGCATTCGCAAAAGGAAAAGTTCACACGTAAATTAGTTTATATATTTGATTAGGCTCCATAGGCTTGTAACTAGTTATCGAGAATGGAGATTTCGTGGTCATGAATGAAATGGAGATTTATTCAAGAGTAGTTAATCAAATGAGTTTAATTAATTGAAATAACATTTTATATATTTTTCATTAATTAAATGATATATGATGTGGGTTCATGTCTAATGAATTGGTGGACCTAATGATTCACAAAATAAAACATATATGTGCTCACAAGAAAGAGAAAATATTTTCCTAAGTGTAGGAAAATATTATTTAATTGTTAGATGGAAAAAATTAAATTAATGTAGATTAATTTAATACAATGTATGGCTCAAGTAATTCAATTGGTTGAATTAATCCAATTAAAATTGGATAGTTATTATTTATTTAATGGAGCCATAGTGCAATTAATTTAAGGATTTAAATTAACACAATTAAATAAGTAGTTATTTAATTAGACACTAGCATGAATTAATTAGGTAATTATTTAATATAATTAAGTAAGTTGGTAATTTTATTGGGCCATTTGGAAGAAAAAAATAATTAATTAGTAGCTGAGCCTAATTGAGAATTAAAATTGAATTTTAAATAGATCCAGTTAGGAAAACCATCTGGACAAATTAATTAGGGTCATCTAGTGTGGTGGTGCACACTAGACCACCTACATGGACCAATAGGAAGGGAAAGAGAAGGCTTCACCTTGTGGAATGTGTAATGCCTATACATAACATTATATATCTACACCTAACCAACTTAACTAATTATAATTAGTCTGTTAATATACAGAGACATAATAATAGACCTAATACACAATTGTTGGAGCAATATAAATAGCTCCATTCAGCCTCCTGGCCAAGAGCATCATCCTAGTTTTAGAAATTTTTATTTCAGAATTCGTCTTCAAATTAGTACTTCCAAAATTCTTCTATCTCCTTCTAGCTTTTCTAAACTCTCTTCCTAAGATTGGATGATCCATTTCCAGCGTAGGACCTATTCAATTTCGTAATCTAGATTTGGGTGTGGACAACTTGGTGGTGAATTAGTAAAGTTTTGGAGTTAACGACCAGTTGAAGAGTTCAAGCTTTGGTTGAAAATTGTTAGGAGGATTTCATTTTGCGATTTTGAAGAGTTCAAGCAATTATCATATCCTTCTATACTACATAAAAAGCATAAGGGCCATAAATAGTTACATTTCATATGTTTTTCAATAAGTTGATAATTATATTTCAAAAAATAATAACATGGCAATTTCAAATGATAATGATGAAATAGGTTAGTTTTTGCTTACTATTTATAATTTGTTTCTCTTAAATGAGTTTTTTCTTTTCAACTAAATTCTCTCTAATTTTACTTTTCAATTTATTCATTTTTCTTAAATTATAACTTTATTTTTCAATTTTAATTTCTCAAATTTTATATTTCTATTAAGTCGTTTTTCTTAAATTTTAATTTTTTCTTTTAATATTCTACTCTCCAATTTTTTTATCACATTATTCCGTATAACAAATTCAAGTAAAAATATTTAGATAATTATTCCTTAAATAAATATATTTTTTTTATTTTATATATAGAAAATTTAGGATACACGTTAAATTTTGCCACAATAGTTGGTTTAAATTGATGTGTCCGTTTAAATATCATTTTGGTGGCAATCGTAACGTGTTGGGTTGATACATTACAATATTTTTATTCAACCCCAACTCAACTCTAATAGCATTCTACTAATAAGCCTCAACCTAAAACCGACCTCAAAGTTTTTACATCGACTCATGTTCACCAAAAAACGCAACAGGTTAACCTGCTAAAATATTGATTCGCAACTTACAACTTGTCCCTTTCAACTTATGATTATTTTTCATCTATTTACTCAATAATTCATCCAAAAAAATTAAAATATATAATCACATCATATATAATTTGATCATTAATAATTTCCAACAATAATAATTAGTTAGTACTAAGTAGCGAAATAGCAACCATTCCCATAACCATATGTTTCGCCATTCCTTAACAATTAGCATAACAATGTTTTTTGTGAAGGTCCTTTGAATACTGAAATTTGGAGAAAGAAAAATGAAAATTAAAAGTAAAACCCCTAATTCAAGTTTAAAAGTAAAATGTAAATAAAAATTGAAAAGGATGCACCCTATATCTTGTGCTTGCCGACTGGTGAGTGTTAGTATTATTCGATTTTTCCTTAAGAAATTGGATTGGGTTAGGTTGAATTTGATTGGCGCCTAACTCAAGTCCAGTAATTTTGTATCGTGTTGTCGTGTCTCAAAAATTGCCATGCCTAATTTTTTCTTTTTTCTTGTAGTATATATCCAATTTTGCACCGCATGCCATAAATAAATCAGAGTAATAAATAAATCGAAAGTGATAAATAAATCAGAGTAAAACCAAGGCGAGTCGAATCCGACAGGGGTGGACAAGAAACCAAAGCTCACTACGACCCGAAGAAAAACGTCTTGATTCATATATCCTCACTGCCTAGAGTTTCGGCAAATCTTCGGCGACATTTTCACCGACCGGAATGTTGGACTCCGAAGAATACTCCGCTTGGAATGTCTGCAGTGTTTCACTTTAGCTTGCTTTTTTTTTTTTTCTGATGGGTAGTGTTTCATTTTGCTATTAGTCGCTGTTTCTGTATAAAAACAGACGTATTTTCGTGTGGAGAAAATAGAAGAATTTGTTTTTTCAGAATATGATCCTATGATCCTATCTTTTGATTTTCTTTTCCGTGTTTTGTGGCAGCTTTTTTGTGATGATTTTTTAATGAAGATATGGCTTTTCTTTTTCTCCCATAATATAAAGTTCAACATGTTTCTTTAATTACTGTTTCGCTTGTTTTGCTAGCGAAATTAAAGTTTTAGCTTCCAATGCTATGATGTTAACCTTTTGACTGCTTATTTAGTTGGAAATTCATATTTTAGCTTTTCATGTATATATATGCTAAATTTATCTAATCTGGGAATGTGGGTTCTGGAGACGATTAACTGGAAAAAGTAGAGGGATACTGGTCCTGATATTTGCTTATGTCAACTTCTAAGAAAACTTTTCTGTAATTTGATTAGAATTTCTAGGAAACTTGGAGTTCAATCTGGGATTTGTAGAGAGAGGTAACTTCTTGATGTGAGATTTCATGGAAATATGCTGTAAGTTTCCATCAACAGGGCAGTGTGTGTATGGAAGTGTTGTCTCTTTTATTCTTTCTGCACTCATTCCTTTTTCACATTAATCTAGGCAGTTTGTCCTGTTGTAATTGACTCTTTACACAAATGTCGTCACGCTTCATTCTCCCTTCCCCTTGTGTTTTTTTTTTGTCTCGCTTGTTTATGCCTTGGAGCTTCAAGTTCTTTCTGTCTGAAAGAGTATTATTATTATTTTTTCCCCCTTATCTCTCTTGGAGATTTTTTTGTCTCCCCTTTTTGGGTTAGAGTGGAGTGGGGAGGTTGTGATGTGTGGGTAGTGTTGAAAATTTTGGAAAAGTAGCTTGGGCTTTGAGTACATCTGTTTTCTACTTCAAAACTGCAAATATCAATCTAATTAACTTTAAAGCTGGATCTCAGCAATTTTCCTGTTTGTCCTGGCTTTCATTTTTGTTCTGTAATCTACTCTATTGCTGATATTCTTTTTTCTTTTTCTTGGACTAATTGAGGCAGTGGAATGTTTCTTGCCAGGTGTTGAGATGAATGGTATTCATCAGAATGCAAGAAACCGGAAATTCGAGGAAACATATCCAGGGTGCTTTGGAAGAATGGTGAACCTCTTTGAATTGAACATAGGGGTGTCTGCAAATAGGCTGCTCAATGATAAACCAAATCTGGATGGTGCTCTCTCTCTCTCTCTCTATATATATATATATATACACATTTTAGTATGTTTTGCATTTTTGAATTAAAATTCTCTTGGTAAGTAGTTTGTTTTTTGCAGTTCTTTTTCAAAAATCTTCTGTGGCTAAGCTATTGGCAGATAAAAACATGATAAAATAAAATTTTAAGTTCCAAAAGGTCCTGCATGATTTTCGAATGTGAAGGTGTTTTTCATGTGATAGGTTCCACTCTTTGTTCTCATATTTTTCTTCATTTAGGGATGGAGATTTTGAACTTTTTGTTCTCTGTTAGTACTGATATGTGGAAATAATTTCAAGGCGCTCAAGTGACATGGTAACTCATTCACAGGTTCCCCAGCTTCAAGGAGGATAAGTCCATCTTGTGATCCAATGGAAGAAAAATTGGTAACATTTTGAAAGTATCATTAAAGTTAGACCAATAATGGAAGCTTATCCCCATATATTTTTCAGATTCACACTAATTATGTATTCTGGTGTTGTGAGGGTTGCAGATTGAATCAGAGTTAAAGAACAGACGATCAAATGGAACATCCATGAAAATGCTCATAGCCCAAGAGATGTCTAAGGAAGTGGAATCCAGACATGATCAGCTTAATTTAGTTGCGAAATTAATGGGTCTTGATGCCCTGCCTCGACAGGAACCTGACCCAGCCATACGAAGGAGCCATTCTAGAGGTCATCCTCAAAGTGAATCAGATATCCCTATGAGTTTCTGGGAGCAGCAGAATGGATACTTTCACTATGTGCATCCAAATGAATACAAAGATCTGTGTGAAATAAAGCAACAATTACCGAAATCACCAAATCAGGAAAGATATGAGGAAACTATAAATGACAAACAAATGGCTCTTGTTTGTCAGAAGTTCACTGAAGCAAAACAACTGTCTATGGATGAAAAACTTCGACAATCTGAGCAATTTCAAGACGCATTAGAAATTTTGAGTTCCAATAAAGAATTATTCCTTAAATGTCTGCAAGAACCGAATTCAGTGTTCTCTCATCATCTTCACAGTCGGCAGTCTGTTACCACTCCTCCAGAGACAAAGCGAATCACTGTTCTTAGACCTTCAAAGATGGCAGAGAATACTGACTCTTCTGGGGTGGGAAATAAAGATGGAAAACAACCAAAAAAATGTGTCTTTCTTCAGCTGAATGGGTTGCAGAAAATCCATCCAGGATGTCCCTCACCTGAAAATTTAAAGTGTTATGAAGATCCCACTCAACCAACGCGAATAGTAGTTCTAAAACCAAGCCCAGCGAAAACATGTGATGATAAGGCCGTGGGTTCTTCACAATTGGAACCACGAAGGATATCAAATATTGAAGACTTTTTGGGGGATGTAGGAGATGATGAGAGCCAAGAATCGAGAGAAGTTGCAAAAGAAATCACACAACAAATGCGTGAAAAACTTGGCAGGCACTCCAGAGATGAAACCTTGATTTCTTCTGTATTCTCCAATGGCTATGTAGGTGATGAAAGTTCATTCAATAAATCAGAACTTGAGCATGCGGATGGTGATCTGAGTGATTCAGAAGTCATGTTGCCTGTATCTGGGCAGTCTTGGGATTATGTTAATAGGGTTGGTAGTCCTTACGCATTCATATTTCGTCGGGCATCTTGTTCTCCAGAGTCATTGGTGTGCAGAGAAGCAAAGAAACGCCTCTCTGAAAGATGGGCCATGATGGCATCCAATGGGAGCTGTCAACACCAAAGACATGTTTGTAGAAGCTCCAGCACATTGGGTGAAATGCTTGCTCTTTCAGAGAGAAAGAAGGCAGCCTCTCCTGGGAAAGAAGGCAGTTCTAGTGAAGAACCTAAGGATTCAAATTCTCTCTTAGTTAGTGAACAGCAAAGAGAAGAAAATGTGGATAATGCACCAAGAAATCTAATGAGGTCAAAATCCGTTCCTGCATTTTGTACTGAGTTTGAAAATAGGCTGAATGTAGGCAATTCAGTTTCGGATGAGGGGAAACCAGAATTTTCTAAGAAGGACACAAGGGCAAGAAGTGTCACGTCATCATTCAGGGGGAAAGTTTCAAGTTTGTTTTCCTTGAGGAACAGAAAGCCTGGTAAAGATAAACCTCTTGTAGCCGAAACTAAGGATGAGTTTCACTCTTTTCCTGCAGAACTTTGCAGTGATATAACTGAAAATCTCAGCTATGAAGGCTCTAACCAGGCTTCACCTGGTTTGCTGGAGCTATCAAGTAAAGCATCTTCTTCTTGTCTAATTGGCAAGGAGAGCATGATATTTCCCGAGGTACTTCATTATGTTTTTGCCGGATCTGTATGTCTTTATGTTCATCTTTTACTTGATGCATTTTTTTTTCCCCCCTGCTTGTTGCCTTCCAATGATTAGATATTCTCCAAGAAGTTCATAAATTACAAGAATCTTGAATTCTAGATGGCCTAAAATTGGTATGGGTACTGTGAAATGGTTATGATCCTAAAGAAATAATCGGTGTCTCATATATGCTGTGTTATAGGAAATTATTTTCTTGTGAAATTAGGAAAAAGTGATTAAAAGCATATTTGCAATGAGGAACGAATTATTTCAAATTATTCCATGCTCAGTTGTATGATAGAATGCATTGCTTTTATTAGCTTTGCTATTAACTTTGGTTTAGTTTGCGCATTAGAAATCGATAAGTTTTGATTAACAGATGCTGCTAGCTTTCGTGAAGGTTTTTACCGGAATGTGATCACAAATGTGAAATGCTCAAAACTCTTTTGTATCTTGAAATTTCTTGACCAAGTCATTTTCTAGACTGGAAGGATGGGGATTGTTTTACAGTTTTTAACTCACGCAGACTGGAAGACCTGTTGCATCTGGAAACCCAGGTGAAAACCAGGGTCAGCGTCAGCCAAGTCCAATATCTGTCTTAGATCCACCCTCTGAAGAGGATGAACATACTGCAGCACTGTTTCCACTTTATGTCAAGTTTGACCAACACGGTACAACTCGTATTGCTTGAATTTCTCTCTTGCATATTTTTTGTTCCTGATGCATTGTAGTACTTTATTAAGGTTGTTAATTTACTTCTTCCTATCAACAATTCAGGAGCAGGGTTGCCGCTTAACTCTATTGGTTCAAACTTGATTGATAAATCACCACCTATAGGATCCATTGCCCGCACCCTATCATGGAATGATTCTTATGTAAAGACAGCCTCATCAGATCCCACTGGGAAATCCTTAACCACCCAAGAAAGAGATGATGAAGAACAAGAAAGGTTTTTCTTCGTTAAGACATTATTATCTGTTGCTGGTCTCCAATGTGAGGTGGAATCTAACTCATTTTTGGCAAGGTGGCACTCATCTGAAAGCCCATTGGACCCATCATTAGGGGACAAGTATGTTGACCTAAAAGACATGAAGACATCGCATGAGGCCAGCCGAAGGCAAAAGAGATCAATTCGAAAGCTTATGTTTGATTGTGTCAATGCAGCACTGGTGGAAATTGTGAGAAAGGAGGTGGTGGGCAAGGGGTGGGACGATTGTGTGAGATTGGAGATGGATCATTTAGGAAAGGATATTGAAGGGAAGTTGGTGGAAGAGCTTGTGCAGGAGGTTGTGGTTGAGTTGACAGGTGTGATAGTTTGACGAAGCTTTTCATTTTTTCGGTTAACTTGTATGCTGCTTGCTTTACTTACATAACAACTCCTTTATTCTTCCACGACAATGATCCCAACCAATCTCTAATTGTTCAGCGATGCAAATTGTTGCAAATGTTCCCAACTGTATATTACTTGCATTTCTTTTTTCTGGAATGATATAACTTTATAAGTATAGATATGATAAATATAAAGCTCATGTGAGTAGTATTATGGACTCTGGGAATTGACTGGTTAGCCTTACAGCATTCGCATTCACTTGGGGGCAGGCTGGAGGTTTTGGAAGTGATTGATGTTAAAGATTTTGGGAGGACATTATTACATGTCCGTCATTTTCCAGCCTATTTTATGTTTCTAAAGTCAAATAGAAATAGCAGCGGCGATTGAAAATGTTGTTTTCAGAGTTGAAAGTTTATGAGCACTAAAACTATGCTGTTAAGAAACTACCCTGCTGTCGCCTGCGGTAAGCTATTCAGTAGGTCCAAGTCATACAGTAGGATTACTTTAATCTGAACACTTAACCTAGTTATGTATGATTTTGTTGGGCGAGTTCTCCCTCCCCAACCCTCCACCCCCCCTCCTTTTCTTTTATTAAAACTTTTTCCCCCATTTTCTTTATCTTTAAATGAGTCATTCTAGGTTTAGACATTAACACCATGTTTGATACAAGAACTTTGATGAAGACGATAAAAGAATATGTTCAGAAAAGCATTTATGATTGTTTGATTGATGAGGAAAATGTCAAATGTAAAATTGAGAAAAATCTTTCTCGCAAAATAATGGGAGAAGCTTATTCACACCCTCTCATTCGATAATTGCATTTTTATCACTTGTTTCCTCGTTATTTTCCCTCAAATTAACTTGAGATTTGTGTTTATTTCATTTGCCTTTTCCCTAGCATTCTTTCTACAATTAAAGCTCTTAAACCAAAGATAGCGAAAATACCAAGTTTGTTTGATTACTTAAAATATATTGAGGAAAGTGATAATTAAAAGAAAAGTCATAATATGTTAGGGAATGAGTAAGGTCTAAATAATTCTTTTCATTATTTTTTCACCATTTTGTTGGAAAAATGACTTTTCTTGCTTTAATCACATTTTTCCCAAGTTTTCTCTTCTAGTAATTTTCTTACGTGTCAAACAAATAAAGTGGGGGGAACTTAGGAAAAAGTACCAAAACTTATTTTCATTTTGTTGTTTACTCCCC